>OX422222.1:405662850-406199640 GCA_949130495.1 Sambucus nigra
GGATGATTTTGGAGGAATAAGGATGGATGTTCCATTTTTAGTGGGTATGGCAGATTGTTTGTTTGGAGTGGGAGCTTAATTTTTTTTTGTTTCAATCAAAGGCAATGGCTGGAATCACTATACCAAATCTGTCGAATTGTCACGGTCATTGACCTTGACAACTTCAGCTTGTCAAGTTCAATGACCGTGACAATTTTGGGCAAGACAACTTTTTTTATCACGGATATTAACCGTGACAAGTTCGATAGAATTGTCATGGTCGTGTCACGGTCCTTAACCGTGACAAACCCGTGACAATGTAAAAAAATTGTCACGGTCAATGACCGTGATAAATCCGTGACAACTCTCTTTGTCAAGGACTTGTCACGATCAATGACCGTGACAATTCTGGGCAGAATTGAAAAATATTCTGCTGGGAAGTATGGCCACTGCCACTGCCCAGCAGTATATTTGTACCTGTTATAGCAACGTTGTACCTGTTCAAATATCATATATCCAAATAAAATAGAGATAATGCAAATATACATTCAAAATAGAGAGAATATGCATCACCATATAATCCAAATATAATTCAAATGTAATAATTTAAAACAATTCAATTCAAACTTAAATCAATGTCACTAAATGTCTGGGGTATGGTTAACGCTGAGGAGGTGAGTAGGCCACACGATATACGAATTAACACATCCACTAATATACCCCGTGCCGCATTGTTCGCGCAACCACAATTGGGAGTTCTCCTTTTCGGGTATCATATGCGTGACGAGCACCCTGGACTCGATGCCTTGAAGCTCACGTCCATGAACTAATGCACCCTGGACGATATTCGGGTCCCTCAACTCCCTCCCTATCCGTTGGCCATCAAATATGTCGATTATAAACATACTCGGCCAACCAAGTGTCGACATCGGTCTGTTGAAGGGAGCCAAATAGGGAAGTGGATCATCAAAGTCCTCACGTCTCGGCGATGAAGCAGTGAGGTCCACATCCTCATCCTCATCCTCCCACACCTCCTCCTCCCGCACCTCCTCCCGCACCGCCTTCTCCTTCCTTTTACCTTTACAGTTTTTGCCCAGCGAACGCGTCACGAATGAGTACATATCTGGACCGTCGCCTCCAAACGGGACAGCTTCGCGTCATGTGAATCCACCGTTCGAGCCAACCCGGTGTCGCTCTTCTCCAATCTGATGATCCTAGATTTGGCCACCCAAGAGCTCACCCCCTTGTCCTCCCCTTGAGATCAGAGCCAAGCACTTGGTCGAGTGTCGGCATCAGACTGCGACTCATGCACTTCCTTAAGCTTTTCCTGAAACGACAAAAAGCACATGATTAGTAAAATAAGTAAATTAAAAAATTATAACGTAATTAACAAAAGGTAAACTGTCGGATTACTTAGAATCGTGGCCGCGACGCTTGGGGACACCTCCTTGTCCTTACCCTTCTTCGTCCTAAGATCCACATAAGTATCGAGCCTATGTGGCCTACCCCCAGGGCCACTCCCTGTCCCCTGAAATAAAATAAAGTAAAATTGGTATCGGCCCCGCAAAGTAAAATAATGCAGAATAATATAGTTTATGTAGTTACAGAAAAATTAAATCTTAGCATCATCCTATGCTCCACCTCGGCGTAAGACGCCCGGCCGGAGTAGTGCATGTCCGTCTATAATCCAACAACAATGTCAACAACAAATGTGTATTCCGTACTCCTTTTAATTCATATACTCAATTAATTATTTTCATCAATTAAACTAAAAATTAAAGTATACAATTATTAATTTACTAATTTATAATTAGGGGCAATCCTACTTTCATAATTAATCATATATTAATTTACTAATTTACAATGAGGGACAATCAATCAATTCGTTTACAAGGGCCATTATGCACAAACATGCACACTACACACACATATACACACACACACGCACACATACACACACACGCGTAGCCCCCACCCCTATCCCACCCCCACCCACCCATCCCTGCCCCCTCACCCCCACCTCCACCCCCCCTCCCCACCCCCACACACCACACACACACGCACACACCACACACACACAAACAAACATCCCCCTGCCCCCCCACCCCCACCCACCACACATGCACATATATACACACACACATATAGGCCTGTAAATTGAGCGCCCGAGGCCCGAAGCCTGCCCGTTCGGCTCGCTATTTTCGGGCCGAGCTTTATTTGAGTTTGAGCCGAGCCGAGCTTGAGCCAAAATTTCAAGCCCGAATGAATTTCGGTCCGAGCTTGAGCTGAACCTCGCCAAGCCCGAATTGGGCCCGAAGCCCGAACTTCATATTTATAAATAAATAAATAAATAATTTATATAATATAACATATTTATGTTAACATTGTTTAATTAGGTTTCGTTCTTTTATTTCATTTACGACTTAAAAAAAAATTCATAATACATTAGATTACATGTGAATTTCAATTTTGTGATTTTATTGTTATTATCATTATGGGTATTTGATTTAATAATTGCTCAAGTCCCAATAGGCCTTTGTTAGTGATCAAATTTTGCTAAATGTATCAAATTTAATAAGCATTTGTAGGTTTTCACTCTTATTTCTCTCATTTTAATTTAATACATTTCATAATTATATATTTTATTTCATGAAATATCAATTGGATTTTAATGTGTAATTATGTCCATGATGGAAATACAAGAAAAAAAATTAATTCAAACTTTTTTAACAAAAAAAATTGAAATCGGGCCCCGAGCCCGTAATATATATGAGCCGAGTTCGGGCCTAGGTGGGAAAAAATAATTCGGGCCGAGCTCGGGCTTGAGCATGGGTAAGTGAGTTCGGGCCGAGCCTGAACAACCCCAAGCCCGGCTCACCCAGCCCGATTTACTGCCCTACACACACACACATATATATATATATATATATATATATATATATATATGTGTGTGTGTGTATATATATAAATGGAAGAGAGAGAGAGAGAGAGAGAGAGAGAGAGAGAGCGCAGCGTAGAGAGAGAGAGAGAGAGAGAGAGAGAGAGAGAGAGAAAAGGAGGGAAAAAATGGCGGCGGAAAAAGAAGGGGAAAGGGTATTTTTATTGCGACATTTGTCACGGTCATATCACGATCATTGACCATGACAATATTATAAGGATTGCCACGGACATTGACCGTGACAATCCTTTGTCACGGTCAATTATCGTGACACAAAACGCATGTTTGTTGTCACGGTCATTGACCGTGACAAAGGATTGTCACGGAAGGGTGCCAATTTACCCATTTTAGTTTAGTGAATGGTCAAAGGTAGTTGCTGGAATGGTCACCGACGAGTATGAGGTAGGTCATCGGATTTGAGGTGGCTGGTTTTGGTTGGTCGGAGTTCAGGTGGTTATGCTTAGTTTAGATGGATAGTGTTAGTTATGGAGGAAGAGGATAGAGGAAAGAGAAAATGGTTTGTAGGTTGGTGTTGCATAGAGGAGTGTTGGTTAAACATCTGAATTGTTTGTTAGAAATGAGGTGTGGGGTTTAATAGGTGTGAGTGAGGTACATGAGATGTGGGTGTTAGTGGATGAGTTGTTTTGATTTATGAGTATGTCAGGATTTAATGTGTATGTTTAATTCGTATCAACCTAATTAAACTAAACTAAAATAATTATTTATGACTTTAACTAAAACTAAAAAAAATAAAATCTAATAAAATGAAAATTTTGAATCCTAGCCTATAAACTAGGAAAAGACTCGAATAAAATAATAAAAACTATACTAAAAAAACTAAAAAATAAATAAAGAAAAATAAAATAAATATGCACTCCTAATATAAAAACACCTGACATAAAAAAATTATATGGACTATAATTTTTACAACTATACGTACAAAAATAAAATATAAAAATATAAAATATTATACACCTAAAATAAAAATCTAAAAAAATATAAAAGTACAAACTAAATACGTGCAAGGCACTTGTGATGGCTTGGGTTCGATTTAGGCTTAAGTTAGGTATGAGAATGGGTTTAGGCATCGGTATTGATCAGGGCAAGCTAAAAAATGGACATTTGACTTAACGATTACGTTGATTTTCTTTAGTAAATGCTTTTGACCGCTACTTTTTAGTAATTAGTTTGATTTAACACAATTTGATACCGCGGTTGTCTCTTTATATATAATATAGATAAATACGAAGATAACGCCTATTTTATCGAGAACGAATGACTAAAATGCATCTATTTTGGACATAAATTAAACACTTTTGGATGCTTATTAGGTCAAGAATTATATCTCAAGCAACAAATAAAGTTAGTCCAAAACAGATAAGGATGTCCAGGAGATTAAAAGCAACCTGAGAGTCTTGACGAGTGAAATTACGCACCTTGAGTGCTTGTTTACTCTGGATTTTGGCCTTCGATGCCTTCTCAAAGTTTTCCCTACCCTCATTCTCAAGGTTTCCCCTATCCTCCCTCTCAAGGTTTCCCCTCACAAATGTCGCCTTCTTCAACATTCCCATCACAAATGTCGCCTCCTTCATCATTCAACTTCCCAGTGCCTCCGCCTATCATAGGCTTCGGATCATCATCGTCTACTAGGACTATGAACACCTCACACATGACCAATGTAACTCGTGAGAATTGTCTACGTAGTCACGGGATGCTAAGTTTGAGAATAAAGACTCATGAGTTTGTGGTTTGACCAAATTGTCCCAGGCACCCCCCAAATTTACCATCTTTGACCATGCACTGCTCAATGTATCGGCGTCCCAAGCGTAAAACACGAGGCACTAGCTCATCGGATTTTTTCATCTAAGCTTCAGCCTCATCCTCAGCTTTAGTTTTGGCATGCTTTAACTACACAACATTATCTTTATTTAGTAGCCTATGTAACTCGTAGGAACTGACCGCATAGTCACGGGACATCTGGTTTGAGGATAGGACTAAAATTTCCAAATAACCAGACATAGGCTTGAAAACACGCCGCTAGGGGAAACCTAAAATTACCCCCAGACACACCCTTAAGGGACATAAACATCTCCCACGGGACCAATGTAACTCGTAGGAACTAACCTCGTAGTCACATGATGCTCGATTCAAGAAAAGGACTAAAATTTGTAAATAACCATACTTAGCCTTGAAAACATACCCCTTGAAATGAAATACCCAAAACATCCCTCAAACGACCCCATAAGGGGCACGAACACTGCGCACTGGACTAACGTAACTCGTAAGAAATGATTGCGTAATCGTGGAATGACTAGTTTTAAAATAGGAAAAAAATTTACAAATAACTAGACTTTGACTTAAAAATATATCCCTAGAAATGGAAAACCCAAAGAAACCCCCAAAAATCTCCGTAAGGGGCACAAACACTTCGCACGGGACCAATATAACTCATAGGGACTGATCGCATAGTCACAAGATGCTCGGTTTGAGAATAAGATTAAAATTTTCAAATAACCAGAATTAGGCTTGAAAACATGTTCCTCGGGGAAAACACAAACAGCCCCGTAAGAGGCACACACACCTCACACGAAACGAATATAACTTGTAGGAACTAACCGCGAAGTCACGAGATGCCTGGTTTGAGAAAATGACTAAAAATTTTTTAAAAAATAGACTTAGGATTTAAAAATTCCGCCAGGAGAAAACCCAAAATAGTCCACAAACGGCCCCGTAAGGGACACAAAACCTCGCATGGGACCAATGTAACTTGTAGAAACGAACTGCATAGTCACGGGACTCTTGGTTTTAGAATAGCACTAAAATTTACAAATAACCAGATTTTGTCTTGAAAACATGCCCCTAAAAATGGAAAATCTAAAATAGCCCCCCCCCCCCCCCAATGGCCCTGTGAGAGGCACGAACACCTCGAACAGGGCCAATGTAACTCATAGGAATTGACCCCGTAGTAACGGGATGCTTGATTTGAGAATATGACTAAAACTTATAAATATTTAGTATCATTTAGTTACTGAATACAATTATTTTCTTTGGGGCTGCCAAAATTCAATTTATTTATTAAATGGATATGGTCATATACCAAAGCCGTGACCCCTGTTTTTTTTTAAAATAAAATAAAACTGGTTGTGGCGTAAAGTTGTGACCAATTTTTATTTTATTTATTGTTGTATGTGAAAATTATTCTTCTACGTGAAACAATGTGTAGAGGGGGCTTGGAGGTTATCCGGAGATTAGGGATAATCCACCCCTTGGCAACAGTGTTTGGGATTAAGAGAGCGTGGCAGGTCAAGCGTGGCAGCTTGGCATGGCAACACATACTTTAGCTTGTTGTATTAGTCATATTGTATTTCTGTTTATGTTGACTGTAAGATATAATGGTTCTAATGATGTAACGAGAATAATAATGAGTTTTAGTGTGAGGTCAAACGGTACTCGCGAGAGACCAGGCTTGGCAGGGCCTGGGAGAGATTTCATGCTCTATCAAATGATCTCACTGCGGGAACTTTAGAGGAACTTAGTTTGGAGGATTGAGAAGTTAGGCACCATTGGGGATTGTCCAGACCATCTTAGATACACCTGGTAAAAACACCAAAGAACCCTAACCATGGAACCTCGGGCGAAGCATCTTGGAGTTCCATCGGGCGCGGAGCTGTGAACCAAACAACCCTCTATTTAATGTCATATCTACTATAGGTGATGTCACTAGCCAGCTAAACAATGTCAGACCTGCACTTGAGTAAACCACCATGGTATTTGGGGCTGTCAGGCAGTTGGTTAGCCGCCTCTGCCACAACAGTCCCCTGACACACAGTGGTTAGGAAAAAGGCATGTCTTAGCATTTAATGCTTATGACGTGGGGAAACCTAGTGCATCAGGCATTTAATGTTGTGACATAAAGTGTGAGGTAGGTCTTTCATAGTCTTTAATGACTGAGTTGCCTCGAGGGTGGTGTGGGGGGCTATTTAAGTACCCCAACCACCTTTGAGGAAAAGCCATCCTTTTCGGGAGAGTTCATGTTCTTTTGATAATCAAGGAGTTATGGCTAGAGAGAGTTATTACAAACCAGAGTGTTTCACCCACTCACCATTGTTATTAATCACGAAGCTTTTAATACTTGACAGAGAGAGAAAGGGTGTTTTCGTGTGTTTCTACCTGCCTACCAAGGTGTATCTGGGATGCCTACTTCTCTCTCCCTCTAGCTAAGTCATTTCTAAGTTCATTATCATTTCCTGAGTTACACACGAGAGATTTGTGAGTTTAAACTGAGTCATATCTTCATTGAACTTGTGTCTGGGTGTTCTATTGCCAATCTAAGGCTTTGGCCCATTAGCTTATTATTACCATACTCAAACAGGGGTTATGCCTCCATCTATAATCTAAACTACCCTCTTACATTTGCCGACTCTGGTGGGGAGGCATTCTCCTAGGTAAGGAGTATGGCGCAAGATAATGCTACTCGAAGACTCAACTTTGAAGATATCCGAAATAATGAAGAACAGGTCGCGGGGAAGCAAGAGGACCTAAGGGATGGGGCTCCTCGAGTAGAGGTACCTCCGGTTTCGACGACGCCAGGCGTTCTAGGGGCGACACAACCTTCCACGAGCGCAGGGTTGGGACTCGCCCAGATTGCGCTCCTCATGAGCAAGTTTCATGAGTTTTTACAAATTCCAGTAACTTCACCTGTGCTGGGTGGATTGGAGGCTAATGCTTTTGTAACACCAGGGGTAGCTCCAACGACCCCACCAGGTGCAGGTATTGCAGGAACGATCCCTGCAAGCGTACCCTCTGTTGTGAATCCATCAGTGGGAAGCTCAGGAGTTTCAACGGCACCACCGGTAATGTTCGTTTCAGTTGCAACGGACACTCAGCCCGTGGCCCCGCTGTTGGTTGCCCCAGTAGCATCGCCCATGGAGGAAATGAGAAGAGATGCAGAAAGAGATGCTGAAGTTCATCCAAGCTTCCTCACAATCAGCTAGCGAGGTGGCTTTGATTTATGATGAATTTCGAACACCTTATCCTTAGGAATACAATGATGAGCCTTACCCAAAGGACTATATTCCCCCTATCTTTGAAAAATATACAGGGAAAGGTGGGAACCCGAAGGAGCACATTAAGCGTTTTGTTAAACACTTGGGAGCACATTGCAATGATAAGAAGCTTATATTGAGGGAGTTTTCCAAATCCCTAACCGATAAGGAATACATCTGGTACTCATATTTGACTCCCAATAGCATTTCTACGTGGGAGGAGATGCATGTATTGTTTTTCCAAAAGTTCTTTCTTGCAGAAGATGAGTTCACCTTGACCTAACTGGGTAAGAAGAAGCAAAGACCTAGGGAGGAGGTGGTGGCCTATGTTCGAAGATTCAGGGAAAGGTCCCTCGATGTAAGGGAGGAGGCCAAAGAGTCCAAGTTACTACAAATTTATGCTGAGGGACTTCTTCCTGAATACATCTGCCATCTTATCAACGAGACGCGTGAGGGGACTTTTGCGGAATTCTTGAAAGAGGTGAGAAACATCTCTTGGATGGTACGACCCAATCCGGTGATTTCTCCTATGATGTTCAGGCAGCCGATGCAACCCGCGGGGGGATGTCTCAGCCCCCACGGGTAGGATACGCCGAGGGGGAAGATAGGGGCAAAGCACCGAAGAGGGACAACATGAGGAAGTTTGAAAGAGACAGGGAGGACCCACCACCCCTACCTTGTACGGTGGAAGAAGCTGTCAGCTGTTACAATGCAATGGTCTAAGGGGGGACGGTCTACAAGCCAAAGGATGTCCCCATCGAAGAGCTCGATGCGGTAACGAAGGTGGATCCAAGGTATTTCCAGGTTCATCAGAGGATCCAGCATCCGATAGAAAGTTACTTCACACTAAGAAGGATTATTGACAAATACGTGAAGGCAGGGACATTGCAAATCCCTCCACAGGACGTTAATAATAACCCACTCCCCACACATGGGGCTAATCTCGTGGTGGCCTATGATGAGGAAGCGGAGAAAGGAGATAGAGATGAGTATGAGGAATCTTTAGAGATTTGCACCAGGGGAATGGCTAATGTTGT
Source organism: Sambucus nigra (assembly GCA_949130495.1). NCBI lineage: Eukaryota > Viridiplantae > Streptophyta > Magnoliopsida > Dipsacales > Adoxaceae > Sambucus > Sambucus nigra. The sequence continues at coordinate 405,671,850 of OX422222.1, forward strand.
GTTAGCTTACGATGAAGCAAAGCGCCAAGGATGTAGAGGATATATATGATGTCGAAGGCGAAGAGGTAGACCCGACCTTTGAATATTGGGTAGTTTCAAAATCCCCGAAGTTCACTTGGTTCTTCGAACAAGTGGGGATTCTAAAGGAGAGTAGGTTGGAGATAACCCAGTCGATACTTGATATTTTGAAAAAGAACGCGATCCCTTCACTAAGATGGAAGGGACCCATGGCCAGGTTGGTGAGAAGGTTTCTGTCAGAGGTAACCTTCAGCGATGCAGGTAGGGCTGTAAGGTTCCCTCATAACAGACCATTATATGTGATCACCAGGGTCAATAGAGTTAGCTTCGCAAGGACTCTTATGGATGGGGGAGCTTCCATCAACATCATGCCGATCAACTTGTTCCACGCAGCCAATATTCCATAAGAAAGGCTGGTCCCCATGCCTTTAGTAATTTCGGGGTATGATAATCAATCTTCCAAGTCCATTGGGTACGCTAACGTTGGGATTGTAATGGAAATCTGAGTTCCCATATCAAGTTCCACGTAATAGAGAGTGCAACTTCCTATCATCTGCTAATAGGAAGGGTGTGGATGCACAACCAAAGCCTAGTTCCTTCTACATACCACTAATGTGCTAAAGCGAATGTCAAGGGCACAGAGGTGACCATTAGGGCTACAAAGAGGCCCTTCGCTGTTGAAGAGGCTCACTTGGTAGACGCAATGTTTTATACAGAGTTAGTGGAAGATGTTCGGGTCTTGATAAGAAGAATGGAAGGAGCATGGTTTCCCTCGATCAGAGAAAGGATGGGGCCCTTAAACAAGAAGAAGAAGGAGGTTGTGAGCGGCACAAGGGAAATAGCCGAAGAAGCTCACCAGGTGGCCCCTCGGCCCCAAGGCATCTCGAAGCAGCTTAAAGATAGAATGAGGCCCAGAGTGAACCCGATAGAGCATGAGGTTCAACGACAAAGCGTGCTGAGCCGGTTCTCAGGAGAAAAGGTGGTTGAAGCTTCTAGAGAGAAGAAGAGGAAGGCGACCACCACTACTAACAGGCAATGTAAGAAAGTCGTTATCGAGGAAGGAAAGGTGGTGTATCGATTGTAACGGTGTGAGTAGGCGGCCGAAGAAACTGAGGATGAGGTTCACCCGATATATGAATGTTTTTTGGTAGATCAACTGGGGCAGTTCATGGTGATAGACAATTATAGCATACAGGAATTCGTGGAAGATGTCGCCGAGGAACCAGATTACATGGCAAATCAGCCAAAGCCCCAGGCGTAAGAGTTGGAGCAATTAAACCTGGCAAAAGAAGGAGAAGATCCAAGATCCATCTTCATCTCTAAGGATCTCAGCAATCAGAAATGAGAGGCCTTGGTCAAATTGATTCGGGAGTTTATAGATGTTCGCGTGGAAATACATATAAATGGAAGGGCTGGATAAGGAAGTAAGCTGCCACAGGTTGAACGTAATGCCTTCAGCCATTGAAGTGAAACACACAACAAGAATGTAAAAGCCCTAGATGGATCTGAAGATTAAAGAAGAGGTCCAACGCCTGCTAATGTCAGGGTTCATCGTACCGATACAGTACCCACTCTGGCTATCTAGTATTATCCCAGTGGGAAAGAAGGACTAAAACAAAATAAGGATATGTGTGGACTTCAGAGATTTGAATAGAGCTTGTCCTAAAGATGAGTTCCCTCTACCCTCTATCGATAGCCTGATAGACGCAACAGCTGGTCATGAGATGTATAGCTTCATGGAAGGGTATGTGGGGTATAATCAGATCAAGATGGACCACTCGGACGTAGAAAAAATGGCATTCAGGACCCCGTTGGGTAACTTCATGTACAGGGTGATGTCGTTCGGCCTCAAAAACGCCGGGGAAACTTACTAGAGAACGATGATAGCCATTTTTCATGACTTCTTCCACAAATTTGTAGAATTCTATGTGGATGACTTGGTCATCAAATCAAAGGAGGAGGGGTCCCACCTGAGCGTTTTGAGGAAGGTGTTTTCTCATTGTAGAAGGTAAAAGTTGAGGATGAACCCGTTGAAGTGTGTTTTCGGAGTAACGAGTGGGAAATTCTTAGGCTTTATGGTTGATCGATAAGGGGTGCAAATGGACCAGGATAAACAACGGGTGATCTTGGAAATGCCAAGCCCTAGAACGGCGAGGGAGTTGAAGAGCTTCCTCGGTAAATTCTCCTACCTTAGGAGATTTGTGCCTGGATTAGACGAAGTAACACATCCGCTGATGCAGCTTTTGTGAAAGAGCACGAAGTTCAGGTGGGAGGAGGTTCACTAGGAGTCTTTCACTGGGCTAAAGAAGCTGCTGGTTTCACCACAGACCATGGTTTCCCCATGGGCAGGAACACCGTTGAAGTTATATCTCACATCCACTACGAGGTCCGTCAGAGCTTTGCTGGCATAGGAAATTGATGGGAAAGAACGACCAGTCTACTACCTTAGTAGAATCATACATGGGCCAGAGATTAGATATAACAGCCTAGAAAGGCATTGTTTAGCCCTAGTCTTTGTAGCACAAAAACTTAGGCATTATATGTTGTCTTTTACAATTCATATTGTAACTATATGTGATCCTATTAAGTATTTATTGGCAAGAACTATATTGATTGGCAGGGCAGCTAGGTGGTTCCTCATCCTCTCAGAATATGACTTGAAGTGTGTAGTCCCTCGTGCGATCAAGAGCCAGGCGTATGCCGATCTATTGGAAATTTTTCCATCAGGAACATTTGAACCACCTAAAGAAGACATTCAAGGAGATAACTTACAAGGCAATCATCTGGATGCAACTGAGGAGGAGTGGACGATGAAGTTCGATGGATCTTCGGCAGAAAAGAAGGGAGGGGCAGGGGTTATTCTTTCAAAAGGAATGGAAGAGATTTTCCTTTCCTACAAGTTGGATTTCCCTTGTTCCAATAACGAAGCAGAGTACGAGGCATTAGTACTAGGGTTGCTGAAGGCTCTTCGAAAGGGAATTCGTTCACTCTGCATTAAGTGTGATTCAAACTTAGTGATCCAGTAAGTAAACGGAGAATATGCGTTGAAGCACATGAACCTGTCACCATACAGAACGATCATTCAGAGACTCCTCAACCAATTCCATCAAACTAAGATCAAAAGACATCCCAGAACGATGAACTTCCATTCAGATGTGTATGCAACTATTGCCCAGAAAATGGTCATGAGGAGCGATACAATTATCGTCACGATCCAACGAAGAACAGCTCCTTCGGTGGTACAATCAATTCTACCAATGGGGGAGGACGCGGACTGGAGAGGAGATATTAGGAAACAGCTGGAGTCTGGCGAAGGGGAAATGGGGCTAAGAGAGTTGGCCCAATATTTTACAAACCAGGGAAATCTCTACTTCAAAAATGCAGGGGGATGGTTATAAAGATGTATTGGCCTAGAATAAGGAGAGCGAAGGTTAAAGAAAACACACGAGGAGCACTGCGAAACATATAAGGTACATATTTATAGGAGAATTCAAAGAAAGGGATATTTATGACCTAGAATGAAGCAGGACGCGGCGGAGCTACAACAGAGGTGCGATAAGTGCCAGCTTTTTTTTGAAGCAGCTGAATGCCATTTCGTTGAAACTCAAGCCGATTGTAGGCAACCCTATATCAACTTCATTCAATATGGAGTTATCCTAACAGAAAAAATTGATGCGATGGGACTAAAGAGAAGGGCCCCAAGGTTCTATATCCAGGAGGGGAAGCTCTACCGAAGGGGATACTTCAACAGACCATTACGTTGCATCACGAAGGAAGAAGTAGCTGAGGTCCTCAAACAGGCACACGATCCAGCTCACGTAGGAGGGGCCAAGTTGTATGATCAGTTGATGACGTTGGGGTATTATTGGCCAATGATGAAGAAAGACTCTGCTGAGTTCGTTCAAAAATGTAAAGCTTGCCAACTACATGGAAACATGATCCATGCCCCATCGGTGGACTTACACTCTCTGGCAACGACTTACCCTTTTCACACTTGGGCATTTGACCTGGTGGGGGCAATACATCCTTCTTCGAGGGGGAAGATATGGATACTAGTTTCAACAGAGTGCTTTACAAAGTGGACCCAGGCAATACCACTCAGAAGGGCAATGGCTGGGGTGGTGAGAAACTTCATTAGAGAATACATTATTTGTCATTTTGGGATCCCAAAAGTTATTCTCTCAGATAACGGGATGCCCTTCGTCAATTCAGACGTAATAATGCTCACACACAAGTACTCCATTGTTCACCATACCTCAACGGTGGCATACCCAAAAGGAAACGGGCAGGACGAAGCGACTAATAAAATATTGGTTAATATTCTGGCCAAGGTATTAGAGGACTTCCCAAGATCGTGGGACGACAAGATACCAGCTGTGTTATGGGCCTATCGAACAACAAAGAGGAAACCCACGGGGTATACCCCATTCTCTCTTATTTATGGGGCGGAGGCAATTCTTCCAGTAGAGTTAGATGTTCCCTCAGCCCGATACACCTTGCGAAGAAGCATGCTCCCTCAGAGTAGACACGTGCAGTTGGAAGCGTTAGACGAACATAGAGATAATGTGATGCAACACTTTTAAATATACACGAAATAGCTCTCCAGGGCATATGATAACCTGGTAAGACCCAAGAAGTTCATGGAGGGAGACCTCGTTTTGAAAGCAGCGATGAAGCACATCAGGGGGCTTCCTCTACCGAAGTTTGCAGCCAATTGGGAGGGGCCTTTTATTGTAAAAGAAGCTCATGACTCAGGCTTTTGCTTAATTTCTAGGATGGAGGAAGACAAGCCATTTAAAATTAAAAATAAATGGCTGAAGGTTTATCATGTGTAGACAATTAAGTTTGAACCATGGTTGTAAATAGCTATTGTTATGAATATACAAGTTTTAGTTATGACTTGAACAGTATGAAAGAGTTGCAGAAATATAGAAATTTATAACATATAAAAGTAGTTGTAACATACAGACGAATTGGAAAATACTCATTTCTCATTCATTCGTAAACGATGGAGCATTACAAAATTGGGAACTACTGCCCAAGAATTACATAGAAAGAAGCCAATGGAAGATATATACAAGAGTTGATCAGCCTAAGAGGAACCATAGATCTGAAGACGAGAAAAAATCTTCGGGAAGGCCCGAAGAAGCTGTAGTGCAAGATTGTTGGGCGTTGATGGAAACTTCCAACCTCGTTTGCACTTGTGTACGTTTTATGAGGAGTCTTTCTCGTTTCAGCTTGACCAGACGCAAAACTTCTTTGGCATCATCTACCGCCTTATAAACTGCGTCTAGAAGGGGTGCTAGTTCGGCCAACCTCGCTTCCTCAGCCCGTTGGTCCTGCTGATGCTTTTGCAATAATTCCATCTGCCTGATCAGTTGTTGGCTCTTTAAAATCTTTAAATACGATATAAGCCAGTTAAAATGAAAACCCTCACGACCCAACTCCCTCAAATAGCCAAGAAATTAGTTAAGGAGGGGTCTGGTAACGATCGCGGTGGGAGTGCTAGCAATTTCTGCAACAACGCTAGCCATGCCTTGCAGCCTATAACTCATGACAGAGATGTTGGAACGTAAGCAATCCACTGTGAAGGTTTTAGGATGGTGATTCGCAAGTTTCTCGATCACTAGTAGATGGGTGGCAGGCATTTGGGGAGAATTTTGAAGCACCATCAAGCAGAATGTATGAGGAGCCAAATCAGGCAGAGGAAGCTCGCACTCGGATTCACTCTCCGCTGCAGCATCGGTGGTGGAACCTTGGTCGGCATGGCCAGAATCTTCCGAGACGGCAGGTTCCCTATGAGGTGAGCCAACAGGAGAAAAAACGGATGGAGAAGTCTCTCGTGCAACCTGAGATAAGAAAGTAATGAGTTTATGAAAAATCTTAACAAGTGTTTTCATTGTTAAGTCACCATCATAGGTGGAGTTTGTGAAAAATCTTAACAAGTGTTTTCATTGTTAAGTCACCGTTATAGGTGGAGTTTATGAAAAATCTTAACAAGTGTTTTCATTATTAAGTCGCCGTTATAGGTGGAGTTTAAGGAAAATCTTAACAAGTGTTTTCATTGTTAAGTCACCGTTATAGGTGGAGTTTATGAAAAATCTTAACAAGTGTTTTCATTGTTAAGTCATCATTATAAATGGAGTTTGCAAAAAATCTTAACAAGTATTTTCATTGTTAAGTCACCGTTATAGGTGGAGTTTATGAAAAAATCTTAACAAGTGTTTTCATTGTTAATCCACCGTTATAAGTGGAGTTTATGAAAAAAAAATTAACAAGCGTTTTTGTTGATTAAGTCACCGTTATAAGGGGGAGTTTATGAAAATACCTCAATCATGGAGGGAGCTAGAATGGAAATCACTATGGAGGCCGCGAGGGCAGAAACCGCTGGAGGTGGGCTTATTACATCAGAAGCCCCAAAGGGACCCCTGGTTGTAGAAGCCTCAACGTTGGGCAAAGCTACCCCGCCAACATAGGGTACCAACGCCAACATAGGCGGCTCACTAGGAGAAGACGATGGACTCCCAAATGAGGCCCCTACATGGGCGGGTACAGAAAAACCACCATGGGGGGGCAGAGGAACCAACCTTGTCCCTATACGCATGAAGACTATCAAGAGAAGGTGGAGCAAGATTGGGAGAAAGCTGCAACATGAAGTTCAGTGTTAAAAAAGAAAAGAGGAATAAACACAGAAAAAGAGAGAAGTACCTCTAAATGTCACTTACCTCAGTTATGGTACGGAAAATGGGAATTGTGGTCAAGGGTCTCGTTAGCACCGTGGGAAGAGGAATGTTGGCTAACAATGAGGATACTTCAACCTAGGGCATCCTAAAATCTCAAGGTTTAGCATGATAAATAAATAAAGGGGTGAGACTGAAAGGACGTTATACCAAACAAATTATAGAGGAAATCATACCTCAGACTCATTTTCTTCAGCCAGAACGATGGGCAAAAGAAGCTCGGGTGGAGAAGATAAACTAGAAGGGATGGGAAGAGTTGTCTCTGGTTGCGAAGAGACCCCCACAGAGTCAACAGCATCACCCCCTATGGAAACATCCCTTGCACGTTGAGAGGATGAACGGCGGGAATAGGTAAGCCCGGTCATGGGTGAACGAGGAGGAGTCACATCGGGTGGCGAAACACCGAAATGTCCCCCCACGAAAGGGCTCACGGGGGGGCTAGGGGGATTGGCACTTTCTTCTTCAACCTCTTGCGCCAAAGTTACCAAAATTCATAAGCAAATGTACTTTTTCCTTAAGCAAATAGGAAATGAGAATAAAACAAGTATGCATACCTCAAATCTGATAGGTGAGGGGGTAGGATATAAGTGCACCTCAGGAGTTTGTCTCCTCTGGGACTTGGTACCCAGAGTTTTCTTCCTCGTTCCCGATGCACCAATGCCACTACCTCGAAGAACCTTTGAACTTTTTCTCCTCTTCGTCGTGGGCTCGGTGGGATCAACTAGGATTTTGGGGAAGGTGCCCGATGGAGGAACAACTATAACACGCCGTTTGAACTCAGCGTTTATGCGTGCCACCTCAGCTTGAACTTTCCTTCTCAACTCCTCATCTATCTCTGCAGGCATGGGAGGAGGAATGGAGGCAATGGGGAATGCCTCCCTAGGATCTCGGGGTTTAGTCTGGGACTTGGACTTGGAAGAAGTCCCGCCCTTTGCCTTCTGGCCTGAAGGTTCATCGGTAGAAACTTTGGTCGAAGGGGCAGCTTTCTTAGAGGCTGCAACACTTTTGGGTTTGGGCGTAGCATTAGGGACCATTGAACAAAGGGGAGGAAGCTCAGTGGGACATACCTTGGGGGTTTTACTCAGAGGGAACTCAATCCAAAGGACGGAGTTCCCCTTTAAACCCAGCTCCAACGCAGAAAAGGAAAGAACTGGAGGATACACTAGATCCCCCTCAATGAACTCTGTAATATCAGCCAATTATTTCGGCCAGTATCGTGCAGCGAACAGAGGGGACACGTCCCCTTGCCTTTTGTTACTGGGAATGGTGACTCGCCCAACCATTGCAAACTTATTCCCCATGCAGCAGTAGAAGAAAATAGGGAGCAAGCCTAGCTAAAGGAAACCTTGGGGTTTGATGATTGAAAAATTGGGCGAGGAGCCCCCTGATCAAAACCAAATTGGCAGCTGCATTGGTTGGGATTGTAGTGTTCGCTGGTATATCCCCACTCGGTATAGGAAGGCAGATACCCGGGGGAGAACAGAACAACCACAGCCAGCGAAGGATCTTCAATATATGCGCATACCTCCACTAGCCTGGCTTCATGCTGGAAAAAATCACAGTTGTGAACAAAGACGTCCTATTCGTAGGGACTCATAACGAAGTCCTCAAAACGATCAATCATAGAGATCAACTCCTTTCGACTCAGTTTCTTATGATAAAGATAGGATCGTGGGGGCAGAATTCTTTCCCCAGAAGGAGGGTGGTTGATATTAGCCACTACGACAGGGAAATGAACATGGAGGAAGCTCGTCAAAAGGACATAGTTGGAAAAATTTGCCAAGTTATACCGACCAAGAGATCATTCCATATCGAAGAGGGTCGTATCGAGCCATGTGTTGATACCAAATTTAATTTGCTGGCATGGACCAATCATATGAAGACACGTGGCTATCTACATGGCAACAGCAAGCACTTCCGAGATGATCACACGCTCCGAGGAACCATGTTACTCCGAGGAACTCATACGCTCTGAGGAACAGACCTCTCCGAGGAACTCTTTAGCACCGAGAAGCTCAAGCGGTCCGAGAAACCCAGGCGCTCTGAGCTGCACCTCGAAGCAGGATACCAACAGTTTAACTGCTCATCAGACGCACACGTAAAAAGGGCATTAAATGTATTACCCTTTCATATGTATATCATTTAATGTATTACACTTTCACATTACAACCTCAGGGCTATAAATACATTATACAATCCTCATTGTAAAGGGGGAATCCAACTGGGGAATTTCTTGAGAGAATTTGTGACCGAGAATTCCTAAACATTCAGCAATAACACAACAGTGGACGTAGGCCATTCTTATAAGGCTGAACCACTTTAAGAAAAAATTGTCTCATTTATTTATCTGTGATTGAATGATTAGAGTGATCTAATTTTTTACATCAACATATTGGCGCCGTCTGTGGGAAGCGACTGGTAATATCGTTTTTCATCAAAAATAATTCATCACAAATGGCTGATATGCCGGAATCCAGTAATTGAAACGCTTGAACTCCTCCAAATCCATCTGCTCCGCCAATTATTCCAGATTTGACTGGAATAATGGCAAATCTGGATCAGGGCTAGACCGTCATGCAAGAAACAATGCGACAACTCATCCAAACCCTTCATGGCAGTGGTTCAGCCCATTCCGAACCACGAAGCATTCAAAGAAATACTCGTGCACCTTCTTTGCATACTAGGCGCACCAATTCATATCGTAATGAGGAGTCTGAAGATTTCTCTTATCAACCTGGGCGAACTTCGTCCGTGCGAGCCACAGATACTGACCAACGTGTCACCCTCTCCCCAGAAAGGACCAGCGCATTGGAAAGATTAAGTAGAGTTTCTCCTTTCGACCGATTAGGCCCTAGGAGGAACAAAAGTCCTCTTAATGCAGCGTCGAGGAGCTTTCGATGACCATCAGATTTAAGGGAAGGATTTGCCCAGTCACGACCAGCTGCTCGTCAAGATATATCCTATGACCGACCAGTTGCTCGTCAAGATAAATCCCAGGAAGCCACTTCAACGCGATCAGTTGCTCGAACCAACAGGCCCGAGGAAGGAAACGATGCATGTAAAGGATCTATTCAAAGGCTGGAGGATAGATTAGGGGAAATTGCTAAGGCTAAGAACCCTCTACAATGAACCTTTGTTCGAGGAACACCTTTTGTCTAGGACATTATGGATTTTCCAACACCATCAAAGTTCAAAGCACCTGTCGTGACCCCCAAATATGATGGAAAGACTGACCCTGTCCTTCATATAGAACAATATCAAGCTGCTGCCGACATCTATGCTGTCCCAGACGAGATGAGATGCAGGGCATTCTCAGGAACTCTTACCGGATCTGCTCAAATATGGTATAATAATCTTCCTCGGGGTAAGATTTCAACTTTTCTTCAACTGGCCGAGTTATTCATTGGGAATTTCTATTTTGGGGCAAAGCCAGTTAAACGAGTAGCACATTTGTTAAGTGTTAGACAAAAAGCTGGTGAGAGTACCAGAGATTATATAACTCGTTTTAATAACGAGAAACTCGAAGTCATTGATTATGAGGAGAAGACAGCGATTAATGCTTTGATGAGTGGACTACTGCCAAACAAGTTGTACTACACTTTGGCCAAAGATCCACCTCGAACCATGTCGGACCTGATAGGAAAAGCGTCCAAGATTATGAATGCCGAGGAAACTATGGCTGCGAAGAAGAATATGGACGCCAAAGAAACTAAGGTGGAAGGTGATAAAGCTAAGAAGAAAGAACATAAGAACAATGGTGGTGACAAACAATCCAAAAACAGGTCATCATGGGAGGTCTTGAGGAAATTTGATAATTACACTCCTTTGAAGGCAAATATCAACCACATCTTGGAAGAAATTAAGAACATCGAGGAGTTAAACTGGCCAAAGAAAATGAAGGCAGACCCTGACACGAGGAATAGGGAAAAATATTGCGAGTTTCACAAGGATCATGGCCATATGACCAAAAATTGCATCGCTCTTCAGAATGAGATTGAAACACTCATCCGACGAGGAAAGCTAGCAAAGTATGTTGATCGGGGAAGCGAAAGAAGAAACAACGACCGAACTAGAGAGAGGTCTAGATCTCCTCGTCGAGCAGAGGAGAACAAGAAGAGAAACCATGAAGTTGATCCAGAGGATGACCCCGATCTTCCCAAGAAACCAAGGCAGCCAGAACGAGAGGTATTTTTAATATGCTTTGGTTCATTTGATTATAATGTTATTACAGGAGGAGATGCAGGAGGAGGAGACCTTATCGCAGAAAGAAAAGCTTACCTCGGTGAAGCTGAAGCTTGCTCGTACATTCAGCGAATAAATCTAGCTGAGGAAAATCGCCCGAGAAAGGTGAACAAGGAGAAATTGGTCATCGGTTTTTCCAAAAATGACCTTGCAAGTGTGTTATATCCTCATGATGATCCATTGGTGATCAAGATGAGAATGAAGGAGGTAATTATTTCAAGAGTGTTGGTCGACAATGGTAGCTCGGCAGACATCATGTTCTACTCGTGTTTCGATAGTTTAAATCTAAAGCTATCTTAACCGGAGCCTTACCACAGACCCCTCATCGGTTTTGCTAGCGAGAAAGTATTTCCACTTGGGACAATAAAGTTGGATATATTCATTGGTACGTGGCCTGCTTGTCGGACTAAAAGAATACGTTTCTTCGTGATGGATAAGAATGTCCAATCATCGTATAATATCATCATGGGAAGAGTAGGATTGAAGAAGTTCGAGGCTGTACCATCTACAGTGCATCAGTGCCTAAAATTTCCAACAAACTTTGGAGTAGGAGTTGTGAAAGGTGATCAGAAAGTAGCTCGGGAATGCTATTATTCATCCGCCGAATAAGAAGAACTGGAAGTAGCAAAGAAAAAGACTACTACCTATCAAGTGGATGAAGGTGCATAAATTGAAACATTGGATCCTCGAGATGAGTCGCAACTTGTGAAGGGTCAAGTGGTGGAAGCTACTGAAAATATCATTCTGGACGACGAGCACCCTGAGCGAACTACACAAATAGGTTCATCGTTGGAAGCCTCATTAAAACAGGAATTGATAACTTTCCTTAGAAGCAAAAGACAAACTTTTGCGTGGAGTCATGAAGATATGCCTGGGATAGACCCAAACTTCTTATGTCACGAGCTCAATGTGAATAAGGAGATCAAGCCTATGAAGCACAGAAGAAGAGTATTCAGTCCCGAGAAGAATCAAGCTATACAGGAGGAAGTCGAGAAGCTCCAAAAAGCTTGTTTCATTGAAGATGTTAAATATCCAGATTGGTTAGCTAATGTGGTGATGGTAAAGAAGAACAACAACAAGTGGAGGATGTGTGTAGACTTCACCGACCTCAACAAACCATGCCCAAAGGATCACTTTCCATTGCCCCGAATTGATCAACTGGTGGATGCTACCTCGGGACATGAGTTGCTGAGCTTCATGGATGCTTATTCTAGTTACAATCAGATTAAAATGAAACCTGAAGATAGGGAGAGTACTTCTTTCATTACCCCTAGGGGAACTTATTGTTATAATGTTATGCCTTTTGGTTTGAAAAATGCAGGTGCGACATATCAGCGGCTTATGAACAAAGTCTTTACTGAACAAATCAGTCGCAATATGGAAGTCTATGTTGACGATATGCTGACGAAGAGCAAAAAAGCTGTTGAGCATCTAGTTGACTTAAATTAGACTTTTGATCAACTAGATAAATACCAAATGAAGCTGAACCCGACGAAGTGCATCTTTGGAGTACGAGAAGGCATGTTTCTCGGGTACATTGTCAATCAACGAGGCATTGAAGCAAATCCTGAAAAGATCAAAGCTCTATTAGGGCTGCGATCTCCAACAACTAAGAAGGAAGTACAAAGTCTCACAGGAAGAGTAGCGGTACTCAACAGATTTGTGTCCCGAGCAACTGATAGATGTCTCCCATTCTTCAAGACACTCAGAAAGACTTTTGAGTGGAATTATGAATGTGAGAAGGCTTTTCAAGACTTGAAGAAATACTTGGGAGTACCTCCATTGTTATCCAGGCTGGTGATGGGAGAAAAATTATATTTATACCTTGCAATGTCCGAGAATGCATTTAGCTCGGAGTTGATCAGAGTGGATAATGGAGTGCAAAAACTAATTTACTACACAAGTAAGGCCTTCCGAGGAGCAGAGATCAGATATCCAAGGCTGGAAAAGTTAGCACTGGCGTTGATTGAGGCGAGTAGGAGAATGAGGCCATACTTCCAGGCTCATACCATAGTAGTATATACCGATATGCCATTGAGACAAGCCTTTCATAAGCCAGAAAAATCAGGGAGATTGATGTACTGGGCAATAGAGCTCGGTGAATATGATATAATTTATGAACCCAGATCATCATTAAAAGGGCAGGCTGTAGCAGATTTTATAGCGGAGTTCACCTATCCTGATACCCCCGAGGAGCAAAAGTTTCTCGCAAAACTTGTGGATGTTATAGGATCAACAACACAAGCTCAGACCAATTCCGATTGGTAAAAGAGCGTGTGGATGTCACAGGATGTGGAGCAGAGATAGTTGTGAAGACTCCGGACGAGGAACAAAAGTCGCTCACTGATCAACCTGTGGATGATAAAGGATCAACAAACACTAGCTCAGACCAACTCCGGTTGGTAAAAGGGCAAGTGGATGTTACAGGATCATTAAATTCGAGCTTAGACCAACTCTGGTTGGTAAAAGGGCAAGAAAAGATGATCGTCGAAGAGCAAGAAAATTCCGAGGAGGAAAGGAAGCAGAAAATATTTTACCGAGGAATTCTGACTGATCAGAAATTTGAAGACGAGTTACCTATATGGATGTTATATGTAGATGGCTCATCTTGCACTGCAGGATGTGGCGCGGGGATAGTTTTGAGCACTCCGGATAAGGTCGACATGGAATATGCCTTGCGTTTCCAATTCAAAGCCTCCAACAATGAGGTTGAATATGAGGCCATGATTGCAGGGCTTAATTTGGCAAAAATTATGGAGGCGCAGCAGGTTGTGATCTTCAGTGATTCTCAATTAATCGTAAACCAAATGATGGGAGTATATGCAGTTAGAGGAGAATTAATGATCAGATATCATGCAAAGAGAAAGGAGCTGGTGTCAGAATTTGCCGCTATTCAGCTGGTCAGAATACCAAGAATGGAGAATGCGAGAGCAGACGCCCTAGCTCGACTAGCATCAGCTACTCTCACCGAGCTACGATGAACAATCCTAATTGAAGTGTTATCTGGTCGGAGTATAGATGAAGATCTGACGATGAACTTTATGACCCTTGATTTAGGACCACCTTGGATGGATCCCATCAGGGCGTATATCGAGGAGGGAGAATTGCCAATTGACAAGCTCGCAACCAAAAAATTGAAGTTTAAAGCTGCTCGGTATGTATTAACTAATGGTGTTTTATATAGACGAGGAATTATGGCAGGTTTGCAGAGATGTGTACCCCCTTCCGAGGTTAAAGAATTAATTGAAGAGATCCACGAAGGGTCCTGTGGAGCACATGTAGCAGGTCGGACGCTTTTACAAAGGGTGATGACGCAGGGATACTACTGGCCGACGATGAGGGCAGATTGTATAGCCTATGCCAAGAAATGTGACAAGTGCCAGCGTTTTTCCTCCATCCGAAGAACTCCACAAGCATTGTTGACACCCATAACTTCACCTTGGCCATTTGCCATGTGGGGAATTGATTTGGTTGGGCCACTGCCAACGACCCGAGGAAGGTTCAAATACCTCGTCGTCGCAGTGGATTATTTTACTAAGTGGGTAGAAGCTGAGCCACTCATCGACATGACGTACGAGAAGGTGCACCAATTTGTGTGGAAGAATATCATTTGTCGATATGGTCTTCCTCATGCTTTCCTCACAGACCATGGAACATAATTTGATAACGAGGAGTTCGCTGCCTATTATCATCAATAAAATATTTTGAAGGTCCACTCAGCACCAGGTCATCCTCAAAGAAATGGACAAACTGAAGTGACAAACAGAACGCTGCTAAATGGCTTGAAGAAAAGACTGGATGATGCAAAATCGAATTGGATCAACGAGCTACAATCAGTACTCTGGGCTTACCGAACTACTCCCCGAGTAGCAACCGGAGAATCACCATACATGCTGGCGTTTGGAAGTGAAGATGTCATACCTGCCGAGTTGGGCCTCCCAACACACAGGGTACTAAATTTTAATTCCCCTGTCAACCACTTAATGAGAAGATTGGATTTAGACATGCTCGAGGAAGTTAGAGAAGAAGCAGCCATTAGAAATGCTGCTTACCAGCAGCGAACAGCTTTGTTCTACAACAAAAGGGTGAAGAAGTGCGACCTGAAAGAAGGAGACTATGTGCTGAAGAAAGTAATTCAAAAGCACAATAAGCTGGAAGCAAACTGGCATGGACCATACCGAGTTACAGAAGTTGTTCGACCAGGAACTTATCGAATAGCAACTTTAGAAGGCGAGGAGTTTAAGAATGCATGGAACGCAGAGCATCTGCGCAAGTATTATCAGTGATGTATATGTAACGCAGTTCCATCAATATGAATAAAACGAAGATATTCTGCCAAAGTCTCTCCTTTTTATTGAGAATTTTTTGGGGAATACTAGTGCTACACACTACTCGGCAAAACTCGGCAAAGCTCAGACTGCTCAGCAAAATATTCCTAAAAATGCCAACTTCGGTTGGTTAGGAAACAAAATATTCCTAAAAATACCAACCTCGGTTGGTTAGGAAACAAAATATTCCTAAAAATGCCAACTTCGGTTGGTTAGGAAACAAAATATTCCTAAAAATGCCAACCTGTTTGGCTAGGAAACGAAATATTCCTAAAAATGCCAACCTGTTTGTCTAGGAAACGAAATATTCCTAAAAATGCCAACCTGTTTGGCTAGGAAACGAAATATTCCTAAAAATGCCAATCTGTTTGGCTAGGAAACAAAATATTCCTAAAAATGCCAACTTATGTTGGTTAGGAAATACATATATTCTCGAAAATGCCGACTTATGTTGGTCGGGAGGTAAGATTATTCCAGAAAGTGCAAAAGTTGCTAATTATGGCTGGTCGGGGATAAAAACCCACCAACTGTAGTTAGTCGACAAAGAAAATTTACCAACCTTGGTTGGTCTGAAACATTTATAAAAAAAAATAAAAAAATTTACTAACTATGGCTGGTCGGGGATAAAAACCCACTAACTGTAGTTAGTCGACATGGAGAATTTAAAAACCTTGGTTGGTTGGAAACATTTTAAACATTTTTTATACTCGTTACTTTATTGCTAAGTGGTCGAGAAACAAAACTTTATTATTAAGTGATACTTGTAACTTTCTAATTACTGAGTTGATCGACAAACAACACAACATCGTTATCTTTTTTAACAGATATGCACAAATATAAAGTGTTTACAAGACAATAGCAATCAAGATTTGCAAACAAAAATGAAAGTCTTTCATTGAATTCAAAATAATTTACATTGATAATGAAATTACAGTCACATTGACATGTATACTAACTATTATATCAAAAATTCCTATTCTACTGGTCTCTTCCCCTCTGCTTTTGACACAGGTTCCTCGCCAGCGGGCGGATCATTTAAAGACAGAGGAGAATTGATGAAGTTGAGATCCTTTAACATCCTGACATTCATCACGGATGGTCGATCTAAAATATGCTCGGGACAAGATACCTCGATTTGAGAATGTAAATTGTAGTCACCGAGATACTTTGAAATTAGGCTCCGAGGAATGGCCCGAGCAGGGATCCAATCCATGTCCAAATTGTATGGTGGCACAGGCAAGTCGAGCAACCCGGGATCATGGTAATCCCACAGATAATGACCTTGTTCAAGCTTCAGCACACCTAAGGCATTCAGCCAGCCTTGCTTGTAGCCCTCATTGTTGGCATTCTGGATACGATCGTCCAAGTGTAATAGTGCTTCGTTTTATCCATCCATCCAGAACTCCCTGGGCTGTTTGTGGAATTGATATGTTAGCTTTTCTAGCTGCTCATGGAGATTCTTGATGACTGACTTCTGCGCAGAGAGTTGTTTTTCCAGGTCCCTAATCTTCTTTGACATATCAGACAACTCCTGGTTCTTCGCCATTAATTGGAAATCCTGGTTCTCTAAGGCAGACTGAGTTATTTGTTCCTCGACAAGAACCCGAGCTGCTCTTGCTCATCCCCGAGGAGCTCTTGCTCGACCACGAAAAGATGTAGAGGTGCCAGAACTCTTCAAAGTCTCCAACTCGTCCCTCAACTTGGCATTCTCAACCTCTAAGAACGAGAATCCCTCGTCGATCACTGGGATCAAGGCACTGGAAGTGGAAGCTGTAGACTTCAATTGTGACAGCTCCTTTTGTAGGTTGATGTTTTCTTATTCCAGTAACACAGCAATCTGTCTGCATTCCTCGACCTCACCTCTCAAGGTCCTCTCCCTTACATCATATCCAGCAAAAAGCTTCTTATAGCCCTTATCGGCAATGATCAGCTTGTATTTCTTCTCGTAACCCTCATGCAACAGGGCAGTTGATTCCTTGTATTGATTCTGAAGGTCTTCGAGGGTGCACTGGAGATCCTCGATCATTTCATAGTAAGCCACATTATTGGCCACTGCTCGATCAAGTAGACACTTCAGGTATTGATATGCTTCAACTGCCTGTTCTGAAGCATCCAGTCTGAGGATATCGACAACTTGTGCTGCACTTAGGTCTGTGTGACCAGCCTTAAAATAATCGTTGCATTGTCGCAGCAACTTTGTATCATGGGCAGATAGAAGCTCCATCCTGGCCAAAAACTAGCAGAGAAAGGAAAAGCAATCATCAATAAGAAATATAAGCAGAGTATGAATAGAAGATGAACAACAGTATGCAAAAAGAACTCAAGTTTTATTAGATCATAATTCAAAGTTACACATTCTGGATTACATTTGATAAAAAGAAACAAAATAAAGAGAAACCCGAACAACACTACACCTTTTCCTTATCTCCCAAAACCTTTTCGGGAAGCTGGGATGAAGAGGTAGGTTGCTCGGATGGAAGGGATAGTTGCTCGGGGAGAGTAGGCATTTGCTCGGAGGAAGAAACAACTTGCTGATTTTCCTCAGCAGCAGGCTGGATGGCTAGGGCATGATCTCCCATCACCATCGAAGACTCTTCGGAGGTAGCTTCGTCCTCTTCTAAGTCTTCTGGAGTTGGAGGGGGACCAAGGATATGTCTCTGGAAGAGCTCGGAAGACTCGTCGACTTTCATTTCCTGAAGGGCAGCAACCCATCCATCCCTAAAGTATTTGAGACTGCCATAGTCCACTTGAGACACCATGGCAGCCAACCCCTTGTTCCACCCCTTGTCCCAGCCAGGGCTGAAGGAATTCTTCACAACAACTTTCCTCTTCAGCTTCTTCGAGGAAAGTTTCTCGGACAGTAGGTTCTCAGTAGCCTTCAATTTATTTTCTGCTTCCTCCTTCTGCCGACCTACTTCTTGAAGCTGGTCCAACCTTTCCTCAGCAACTTTGAGCTTATTCTCAAGCTCCCCTGCAGTTCTGAGTTTCTCTTCAAGCTCTTTATTTGCCTTCTCCAAGGCATTCTTTTTCTTCTCCAACTCCTCGGAGGCATCAACAGGTCGAGCTTTTTCTTGCTCGATGGAGGCAAGCTTTTTCTCCCAGACAGCCTTGTTCGTGGCATATGTCTGGCGAGAATCGTCCAAAGACTTGATAGCTTCTGCCAAAGCTCCCTCCACACTGGATGAGGAGCATGAAGCTTTAATTGCTTCGTCCTTCTTCAGGGTTATGTTGAAGAAGCTCGTCAACTGTGAACAGAAAAAGAAAGCAAGTTAGAAACAGAAATGACAAAGGAAATATGAAAAATTTAAAGTAAAGATACTTACAGAAGCAAGGTGACGAGCAGCTAACGAGGTGACCATATCCCGAGTAAGGTTTTCTTCAGTACCTTGGACCTCGGGAATGATCCAGGACTTTACCGAGCTCATGGCAGAGCTCGGGGGAATAAAAGTGGGAACTCCAGTCCCAGCAGCTGGGGGCTGAGTAATGGTGTCAGCCAAATTGACCGAGGAACTCTTCTTCAGCCTCCTCGGGGGAACAGGTACAGATTCAACCAAGGAAGAACCCTTGGTCGGTGATATCACAATCACCTCTCCAGGAGCAGCAGACCTACTCGGAACCACTGCGGGCTTCTCAGTAACTTTAGCAGGAGAAGCTGGAGGAGCTGCATCATTCTTCTTCGTCCCCTCCCTTGGGACATCAATCCTACTCCTTTTTGCCTCCCCGGATCCGGAGGCATTTTTCTCAAATAGGGTAGGAGGTCTTCTCTTCTTCATCCTTTCTCTCAAAGGAATATGGGATTCAGGCGAAGAACTTGCAGAGGCTGGTACTGGCTCTGCTTCACTGATCACTGGACGAGCAGTGAAAGAGGTTGTGTAGTTATTATACTGCAGCAAATACGAGGCTGGTCTAATGTGCTCGTCGGCAACACTTTTATGCAGACTCCAGATAAGTCCCAAATGCCATATATTGGCATCTGCTTATTTTGGGAACTTTCTCTTGCTATCAACTGCAAATAAACAAACATTATTATCAGTGACACATTTTATCAAACACAAAAGAAACATGATTTCAAAATAAATAAAATAAAATAAAAATAACCTATCCCATTGCCATAAGGAGGGCATCTGGGACCCTGGTAAACCTCATCTCCAGTTAATGGAGGGTGTTGTCAATTTTTATGACAACCCCGTGTTCAAAATAATCCCTATTGGCATCAGGGAGATTGACTACTAAGGCTCTATTTAAAAACCTAGTTTTTAAATAAAAAATATTATCATTAACTGCCCATCTATAGCAGTACATGATTTCTGGAATTCATATACGAGTTCCATGCACTTGATTTAATCTATGCACCCCATTTGCTATTCTCCATGTGTTGGGGGCTATTCGTGCAGGAACAACATCAAAGTACTGACAGAATTCCAGACACAAGGGATTTGGTGGAAAACAAAATCCACACTCAGCAAAAAAGAGACTGGGGAACCAATGTCCCACAGCCAAATTGAAATAATTAGAAGGCTCAGAAAGCTCTTCCAAGACAACCCAAGAGGGAATGGAAAAATCAGATCGAAATTTGTCAAGAGATTCAACAGGGTAAACTATGGTGATTAAAGGAAATGAAAAAGAAGGAAGAGGATCTTACAGAAAAAAGACTGAAGCTGTTGATAACGAACGATGGAAGGAGATGAACGCACAAGAGAGTATAAAACAAGGAAAAACTCGAAGATACAAATTTGAAAAGTAGAAGACGATGGGAGTGTCTGTGAAGTTTAAATACCTTGCCTTGGGAAATGGTGAAGCAATGATTACAAAAAAGGATGATTACGTTACCGGTGGCTAAAAAGATTAAAAGTGGCACGGGAATCAGAGCGGGCAACAACAGCTAAAAAGACGAAAAGTGACGCGAGAATCGAAGAACGCAAAAAAGTCCAAAAAAGCATGATTCTACGAATTGGGAAGGACAAATAATTACAAGGGAAACACTCCTAAAAATCAGGAAGACTATTTAAAGCTACCATACTCCGAGAAAGAATGTTCCATAAACCTCAAATTTCGAACTATGAAACATTGGGGGCTTCTGTTGATACCAAATTTAATCTGCTGACATGGACCAATCATATGAAGACACGTGTCTATCTACATGGAAATAGCAAGCACTTCCGAGATGATCACACGCTCCGAGGAACCATGTTACTCCGAGGAACTCATACGCTCTGAGGAATATACCTCTCCGAGGAACTCTTTAGCACCGAGAAGCTCAAGCGGTCCGAGCAACCCAGGCGGTCCGAGATGCACCTCGAAGCAGGATACCAACAGTTTAACTGCTCATTAAATGCTTATCAGACGCACACGTAAAAAGGGCATTAAATGTATTACCCTTTCATATGTATATCATTTAATGTATTACCCTTTCACACTACAACCTCAGGGCTATAAATACATTGTACAATCCTCATTTTAAAGGGGGGAATCCAACTGGGGAATTTCTTGAGAGAATTTAGGATCGAGAATTCCTAAACATTCAGTAATAACACAACAGTGGACGTAGGCCATTCTTATAAGGCTGAACCACTTTAAAAATTCTTTGTCTCATTTATTTATTTGTGATTGAATGATTAGAGTGATCTAATTTTTTACATCAACACCATGTATAGAGAGATCCCAAGGAGATCGTAGCCAGGGGAAGCTTGATACCCCGGGCTAAATGAAGGGATATATTGATAAGGTCCCTTCGGGGCTGATCGTTGGGTTTTCCCGATAGAAGGAAACGGGAAAGAATGACAAGGATATAAGCAGGAAGTTTCAGCGATGTACCTTGACCAGGGGCACCTCCAGAAGAACTACCCTTGGCAGAATCCTTAAAGAAATAATTGATAAGTGGGGAGAAAGTGGCCTTGTTCGATGAACCGGTGCAGCTTCGGCATATTCGGTCCAGCTCCAAACGGTCAGCATTCTCCTGGGCATCCAGAGCCTTATTAGTATAAGGCTCGTGGCCTATTGCTTCAAGGCCTAGGAGCTCACACACGTCTTCCAACGTCACCGTGAACTCACCCCACCAAGCGATGAATGTATGGGTACTAACGTTCCAGCGAGACACCAGAACAGGAAGGGAAACATTATTCTTGGAGAGAGTGAACTCACCAAACCACTTAGCCCATTGCAGCCCAATCTTGGTGAGCGTTTTAGCATCGGATCTCTACATGTGGGAGTTCCACGCAACAAACTAAGCAGGAGAACCCCCGGGCGCTTCAAACTCAATGTGGGACCATGGGAAGTTCCCTATCTCCAAACGAAATAGGAGAGTCCCCTCGGGAGGAAGAAAACCCCACTCAGTAGAAGCTTCATCTTCATCACCCAACAATAGAGGGTCAAACTTAGAAGAAAAATGGACCCTCTTACATGAACCAACAAAATCATCACCTTGTCCAAAAATATGTGATCGACGAAAAAACTTTAGTTGTTCCTGGCGGGCAGCATCCAGGGTGGTGGCAATGGTAGAGGCAGCAGGCGGAGCACTGGTGGCAGATATGGTAGGGTTGCTTGAGGACGCCATAGCAGGTATGGATAAAATAAGAGAAAAGCTTCAAGCAAGAAAGGTTTGAAAATGAGAATGGAGGAGCAAAACCACAGGTGGTGTAAAAGATCAGATAGGAAGGCATGTAATGACTCAGACACAATGGAGTTCTCACAGACTTTCTCTCTCTAAAGTAAAATGGAAGCTTGAGAAAGACGAAGGCAAAGTAATAGAAAAGAAGGGTTAAGTGTTGGGATATGGACGTTTGAAATTTTTGAGTTCGCTGTTTAAATTTTCCCACCCTCGTACGTGCGCGACCGCCTATAATCATTTCACATGAACATGTGGCGCTTCGGGAAGTACTTTGGCAGTTGAAAAGACAGCGACACGTCATTAATGAAGTAACGCATAGAGAACAGAAAGTGTTTCCTTCTTAAACAAGTTTAAGTTTTGGCGCCACAAGATTTTGTCAGGCATATCTAATAAACTTATAACGAAAGAGATCCCTCAACGGTTCAATAAAGCTACGACGTCCCCTCGCCACATGTCCCAACATTTTTCGAATTTAGTGAAGCACCACGGGGGAGAATTTCATTTACCAGAAGTCCAAATGAGTATTTAAGAAGGTTAGTCTTTTCGAGAGAATTTTAAACATTAGAGCTAGAACGATTGAGGATCAGCACGAGGAAAAAGCGGTGATGTCCCTTCGCCCAAGCCCCAATGAGAATGGCGCTTCGGCTTAGGTACATCGGGGAGAATTTTACTCTTTCCAGGAGATTATATCGTCGCGGTTCTAATAGGGGAAAGAAAGTCAGAATGTTTTCACGAAAAGAAGGTTCATCGAATCGAGAAGTTTCGTGTAGACATTTCTTGTTCCAATAAATCTCTCCACGAAGGGGCAAATGTAGAGGGGGCTTGGAGGTAATCCGGAGATTAGGGATAATCCACCCCTTGGCAGCAGTGTTTGGGATTAAAAGAGCGTGGCAGGTCAAGCGTGGAAGCCTGGCATGGCAACTCATACTTTAGCTTTTTGTATTAGTCATATTGTATTTTTGTTTATGTTGACTGTAAGCTATAATGGTTGTAATGATGTAATGAGAATAATAATGAGTTTTAGTGTGAGGCCAAACGGTACTCGCGAGAGACCAGTCTTGGCAGGGCCTGGGAGAGCTTTCATGCTCTATCGAATGATCTCACTGCGAGAACTTTAGAGGGAATTGGTTTGGAGGATTGAGAAGTGAGGCACCATTGACTTGTCCTGACCATCTTAGATACACCTGGTAAAAACACCAAAGAACCCTGACCATGGAACCTCGGGCGAAGCAGCTTGGAGTTCCATCGGGCGTGGAGTCGTGAACCAAACAGCCCTCTACTTAATGTCACATCTACTGTAGGTGATGTTACTAGCCAGCTAAACAATGTCAGACCTGCACTTGAGTAAACCACCGTGGTATTTGGAGCTGTCAAGCAGTTGGTGAGCCACCTCTATGACAACAGTCCCCTAACACATAGTGGTTAGGCAAAAGGCATGTCTTGGCATTTAATGCTTATGACGTGGGGTCAACTAGTGCATCAGGCATTTAATGTTGTGACATAAAGTGTGAGGGAGCTCTTTCATAGTCTTTAATGACTGAGTTGCCTCGGTGGTGGTGTGGGGGGCTATTTGAGTACCCCAACCACCTTTGAGGAAAAGGCATCCTTTTCGGGAGAGTTCATGTTATTTTGATAATCAAGGAGTTATTGCTAGATAGAGTTATTACAAACCAGAGAGTTTCACCCACTCACCATTGTTATTAATCACGAAGCTTTTAATACTTGACAGAGAAAGAAAGGGTGTTTTGGTATGTTTCTACATGCCTACCAAGGTGTATCTGGGATGCTTACTTCTCTCTCCATCTAGCTAAGTCATTTCTAAGTTCATTATCATTTCCTGAGTTACACACGAGAGATTTGTGAGTTTAAACCGAGTCTTATCTTCATTGAACTTGTGTCTGGGTGTTCTATTGCCAATCTAAGGCTTTGGCCCATTAGCTTATTATTACCATATTCAAACAGGGGTTAAGACTCCATCTATAATCTAAAGTACCATCTTACACAATGAAAAATAGAATTCTATCATCCTACGTGGCCACTCAGTTATCTTGATCGGCATCAGAGACACCTAGTAGGCTGAAATGCCCACCAACACCCAAAATATAAACCATCAGGAATAACAAAGGTTACTCAGATGAAATGGTGACCAACACTGAATTTAAATAGTCACATTTATTATATATAGATGTAAATGCCTGGAGATATAAAGGCATTCCATCTCTAAGGTTCTACACCACTATATATGCATAATCTCCCTTATCTCAAGAGGAGGATTCATTCAATCAAAATCACACCATACTGAGTTATTGTAACAACCTAAATAATAATAAAGTGGACATATGTTTTATTTATAGCTGAACCACTTTAAAAACCTTGCCTCTTATGTGTTTGTGTAGATTGTTTACTTCAATTTATCTGTTATTATAAATCTGGACCTTATCTATTTTTAGACATCAACAGATTGACACCGTTTGTGAGAATTATTGTTCGTCATCGCTCTCTACTTTTTTTATTATTTTGTTTCATTCTTTGAAAAATGACCACTCTTTCTGAAAATAGTCTAGCGGCTGCAGGTAACAATCCAAATCTATCTGCTCCCCCTAGCGTGACAAATGTTGAAGGAATATTGCTTAACTTGTCTAGAGGATAGGAAGCCATGCAAGATTCAGTCAGACAATTGTCTCACACGATGCAAGACAAACCCTCCAATTCCATGAGAGATATTCCACATCCACCAACGAGGATTGAAAGGAGTTATCATTCCAGGTCTTCTCGTGACAGGTCCTACCGTTCTGGAGCAACATCTTTATTCTGATCAACAAATTACTATAACGGTAGATCATTTTCCAAAGAGAGGCGAATTGTGTTATAAAGTCTAATTAGGGAATCTGCTTTTGACTGTTTAGGTCCCCGAACAACTAGAGGTCATTGCGGGGAGCAGGAATGTCACCGTGAGAACAAAGATGGATCCAAAAGATCTAGAGCTAGCATGAGAGATTTTGTACGTGCCGAGCAGAATTATTAGAAAGAAAGCTCAGTGCATATGCACAGTAAAACCACAAAAAATGCTTAAGCTAAGTCTATACCAGGTGAACATTCTTGGAAAGGATCCATGCATCGGTTGGAAAATAGGTTAAGAGAAATGGCCAAAATAAATAATCGTTTGCAAATGAGTTTTATAAAAGGATAACCTTTTATTCAAGCTATTGTTAATTATCCCACACCTTCCTAATTCAAGCTACTATGCGTTCCTCCTAAGTATATTTGGAAAGCTGATTTAGTCCTCCAGATAGAACAATATCAAGTTGTTGCTAAAATTTATTCTGTCCATGATGAGATGAGGTGTAGTGCTTTCTCTAGTTCTATCAAAAGTCCAACCCAGATATGGTACAAAAATCCCCCTAGAGGTAAAATATCTAGTTTCAATCAGTTGGCTGAATTATTTATTGATAACTTTTGCTTTGGGATAAGCCGATCAAGAGTGTTACTCATCTTTTGACCGTGCATCAAAAGTTAGGAGAAAGTACTTGAGAGTACATCACACACTTCAATAATGAGAAACTAAATGTGGTGGATTATGAGGAGCAAACAATAATTGCAGTACTAATGAGTGGATTGTTCACTAAAGATCTTTGCTATGCTTTAGCGAAAAATTCACCCAAAACTAAGACAAAACTAATGGCTAAGGGTGGAAAGAATATGAACACCGAGGAGGCTATAGCTGATAAGGAAGTTCCGAAGATAAAGGTGGAAAGTTATAAGAACAATTCATTTAAAGAAGATCAAAAGGTCAAAAATATTGATCGGATTAAGAAGTACGATGACTATGCCCCACTCACAAAAAGTTTCCATCACATCCTAGAGGAAATCAAGGAAAACAAATACTTGAATTGGCTTGGAAAGCAGAGGTCACCTCCCAATAGGAGGGATAAATTCAAGTATTATGATTTACACAAAGATCATAGGCACACCATTGATAACTTCATCACCTTGAAGAATGAGGTGGGAAATTTTATTTGGTGAGAGAAATTGATTAAGTTTGTTGATCAAAATGGCAGTCGAGATACTCGAAGAAGGTCTGAATCCACTGAACGAGTCAAATATGACACCAAAAGATCTCGTAATAATAATTTTGAAGATGATTCTGACTTTTCAAAGAAGATGGATGAACCAAAGGTGGAAGTAGGAATGATTTCCTTTGGTTGTCACTTTATCGTAGAAGGAGACACTAGAGGGGGAGATGAGATTGTAGAAATGAAAGATTATCTCAAGGAATCTAAGGCTTTCCCATCTATCAAAAAAATTAATATGTTTGAGTGCACAGATGGTCATCCATGGAAGATAAACAAGGATAGACTGGTGATCGAATTCTCTAAAAACAATTTGAATGGGGTGCTTTATCCGCATGATTATCCGTTAGTTATCACTTAGAGGGTTCACCATTGTAGGGTTTCAAGGATATTGATTGATAATGGGAATTTTGCGTACGTCGTGTTCTTCAACTGTTTTAGCAGCCAAGGGCTATGATGATGTAATCTAGAACCATATCATACACCCCTCATAGGATTATCAGGAGAAAAGGTATACCCCTTAGGATCAATCAAGCTAGAAGTGTTAGTCGGCACCTATCCAGCAAGCAAGAATAAAATAATTTCTTACTTTGTGCTAGAATAAATCATCCTATTAGGTTATAATATCATCCTAAATAGAGTGGAAATGAAGAAGTTAGAAGTCGTGCTATCTACTGTGCATTACTACATGAAATTTCCTACAAATTATGGCGTCGGCTTAAGGAATGGTAACCAGATGGAAGCCAGAGAATGTTATTTTACATCAGTACACAAATAAGAAGTACAAAGAGCAAAACTACATTCCATGTAGACACTCTGGATCCTCACAAAAAGGAAGAGCTGGTGAAGGACAAGTTATGGAAGAAATAGAAACTATCGTGCTTGTTGATAAGAAGCGAAAAAGAACCACTCAAATCGGTTCAAGGTTGACTCCTTCACTGAAATAGGAATTGATTACATTCCTTAGAGAAAGGAAGAATGTGTTCGCGTGGAGCCACGAAGATATGTCAGGGATTGAGAAAAAATTCATTTGTCATGAACTTAATATTTACTTGGATTCTTAAACGATCAAGTAGAAGCAACGAGTTTTCAATTTCGAGAAGAATATGGAAATCCAGGACGAAGTGGAGAAATTGTAGCGAGCACAATTTATAGAAGATGCCAAATACCCCATCTGGTTGCCCAATGTGGTTATGGTAAAAAAGAAGAACAACAAATGACGCATGTGCCTGGATTTCACCAACCTCAGTAAAACATGCCCCAAAGATCATTTTACTTTAACAATGATTAATCAACTGGTAGAGGTAACTGCAGGTCACGAACGACTCAGTTTCATGGATTCTTATTCTGGTTACAATCAGATTAAGATGAAACCTGAAGACAAATAAAGCACACCCTTCATTAGTAGTCGAGGAACGTATTGTTACAATGTTATGCCCTTTGGGTTGAAAAATACTGGAGTGACTTATGAGAGGTTGGTAAACAAAGAATTTGAAGACTAGATTGGTAGGAATATGGAAGTGTATATAGATGACATGCTTATTAAGAGAAAATTTGTTGCCGACCATATTTTGGATTTAGCCCAAACATTTAATTAGTTGGAGAAATATAAAATGAATCTCAATCCGACCATATGTATCTTTGGGGTACATGAAAGAATGTTCCTAGGATACATCATCAATGAAATTGGAATTGAAGGAAATCCTAATAAAATCAAGGGCTTACATGAAATGTAGTCCCCGACTAATAAAAAGAACGAGCAAAAATTGACAAGACGAGTGGTTGTTCTAAATTGCATTATTTCCCAAGCTATAGATAATCGTCTTTCAATTTTATAGTGCTAAAAATGACCTTTGAGTGGAATGACGAATACAAAAGGGATTTTTTGGAATTGAATAAGTATTTGGGATCTCCACCTCTTTTATCCCGACTAGTTTTAGGAGAAAAAATATATCTGTATTTAGCTGTTTCAGAGGCAGTTGTTAGCTCGACTTTGGTCGAACTAGAGGGAGGAATTCAGAAACTTGTGTATTATACTAGCAAAGTATTCCGAGGAGAAAAAAATTAGATACCCACATTTTGAGGTCATACTTTCAAGCCCATACTATTGTGGTGTGCACTGACTTACCTCTGTGATAAGATTTTCACAAGGTTGAAAAGTCAGAGAGGTTACTGTCTTAGACAATTGAACTTGTAGAGTATAAAATCATTTATTAGCCTAGAATTTCACTAAAATAGTAAGCCGTGGCAAACTTCATAACAAAGTTCACATATACAGACTTTCCAAATAATCCAAGCTTACCTGCCGAGCATACTTCTAGCTTAGCTTAAAAGAAAACTGATATTGAAGCCGATCAACCAAAATTATCAAAGAATGGAGGAGCAAAGGAAGAAGATGTTTAAGTATGGAGTGTTGACATAAGAAGATTTCTCCAACGACTCTCCAATCTTATAATTGATTGTAGATGGATCCTCATGCATTACTAGGAGTGGAGTTGGCCTCATTGTCAACACTCCAGAGAACTTGGATGTGTAATATGCTTTGAGATTTAGGGCTGAATACGAAGTGTTAATTACTAGGTTGGAATTAACCTCATCACTAGGTGTCGAGCAACTATTAACATATAGTGGTTCTCAGCTTATTGTTAATCAAATGCATCAAATATATGGAGTTAAAGGAGAAACGATGTTGAGATATCACAAAAAGCTATGAAGGTCATCTTTTAGTTCCCCAAATTTAGGATGGCGTGGATTCTAAGGGTAGAGAATGCCCAAATAGATGTTCTTGATCGGTTAGCCTCAACAACTCAGACAGAACTCACACGAACAATTATAGTATATATACTTGCCCATATAAGCATTGATGGAACAGATACCAGTACAATCTCTGTGGAATTTGTTCCCTCTTGGATGGATCAAATTAGAGATTACATCGAACGAGGATCATTACCCTCGGACTAGAAAAAGCTAAGAAGATGAGGTACAAAGTAGCTAGTTATGTTCTGAAAAAGGTGTTTTGTATAGGAGATGCTACACTGTCTCTTTACTTCTCTGTGTTCATCCAAATGAAGTGAATAACTTGGTCAAAGAAGTACATGAAGGCTCATATGGAGCTCATTCAACTGGAAGACCACTAACATAAAGGATATCAATGCAGGGCTATTATTAGATGATGAAGGCAAACTGTGTTTCTTTAGCCAAAAAAATGTGATAAGTGCTAAAAATTCACCACCATCCATAGAAGACCAGGGGATACTCTAATACTCATCTCTTCTCCACGTTCGTTTTCTCTTTGGAGAAAAGACTTGATCAGAACATTATCGACTACTAGAGGAAGGTTCAAATATCTGGTTATAGTAGTGGATTACGTCACCAAATGGGTGAAGGTTGAGTTTTTAGTTAATATTCCTTATCAGAGGGTTTTCCTTTTTATATGGAAACAAATCATTTATCGTTATGGAATGCCTTGTGATTTCATTACCGATAATGGCACCCAGTTTAATAATGAGGAGTTTGAAGAGTATTGCATCAAGTTTGGCATTCAGAAGCTTCATTTAACACCTAGAAACCCATAGTGTAATGGACAGATAGAAATCACTAACAAAACTTTTCTCGATGGATTGAAGAAAAGGATGGATGATGCAAAAGAAAATATGATCAATGAGCGGCATAGTGTCCTTTAGGCCTATAAGATCGCTCTAAGAATATCAATAGGGGAGACCCCATACATGCTCTCTTTTGGCACTGAGGTAGTGGTACCATCTTAAATAGGTCTACCAACCCATAAAGTGTTAAAATTTGACTCACCCAAGAGTGATCT
Organism: Sambucus nigra; assembly: GCA_949130495.1. NCBI lineage: Eukaryota > Viridiplantae > Streptophyta > Magnoliopsida > Dipsacales > Adoxaceae > Sambucus > Sambucus nigra. Next base: position 405,701,675 of record OX422222.1, read on the forward strand.
CATGAGGTGACTAGATCTGTACATGGTTTAGGAAGTGAAAGACGATGTTGCCATCTGAACCTGGCATAGGCGGGAGTTAACGGGAATATCCCTCAGCAACAATATCCCCTATCCTTCAAGCTTTCAAAAGGTAAACAGCTCGGATTTCACGAAGAACGGGTTCCTGGTTTTTAGCCTTTGCTACAGAAAAGAGAAAAGGAGAAGAATCAGAGGAAAAATATACATGGATAGTCAAATAAATAACAGAAAAAGAGGTGGTGATAACAACCTATGTACTCCTCCCTAAATGTAGGTATCTGAGGTCCTGTGTACCTTACGCCCTCTAATTGGTAAGGATACTCCCAATTCCTAGCAATGAAGATTTAAAACCAATAATGTTTGTGGGAATCGGGTCGATTTACTACCAAAATCCTATCGGCACTCCTCGCTTTCAAGTTAAAATGCCTCAATTTATGAGAGAGAAGGAGTAACAGTAGCAAATCTCGGCTAATCGTAGATTAGTACCATAATCTGGTTTATCTTATGAACCTCATTGACAATCTTCCACACATTTGGAGAACATTGGGCGGGAACAATGTTGAAATATCTAAAAATGTTTAAGAACAGAGGATTGGAGAAATGTTAAACCCCTTTGGGAAACCAAAAGCACATGAATTTAGTGACTATCCTCTAGGTCATGGACATTCCTAGGTACTGATTTGCACTCTATATCTACCCAACCAGGAATATTATAACACTTTCTAAATTTAGGAAAAGTTTTTTTATCAAGCATCGCCATAAGAGAAACATAAAAACCCTAAATAGAGTAATAGAGGTTTCACAAAAGATGATAACTAGAAGGAAGAGAATAACTGAAACTTATAGGACATAAACGAAGCTTGGAAAATAGGGATAGTCTTGATTTTGAAGAATGAAAGCAAGAGGTGAAGCTTGAAGACACAATATGCTCAAAAGTGAAGAGGAACGATGAACTGATGGTTAGACTTGTACCAATAGTTGTTCTCAAGCACTCAAATAATGATCCACTCTTCTCGAGCAAGATTCGACGCTTTAATTTCTCATAAAAGATAAGCGTGTCCATCTTGTTTCAATGAATTATAAACACACCGTTGCAGACGGTGCCAATTTCTCAGACTCATTTAAAATCCATTGACTCAAGTAATGGCCTAAAGATTTTAGCGGTAATTATGGGAACCCATTTATTCTTAACCCACAAGAGTAGCTGATCAAGACCAACAGAACTAAGAGGTTTCCCAGCCCAAATCATGGGATCAAGATACGCACGTGTATTATCTAAACCACACTAGGATATGACCAAGTCAATCTCCAATGATCTCGCAAAAAAATTCAAGGGATTCATGGTTCATCCCATCGTTGCCAACGTGGATTTAGTTTCAGAACTAAAATTCTACATTTATAATTTGTTACCCCTGGCCTGGGGCATGTAACGAATCATATTGAGAGATACTTAATAAAACAGTAGACCTCTGCATGGATGTAGGTAGGTTGCCAAATCACGTACATAGTGGTGTTGTGTGTACGATTATATGCTTTCTTGGTTAATTATGATTGTTCTTTGTAAATTCTTTATTGTGATATTTTTTGATACCACAATTACGCTGATTGTAATTGGGATTTTTGAGTATTGATTTTGAAGCCAATTTAATTACTTTTTTAGGTCCTTACTATAAACCAATACCCAAGTAGTAGGCCCAAGACTCTCTCTAGGAACAGCTTAGCTAATGCTCGTGACTTATACCTAGTTATTTAATTGTAAGCTAAGGGTTTAGGTTAATGATCAATAAAAGAGAATTGGAGATGGAAATAGAAAAAAGCACTATTCACGTGATGAAAGGGTAAGGGAGAGAAGTTCAATTCTCTAATATTCCACCATGGTGTCATCTCCAAGAGTGGCCACACACAAGGCTTATTTTGTGTGGATCATATGCTAGAATATTTGGGTTGTTCAAATAGTTTTTTGGAGACCTCCATAGGCAGTGAGATCTACACAATCTGTAATACCTAGTGTTTTTTTGGATTTATTATTATTTATTAAAATAAGAAATAATATTGTCATCACCTAAGTTTATTCCCGATCGGCCCAAGTAGCCTCTTCTCGGCCTCCTAGTCGACCACAACCAGGAAGGTGACTTATCAGTAAGTTGAAAAGACACATATGAAATATTCAACAGTCACCATGCATATGCATGTGAATGATGTCCAACTACATATTATCATGTAAATGTGTAAATGCCTAAGCTATAAAGGCATTTCTTAAGCTTCCACTTACTATAAATATAATACTACCTCCAGTAGAGAGGGACACTTCTCAAAACCCTAGAAATTGTAACTGAACGATTAGAATAAAACCCTAAACCTCTAATGGAATTAACCCATTGATGTCGGCTCCATCTTGAGCTGAACCACTTAAAAATCTTGCATCTCTTTCTACTTTCTTTATTTTCTTTGTCTATGATTATAATTTTGGATAACTAAATCTAAGACGAATCCTTAAATATATCACCCAAATTTAGACATCAACAAATTGGCATCTTCTGTGGGAAATGACAAGTCATTGTTATTCTTACCCTTTTTCTTTCAAAACATATTTTTCACGCTCCTGAGGTATGGCAGATATCCCAGAATGTAGTCTTACTGGAGGCAACACTTTCAGTCATTTTGTCCCTTCTCGCTTAGGAGACCTTGAAAGAATCTTGCTGAACATCACCAGGGGACAAGAAGGGATGCAAGAAATAGTAAGGCAGATCACTTAAATACTTTAAGTTAGGATCATTGCTGACCCATCTCCAAAAAGAGACATGCCACCTCCACCTCCTGGGAACGAAAGAAGTAGATCTAGATATTCTAGACCCTCTCAAGATCGATCATACTACCCCTGTGTGACCTCCCCACCTACTAACTATGATGATGGTATATCCCTCTCCCAATAATGGTCGATCACCTTAGAGAGGATGAGTAAGGCTTCTACTTTAAATCATTTAGGACCCCAAGAAAATAAGGGTTATAATTATAAAGAGCCATCTATATCTCGTGATCACCAAGAGGTATCTATAAGATCATGAACAAGTGCATATGGATCCACACGAGATGAGCAAACTTCGCAAGAAGAGAGCTTAGAAAAAACTTGTGGTAGAGTCGCGGGGCAAACTCTATCAAAACTAATTAAGAGTAATACGCTTGGAAGGATTAGATCCAATTATTGGAAGAATGCCTAGGAGAAATGGTCAAATCCAAAAATCCATTGCAAAGAATTTTTATGAAATGATCACCCTTTGTACCAGCCATCGTGGATTTCTCCACGCCTGCTAAGTTTAAGCCACTTGTGGTCACTCCCAAATATAATAGAAAAATGGATCCTGTCCTTCATGTAGAATAGTACCTGGTAGCAACTGAAATTTATTCAGTCCTAGATAAAATGTGATGCCTAGCATTCTGAAGCGCTATCACTGGATCTACTCATATTTGATATAGTAATTTTCCACGGGGATAAATATATAGTCTCCAATAGCTCGCTGAGATATTTATTAACCACTTTTTCTTTGGAGTTAAACCCATCAAAAAGTTGGCCTGTTTACTAAGCATTCACCAAGGACTCGAGGAAACCACCCGTGAGTATATAACCCAGTTTAACAGTGAAAAAATAGATGTGGTTATGAACTAAAAATTTCTATAACTGCTGTGATGAGCGACCTTCTCCCAAAGAATTTGTATTATGCTCTAGCTCAAGACCCACTTAGGACCATGACTAAGTTGATGGTTAAGACTAGTAAAATTATGAACATCGAGGAAGTTATAGCTGCTAAATTGGTCCCTGGTGCTAAAGCCGACTATTAGAATAATTTCAATAATAAATATCAAGGGGCAAAAAAGGCTAAGAAGCCTAAGAGGTATGGTGAATATACTCCTCTCACTGTCAGAGTGCATTACATCATAGAGGAAATCATAAGAAGAAAAGATCTCAAATGGCTTAAAAAGTTGAATTCCCCTCCTAACAGGAGAGATAAATCCAAATATTGTGCACTCTACAAGGACCATGTGTACAATACGGACAATTGAATTTCTTTAAAAAATGAGATTGAGAATATAATCCGACGTGGCAAGGTGTCTTAGTTTATTGATAGGTCGGAGGAGCAAGACTCTAGGAGGTGATTAGAATCTTCTAGTAAAGGAAGAGATGATAAAAAAGGGGTCAATATAATGATTCAGAAGAAGATCCAGATCTACCAAAGAAATAGTGAGAACCTAAAATTGAGGTAAATATGATATCTTTTGCCTGTCATTTTATTACATGAGGAGACGCTTGTGGTGAAATAGCAAAAAAAACTTACTTAAATGAGGACAAGGCATGCTCCTACATTCGGTAGTTCAATTTATCTAATGACGTTGACGGTCGACCAAAGAAAGTAAATAAAGATAAGCGGTGATCGACTTCCTTAAGAATGATCTATCTTGGGTACTCTATCCTCATGACAATCCTTTGGACATCACTATGAGAGTACATGAAGCAAGGGTGGATAGAATCCTGGTGGGCAATGGCATTTCAGCAAATGTCATATTTTAGAACTATTTTCATTGGTTAGGAGTATGAGACAACAAATTGAATCCTATCATAGGCCCCTAATAGGCTTCTCAGGAGAAACGGTATACCCTTTGGGAACTGTAAAACTGAAAGTTCTCATTGGCACCTGGCCAGCTAGTAAAATTGAAAAGATTCATTTCTTTATCCTAGATAAGAACGTCCAATCAACATATGATATGATCCTCGACAAAGTTGGTTTGAAAATTTTCAAAGCACTAATGTCTACTGTCCCCTGGTGTTAAAGTTTCCCACTCATTATGGGGTCAGCGTTGTTACTAAAAATCAAATTGAGGCCATAGAAAGATATTATAGCTCAGTCGACCAACAAGAAGTAAAAAATCTCATTTTATATACCAAATCGAGACTCTAGATCCCCGCGAGGAGGTTGATTTAGTTAAAGGGAAGGTCGTGGAGGCCATAGAGATAGTTATCCTGGATGACGATCGTCCTGAGAGAACCGTGCAAATCGGGCCATCCCTAGAACCAACCTTCAAATAGGAGTTAATAACATTCTTTAAAGAGAGGAATAATGTAATTACTTTGAGTCATGAATATATGATAAGGATTGGTCCGAAATTCATATGTCACAAGGTGAATATCACCAAATAAGCTAAGTCGATTAAACAAAAGAGACGTGTGTTTAGTCTCGAGAATAATAATGCCATACAAAAAGAGATGGATAAGTTGAAGAAAGTGACGCTCATCGAAGACGTTAAATTCCCAGACTGGTTAGCCAACGTAGTGATGGTGAAAAATAAAAATGATAAATGGCATATGTGTGTAGACTTCATGAATCTTAACAAAGCCTGCCCAAAAGATCACATTATTCTTCCCAAAATAAACTAATTAGGTGATGCTACAGCTGGGTTGAGTTTCTTAGCTTCATGGATGCCTATTCAGGATATAACTAAATCAAAATAAAGCCAAAAGATAAGGAAAAAACTTTATTCATCACCAGCCGAGGTACCTACTACTAGAACATTATTCCCTTTGGGCTAAAAAATATTGGAGCAACATACCAAAGACTGATGAATAAGGTTTTAGAAGAAAAAATAACCAAGAACATGAAAGTATACGTAGATGACGTACTCACTAAGAGAAACAGGTTATTGACCATATTAAGGACCTGAGCCAAGCATTTTACTAGCTAAAAAAATATCAAATGAAAATCAATCCGACCAAATGCATGTTCAATGTACAAGAAGGAATGCTCCTGGGGTTCATTATAAACTATAGACGAATTGAAGCCAATCCAGACAAGATCAATCGCTGATAGACATGTAGTCTCCTTCATGTAAAAATGATGTATAGAAGCTAGCAGGAAGGGTAACTACCTTTAATAGATTTGTTTCCCGAGCTACTGATAAATGCTTACCCTTCTTCAAGGTATCATAGAAATTTTTTGAATGTAATGAATATTGTGAGAAAGACTTTCAGGAGTTGAATAAGTAGTTGGGATCTCCACCATTTCTCTCTCGACCACTCGAAAGAGAAAAGTTATACTTATACATAGCTGTGTCTGAATCTGCGGTTAGCTCGAACCTCGTCCGAATACAAAATGGAGTGTAAAAAATAGTATACTACACGAGTAAAGTCTTTAGAGAGGTAAAAATTCGATATCCTCACCAGAAAAGTAGGCATTGTCCCTCATCAAAGATTTGTAAAGGATAAACCCATATTTCTAGGCACATACTATTGTGGTGTATACTGACCAACAACTGTGTCGGTCCATCCATAAACTAGAGAAGTCAGGAAGATTGAAAGCTTGGGCTATGGAACTTAGGGAATATGATATACTCCATGAGTCCAGGACAACATTGAAAGGTTAAGCAGTGGTAGACTTCATATCAAAGTTAACTTATGAACAAAAGGTAGCCGAGCATACTTCCTACGAAGAGAGCTCAATAACAAACTAGTCCGAGCAGATTTCTCCAAAAGATAACTCTAAAATGGACCGACCAAAAACATTCATTATAAAAGAGGTCGCCAATCAGTACTTGGAGTAGAGCTAAAAGTTGTTCATACAGGGATCCTTGAGCAAAGGAAACATTGATAAAGAATTACCTATATGGAATATGTATGTAGATGGATCATCGTGTGCAACCGGTAGTGGTGCAAGACTGGTTGTTAACACGGTTGACTATATAGATGTGGAGTATGCACTTTTTCAATTTCAAGCCTCTAATAAGAAAACATAACATAAGGCATTGATTCTGATACAACGAGTCACTTGAATACATTAGCACAAGTGTTAGACCAGTAAATCCACATAAATGGGCTATCATAAAGACATTAATGAAGCATGCTTAAGATATAGGCCTCAAGTGTAGCCAATAAAATTTTGATGTTATGGAATGCTACGTGCTTATTTTTGACGTTATATGATGATATCACTAATGTGTTTTCGAATTTTATATTTCTGTCTTTATTGTATACATGCATGTGAGTGAATGAATGAATGAATGTGACATAAATAGTCTTTTTATAAAGACATTATGGAACCATTATTGACAATTCAAAGTTTACACTTAATTGAATATGACATTAGTGGCGTAGTGCATGAAAGGAACCATACTCTTGAATTAGTGTGAAACCGTCATGACTCACATTTAGTGAAGTATTTAATTAATGTGAATGATTATTAATGACTCTTCTAAATATTATTACGTGCCCGAGTTTCCTTTGATCAAATCATTATATGAATTATTATTAGGACTAAGTGGGAGACTGTCAGGAATATTTTATCCATTTAATAGTTTCAAAATTATGAAATTGAAAATTAATTAATGGATTAAATAAAAGAGTCCTACTTGATGTGGTCCAACTAAGAAATCATATTTGGTTGAGAGACCTTTAAATAAGTCACTACGATTTTAAAAGATTAAGTGGGTTAGTCTTCTAATGCAAGTCTAACTGTGATGGATGGTAGTACTATAGTTTACATAGGAGATTTGGGTCCTCTCTCAGTCTATATATAGTAGTTTAATCTCCATCAAATAATCTTCATAAACACACAATATATTGGGTTGGAGAGAGAAGATTATGAAATTCCATTTAAGTTTAATTTTTAATCGAAGGAAAGGGATTGCTAGAGTAATTAATCAAGATGACTAAAAAAGACTTCTGCAGCAAACTTGTTTAATGCATTGGATCAAGGTAAGCCTTATTTTGTATCGTTTAGGCATATTTATGAAAAATCTGAAGATCCAAGATCCTTTTGTTAAGAATAATTTTAAGCTAAAGTTTAATCAAATTAACGTGTTTGTGATTAATATTATGGCATTTTTAAGATTGGTTTTATAGATTATACCAATGAGATTAGATGAGCTGTACTCTTTAATAACTTCTTGATAAACCTCATCAATAAGTCGAACATCCAATGTATCTCCACTCATGTACGGAGCACTTAAAGGAGGGAGAGATGGATGAGCTTTGAGTGGTTGTACTCTAGGAGCAATTTTTCTTCTAACAATCTTAGCAAAAAATGGTTTGCTATGTTGAACATCATGGGCTTGAGTGTGAGAAGGTGGGTGAACATCACATAGTAGTAAACTAGGTGTTAGAGTCCTCACAAAAGGGTTTAGGATCAAAGTCCAAGCAAAGAGTAGAACTTGAATCCATATGAAAAGAGAAACACGAGATTTAGTGGGTGGGAGAATTTTTTTTTAGAGAGAAGGAGGAACTTCTCTCACTAAAAGTCATCCCATTTTGTTAGAAGGACTACGATTGGATCAAAATTATTCTCAATAAAAGAATGAAATATTATAAAATCATAAATAAAATAATATTCTCATAGCATACATAAACACTTTATCCCTGTGATTTCATTCATGACAATGAAACTAAAAATAATCAGATTTTTAAAAGGATCAAATCAATGAACCAACAAATGATATTCAAATCTATATAGTACAAACAAAACAATTCGCTTTATTTTTCTGTTACGTGTATACCAATCATCCTTGCTACTAAAAATTATTTGTACACCCAACGAATTCTTCAGCAGTTCCATATTTCCAGCTAAACCTGTAATATTTATAACAAAAAGGAAATGTGAGATTAAAGTTAGTTAGCACGATAGTCTCATTAGATATTTTTTAAAGATAATAAATTATGAACTAGTTTGATATCATTTTTGAATAAATGTATCAAAATTTAGTCTATAGTTCAAAAGTTTTTGTCCATTGAATTCTAGAAAAAAATGAAAAAAAAAATGTTGGTGACTAAAGAAAAGATAATTATAATCATTTCTTACCTCACGGGGTTTCTTCTAGTATTCCCAATTGCAATGACCAGTTTATCTTCAAATGAATTTGATAAATAACAAACATACTACCATCTTTATTGTATAATTACACACACACAAACCCTAAGTGTTCTCCTATAGTTGTATCTATATATCTCCCTTCTTCTCAAGGGCAATGTGGAAAAACAACCCCTCTCTCATCCAAATGGACATTATTGCATAGTCCTTTTGATGATTGGCCACGTTCTTGTCCTATATTTATATCTTGCAACACAATTCCTTGGCATGGAAATTTTTTGCTACAATCCAATTTTATAGCCACATCCGAAGCACTTGTTCCTTTGATGTTTTGGTACACCACATTTTTAACTTGTACAGGCAAGTTCTGTTAAATTTCAAAAGGAATAAATTCGATTAAGTTTTTATTACTTAAATTTGGGGGCAATGTTATAGGACAATGGTTTTGTGAAGATCATATTGGTTTTGGATTTGTTTAATTACCTGTTCTTTGCATGGCTTATCTTGGTCACAATAGTTTTGGTCTATAAGTATAGGATTAGTTACATCATGCATGTCAATGTTCTGAAATTTTATGTTGCTTGCACTTCCAGATCCTCCCTGCATGTCACAATTATAAAATACATCAATATATATAAATACAAGTGCGTGTGTGTGATATGGTATTATTTATGTATAGTGTAACTGGAATGTTGAAGCAACCAAGAATCTATGTCATTTGATGGGATTAATTCAAGGATGATGATGATGATGATGACGATGAATCTATGTCATATGTGTGTTAATGTAATTAAGATATAAAAGTAAATATTAGGTCTGCTTTCCCATTTTTTCCCCTTTCCCCCACCCCTTTCTCTTGTTTTAATTATTTAATGCATATGTTATACATTTAAGGATCAATAATTCTAGGCCGACTCATAAATGCAACATAGAAAAGTGTGACACACCACATTGACGTGTGACTGAGCACCATTACTACTGGACCCAGACACGAGTCAATACGGACGTGATATATTAATGTGTCTCACCAAATATGTCTTGTTTGTGAGTCGTAGAAGAATGCTTTAACGATTGAGTGCAAATTCACACTCAGTAATCACTATCTTAATGAAGGCTATGACGTTGTTTAAATTAGTGCCTTAATGTAAGATATTTTCCAATTTATGAGAGGATAGGCACACCTTTTGAGTTTTTAATATAAAGATGATGCGTGCATGGTAGTGCATTTATCATTATGCAATATCTTTACCTTCCATGTCTTGATCCTAACACCATTTGTAGTTCCATAAAGCTTAACTCTACTCACTGTTACATCTGAAACATAAGCTTCTGAATTTCCAGATCCTAAGCTTCCAATACTGAATTCACCCATCAAGTAAAATTATAAAAAATTAAAAAAAGTAAATAATATAAGTAAATAAAAATATACTAGTAAATACAGAGTGCTAAGGCTAGGAGTTATGAAATATATGGATCTATTTATTAATCTGTAGAGAATTAGTGGTTTGAATATCTCATACCTTATCCCATGACCTGGTCCACATGTTATGTCCATGGCTTGAACTATCTGGGACCCACTTACAATTGAAATACAATCATCACCTTCAGGGGAAAAAACATTGAATGAAATTAATTTGAGTGATAAAAACCTATTTGAGTGTTCAATACCTAATTTTAAGTTTTGACTGAAGTACAAAAGAACTCCCGATTTTATTTTTTTTGCAAGATCTCCCCTGACCTATTTTTAATGCAAGATTGAGGTATATGAACTTGATAACCTTGGGTGCCAAATTTTCAAATGGCAAAAAGGGAATTTTTTGAATTTTTCATCTAATTTAAGTATGATAGTTTTCATTTACGGTTGATAAATTTTGTCAACTTCCATTAAATTACTTCCGAACAATATACATTTGGTTGATCTGACATTAAAAAAATTCTTTGGTTGGGTGTGGCTAAATTTCCGAATCAAATTTTACCCGACAAGTTTTGGTACGCATGCTTTCAAGGACACAATATATTGAAAATATATGTTGCTACAAATTAACATTGAATGAAAATTTTGATAGGTCACATAGATGAATAGTTTAATATAAAATAAAATTTGTATGATTAACGATTTGAAAGGCTACGACCCAACACGTGTGCACTCACACACACAGACACACGTACCAGTGCCTATGACAGAGTTGGAAATTTGGATGTTTTGGGTTCCAGCAACATGGATTCCATCTGTGTTGGGACTATTAGCGGGTGCAGTCACCAGGAGATTAGAAGCTACAACATTCACACATTTCTCATAAGAAACATGAATTTGCTGCGCATTTTGGATCTTAAGGTTCTTAGTTATCAAATTCTTGCACTTGTAGAAGGTTAGAGCCTGTAAAAAAAATTATACAAATTAAAAATCTTCCATTTACTGATATTTACATTATAAGCACAAAACACAATGATTATATTATTTAGGATTAAGTGCAAGAAATCACTTGAACTTACATTTTTTCAACCCGATGAAGTACACGTTTTATTACAAATACCCCTTTCCTGGGACTTATATTTACATTTTTAATGACACGAACAACATATTTGTAGGTTTCCATTATCATAATAGTTGAAGGAATTTCTTTACAACAATCAAGTTAATTTTTTTTGTACTTAAGCATATTACATACACACACGCACACACACACACACACACACACACATATGACCTTTTTTGTCAGATTATTTCATGTTATAATTGATTGCTCAATTAAAATATCGATGACATATTTATTGCTTAGTGTTGAATTTATGCTATAACATTAGAAATTATAGTACTTTTGAAATGATCGATGATTGTTATTTCCTTACCAAAGTTCGAAATTGCTAATTATTAGTAATTAATGAGAATATTATAAATTCATCAAGTTAAAAATAACGTATTAAGAATGTTATCATATTGTAAAGGCGCGGAAGAGAATTTCTTGCTCCAGCACAATTACATCATCCTTGATAAAGTAGAAAATTTTCCTCCTAAACACTATAGAAATTGAGGACAATTACATACCGTCGGCGCACTCTTGCATGGCTGCAAATCAATGAAACACAAAAGAATAATCAGATTTTAAAAACAGTAATTGTGAAAAAGCAATTATAGAAATAAAAGAAAATAAATACGTAATAATTGACAAAAATAATATTTAGTAATAACTTACAAGAGCTTTATTGATTTTGCAAGAATTTTTCCACCAGACTTCCCCATTACCATTGATAGTTCCACCTCCTTCAACTACCAGATTCTGGACACTATCAAAGAGAAGCCAATGTCCCTCATCTTCACTGTAATCTGATCTATCACTAGATGCTTCAATTGTTCCATAAATCTGATATTTTTTCAGAAATTAATACACAACTATTTTGTATAAAATTGATTTTTTTGAGTATTTGAATAAACTCTACCATATATTAATTTTAGTTTACCTGCATTGTGAGAATAGGCTTGCAAGGACCTGTGAATCTGATTGGTTTAAGAAGATAATTTTTGTTTTGGGGAACCAGAAAAACTGCTTCTGTGGATGAACAAGCTTCCTTCCATGCACTATTAAAAGCCTGGTCAAAGAGAAGATGTTAGAACAAAGGTAACTCCACTTCCAAACTTTACAAATTGAGATTTTGGGTTCACCATTACTCGAGATTGCATAAGGAGTTTTTTTTTTTTGTGAACCATTCACATGTAGGAGTTATGATTTTCTTTTTCTAGTTTATAAAGATTAACAATCATTTTCTCCTTTTAATGATCAAAGGGGCAGAAGAGGCTCTTCATCTGAAACCAAACTTGAATTAGATTAAATATATTAATTGAGAAGCTTTTTTAGACAAAAAGCAAACATATATTTCAACTTCGGACAAATGCACCCTAAGTGGTAGTTAATTCAGTTAAAAAGTGTATTGAACTTTTGTGACCCCTCCCATGTTTTTTAATACAACATAAGTTTTAATCTATGTTAAATCCGCCAGGAAAAAATTCTTGTAATATATATTCGCATTTGACAAGTTAAATATATTTGAGGTTTGTAAAATATCGCAGTATAGGGTACTATATCAGCATGCACAAATTGAGTGAGTTTTAGAAATCCTTATTGATAAGAACAAAAATAAAAATAAAAACGCGGTTAGTTTTGCAAATCTTCCACATCAATAGCTAGTGCCCTCGTCTGTCTCCCTCCATCCCAGCTAAATAATCATGCTTCGGTTTTAGTTTGTCCCAAATTGATTCAAGAAGAGTTTATTAACTACGTGAAATTAAAAAGATACACACAATTCTAAAAGAGAACAATGATGACAGTGTATGTCTTGCATTCAAAGACGTTCATGATTTTTAGCAGAAAAAAAAATGGAAAGGGAGATATTTTCTTAAATTGTTTGCCTTCTAAATAATAACTATTAAATTTCAGGGTGGTTTCTAAAAGTAAAAGGGTCTTAATTTTTAATTAAAAATATTCAATCTTAGAAAAGGATGACAAAACAGTTTATTTTCATAAAATATGGGAAAAAGACTGAAAATGATGGCAAAAAGTTCTCTTACTTTCTTAATATTTCATGGGATATGAGAAATGTTTTCCACGAAAATAAGAAAAATAAGAAAGAATTGTCAAATTAAAAAATATTATTATCAGATAATATATTAGAAGCCAAGCACAAAAGTAATGATCGAGTATAAGTTGAAGTGTTTGCGTTAAAAGTGAAGAGAATAAAACACACCGTATTTATGTGAAAAAATAGTTAGGTTTTAATAATCAAGAACCTTAACCTATAAAGGATTGATGAGGGTTAATGAAGATGAAATTAAAACCTCTTAGAACATGTCAAACAAAAAAAATGCATGGAAAGAAATTGAAACAATGGATAATAGAGATATATATAATATTGAACCTCTAGTTAAGTCTACTCTATGCACAATTTATATACCTCTGTGTCATCAGTTCGTCCATCACCTTTAGCTCCAAAATCTTCCACATTGAAAGTTTTAGCTGAAGCTACATGCTTGTCCAACTTCATTAAATATGAAGGGTATGCTTTAAAATCAACACCAAAATCATCTTTAACATAATATTTATGTAGGTCATCTCTAACACTGGTGCAACATGATATAAAAGATAGAATAAGGGTGACGAATGAGAGAATCTGCCATTGTGGAGCCATTATAATATATGTTTTTTTGGGTAAGAGAGAGAAAATGGTATTAAAAAAGTATGGGAGAATGTAGGGTGATATAAGGTATGGGAGTGATTATAATAGAAGAATATAGGATTATTTGAGGTATGGTAGTTGATAATAAAGTCACATGAGCTTCTATATTTATAGAGGAGGTATGGAATCTGATGAGAGAGACTTATACGAAATGGTCTCTTAGGCAGTTGTTGACTTTTGTTTCATATGCACACACATATATTATATATATATATATATATAATATATATTCATATTCTCACATGCATGGTTGATATACACATGTCAAACATCTGGATGTTAATGCTCTAAGCAAACTCTTATTATATATCGCTATCAATTCACTTTATACAAAAAAGAACTAAGTAGGAAGATAAAAGTGTTTTGTAGCATCCGTGATTCAAATATGAGAGAGAGAGAGAGAGAGAGAGAGAGAGAGACGTTTTCTGTTGGATAACTAAGGATAGTTGATTATCATCCTGTGTGTTTATTTGGGAGCTAGTTATGGAGATGATTTGCATTAATTAAAGATTAATACTGCATTACAAAAGTCACTCAATGTTTCACACATCCGAGTTGAGTTTCTAGACATGTTCCATAGTGTTCCATAGTGACATGTATATTCTAAATTTCACTATAAAAATAACCTTTTAGTGGAACATAAGCATTAAATCCTAATTAGCTCTCAAATGTAGAGATACATAAAGTATTTTCTATAAAAATACATTTTACACCTGAATTTATGTCATGATGTCTATTGGGTGTGAAATTTAATGAAAAATGATACAAGTTACAAACCTATTCTCCAAATGATGTAACATATAAATGTTGTACCCTATGTTGTATGGAATACAAGGTAAAATACTTTAGTGATATGCCACACCATTTGAATAATGGGTTTAAGACCCATATGATTTATTCAATGTGAATGCGTTTGTCGTGTCACGCCCTGCAAATTAAATACTATTAATTTTGGGGAACCAAAGCATATGAAATATTACTGGGCATTTTTGTAGAAATATTTCCCTTAAGTAAATAGAGTAAATATAGAGGGGTGAAAAAAAGTCTTCTTTATGTGGCACTAATTGCAGTTGTCCGTGATTGGTGTAAAGAGTTTTTTCTAACTTAACTCAGCTAAGCTAGTATGGCAATCTGCTTAGATGAAATATTAATATGAAGCAAGTCTAATACTTCTTCACTCAATCAAACAGACAATTCATGTATACATCATCACGATTTTCTCCACGTGATATTAGCACATATGATCAAATTCTATATCTTGGATGGCTAATAAGGCACCTAAAAATTGGTATTTATCCACTATTATATTGATAAGATAACAGATTTCGTGGACATGTCCAAGTGCTTGTTTTTCATGCTGTCAAGGGTTTGATTTCAGATACAGAAACTCGGCTTTGAGGGTAAGAAACCAGCAAAAGACTTGTACGAAAAGGTCTCTTAGGCAGTTGTTGACCTTTGCTTCATATATACACACACATACATATTATTCTTTTGTGTGTAGATTTTAAATGATAGAATATCTATTATCACAGGTGCTCTCCTATACTTAAGGAAGACTCGGCAGCTAGCAAATTCGAAGATGGTTATATCACATGTGCTCTCCTATTATTATGTTGGCAGCTAACTCCTCTTATTATTGGCAGCTAACGATATTGACCTTGTCAACGCATTGTTGCTATTCTCATGCAATTTAGTAGACGTTGTATTTAGTATCCGTTGTATTCTTTCATAAGGGCTATAATTATAAATAGCACAGTAAGTTCAATATACAAGATATGAGCTATTGTTTTTTTTGACTTAACTCAGCTAAGCTAAGCTAGTATGACAATCTGCTTAGATGAAATATTAATATGAAGCAAGTTTAATACTTCTTCATTCACTGCTTTACATTGGAATCAAACAGATAATTCATGTATACATCATCACGATTTTCTCCACGTGGTACTTGTTATAACATGATTTTAGCACATATGATCAAATTCTATATCATGGATGGCTAATAAGACACGTAAGAATTGGTAGTCATCCACTATTATATTGATAAGACAACAGATTTCGTGGATGACATGTCCAAGTGCTTGTTTTTTATGCTGTCAAGTGTTTGATTTGAGATGAAATTTTTAGTGGAATTTGGCAATCTTTTAGGTGATTGTTCAGAAAGTCGGCTTTGAGGGTTAGAAACAAGCAAAGATTATGAGGTAGACGAAGGGAATTTGTAGATCATGGAACTACCCGGATATAGAATTTATGGTTAGGGTGATCAAATGCCGGGGGTTAGAGGGCAGAAGCCTCGGAGTCAATCTCATTTTGAACAGTCCTCACCATATGTATTTTCGGCAACATTCCCCATACAAGAATGTGAATTTAAGGTTAAAAGTTTGCTTCAGTTGACCTTTTAAGTTAGATAGATATACGGCCTTATAGGATGGGAAAGGGAGGATGTTTTTGGATCTGAAATGAATATTGATTAGAGAGCTATCTTATCATAACGCTTTTTTACACAATTAGTGTATTTGTAGAGATGGTTTGGTTTGACAGGTCTATTTTTTTGAAAAAGGGGAGCAAATAATATAGGGTCTTGATAAATTAATTAAAAAAATTATATTAAAACACTACAAAAAAATTATATACAAATATTGTTAACCACATTCAAAAGTTTTATACCTTTTTTTCTTTTAAAATGTCTAATATACTTCCAAATAAACAAAAAATTACATACATACTAACACCACAAGCTCATCACCACATAATACAAAATCTTAAAACTCTTCCAAAATAACCTAACTATTTTACCTCGTTCATTTGTCACCATAACTCCCAAAATACATTGCAGTGGCCCTCAAAACACTTTTACAAAGTACATAATGTCCAAAATTATTTATAAAACAAAGATCAGAAAAAAAAAAACTAGGTTTGTTGTACTTACGACCCCCAGTCGCTGTAAATGATGGGTAGTTTCGGTGAAATATAACCGTAACCTGTTTTTTCACGGTTGGAAGTGGCCGTGAAAATAGTTGTTACGGTGGAAAGTGGCCATGGTAAGTGGATTACGGTGGAAAGCAACCGAAACGAATAAACCACGATGGAATATAACTGCAATAAAGCCACATACGGTGAACTTGGATCGAGTTAGACCAACACCTACGGTGACATGCAACCGTAGGTTCAGGGTTCGTAATTCTTTTTTGTTTTAAAACCCTAGTTTGTCCATTTCCTTTTTTATTCAATATATTACCATAGTAGGATTTGTTAAATGGGTCTATATCTGGGTTTGTGTGTTTGTGAGAGAGGTTCCAGAGGGAAGTTAGAGAGAGAGAGGACATAGAAAAAATGAGGTTTAAAATATTTTGGGTTTTTATATGGGACAAGGTACATGTGGTGTTTTGTGTGTTTGTATTTTGGAATAAAATTTTTGGTGTAAATATTAGGATCCTATAATATAACTCCTATCTAGGGGTGCAACCGGTACGAGTTTTTACCGTACCATACTGTTTTGGTAAAAAAAAATGATTTTGGTTTCATATTATGAAATTCCGAAAATCGATTTTATCGAAACCGAAAGTACCGCCAAAAATTTGGTTGGTTTTGATTTTAAGATATAAAAAACCGATTTACCGAATTTACCGTACCAAAATTATCAAATTTATCGTACCGAAATACCGTACCAAACTTACCGTATATTATGTACCAATTACCAAATAAAAATTGTATTTAAAAAAATATACCAAATTATCAAGACCCTTCATTTTAAACTCATCTCATCCATTCATTTCCCTTACTATAAAAGCACAAAACCCTATTTTTTTTCTATTATCTCACAAATCAGCAATACCCACACGAAGTCCCTCAAGCCGCACAGCACAAGGTAACTTCTTCTTCCCTATCTTTTTCTTTTTCGACCACAAATCGGTACAAGTTTCCCCCTTTGGCAACCTCCTCCGGCCTCAAACCAGTACGACAGTATTATTTTTGCGTGTATATCAAGATCTTCTACGTCTCAAACTTGTGGGTTTTGACAAAAGTATTTGTTTTTTTATGTGTGTATGTCTAGATCTGCTACACCACAAACTTGTGGGTTTTCAGAGTGTTGGTAATTTTTGTGCATCTGAGATGCGTTTATTTATTTCAATGTGTTTTTACTTAAAAAACAATGTTGATATGCTCGAATCTTGATATGCTCTGTCAATGTTTTTTTATTCAGTGTGTTTTTTTACTTTAAAAACATATATACGTATGTATTTAATTTTTTTATATAGATATGTATACATGTTTATACACAACTACATATATTGATCTTTCAATTCATACACAACTATTTTAAGGCTTTTAATGCAATTTAGTTTGTTTATGCTTTATAATCTTCATTTTATTTTTCAGTGCAATTTATATTATATTTTAGTTTTAAGTAATACATTTAATCAAGTAAATGAGTTTAAAATTTTGGTACCGAAACTTGTATAAAATTTTACCGAAATCATAATATCGAAATATATACCAGATCTACCAAATGCATAAATCGATTTTAAATTCTGGTATTTATCGGTGAAAAAACAAATTGAAACCGAAATTATAGAAACAAAAAAAAAAACTCGAAAATACCGAAAAAACCGAAAAATCGTTCGGTTTGGTTTTTGTTTTGATGTACCGATCGGTACGGTTTTACAATTTAGATTTTGGTTTTGGTATTGGTATGGGACCATTACCGACCATATTGTACCGGTTGCACCCCTACTCCTATCCCACAACGGAAAAGTGAGTGTACCATAGGTAGCATAACTAATAGAATTAATCTTGGTTTCCTCACAACAAATAGCTTAAATATCTAAGGATTAAGATTAGAGAGTCGAGGGTTACTCAAACTTGATTGGAAAAGTTTAACGAGCTTGAGTCAAGTAGCTTGATCCTGTTATATTATCTAATATATATATATATATATATATATATATATATATATATATATATATGCCTTGTTATATTATTATGCCACCTATCCACACTAAATGCAAATAAATTTTTTGATTTCAAAACAATTGTTCTTCCTAAATCTATTAAGTTGTGTGTTTTTCATACCAACGATTTTTTAAGAAAAACTCTTATGTAGTAAATTTCAAAATTACGACCCTAAAATTCTAGTTATTACAAAAAAAAAAGTCAATGTGAGTCACTAGGAAGCTTTCTCCTTAGTTTTGTAAGATACCATTATCCATTTGGAAGTTGAAAATGAGAGAGTTGTTTTACGGATGACAGCAATATTATGATAGGTGACAGAAACAGTGCGAGTCTATTGATGAGACCATGGGGTCCATTGACCTGTCTATAAGTATTTGGCGCCATAAATCTCTTCGATTCGGGGGGAATGTTCATACTTGACGGGCGGAGTTTTATTGTTGTCGTTGTTGACGAATGTGAAATTAAAAGTTATTGCGAGGAGATGTAACCTTATTTACAAGAAATGCTTGGAGAGAGTTTAAACGAGGGAATTAATTGGAGAAAGTAAGAAGCAGTTATGTGTGGAATCGTTCAGAGCGAAAAATCAACCTCTTTAGTGTCATTATCCTTTTGGGCAAACATAACCTCAACATCTTCTCCTTAATGGCTAATGAATTGATCACATATTTTCCATATATCATTAATTTTTTTTATCTTCATCAGTTAACGGACATGGACTATTGGAGTATTATCATCTATGATGTGATGGACATAAATATATGAGAAATAAAAATTTCAGCTCATGTATCTTTAATTAATCAAACAATAGAAATACGTAGAATCCAAACTAGTTTTGAAGAACAAAACTAAAGTTTGGAACAAACTACCTTTGCAAATCTAGTTCCAATCATATGGGAATAAAAGTATTTGTTGATGATAAAGTGCTTCCTTCTTTTGGATCTCCAAAATTTTGCTTAACATTTGGTAAAACTGGGATCTTTGAGCTTACGATCCTCTCCAAATCTACGTAGGTGCATGGGAACATTTTGAGATAAAAATATTTTCTATAAAAGATGGACTTATGCAAAACTGGGTTTCTTGAGAGTTGGGGATTAACTACTTAGGTATATGGACTACACTAGGGACTTAAAATAAATAATTAAATTAGTTTCCAAATAAATACTCGAAAATCACAAAGTACAATTAATTTATTTCATCACTTTAGTTAATCATAATTAATTCCACTAAATCTTTATGATTCCTTTCCTATCTAATCATCTCAGAAATTACTTAGATATAAGAAGGTCTTATTTGTGAAATTTATAATGGTACATGATATGATTCCTCGCATTAAGCTTTTGATAACCTCTTCGTCAAATTAATTTGTCCTTAATTCTATTTTACCAGCATTTAATCCATTATTTGATTCTCAGACTTAACTTATTTTTATACTCCACTTAATTATAAATAAAGCACTAATCAAGTTTATTGGTAGAAACAAATCTTATATGTCTATTAAGGAGGTATCGCAATCAAAGGAATCCTCGTATGCATATTCTTTTGAATTAAGATCTCAGACATCCTTACATGACTATCACCCAATATGTGGAGATAATTTGATATAATCTAAGATTGAATCTCACCAATAACAATCAAAACAGTAATCACATAAGCAGTTAAATCCTCATAATTCTCGGGATTAAGAATATATGAACCCATTGAAAACGATGTGAGATTGCCTGAGTCTAGTCAAGACTGCCCTTAAACTCAAATCTCATGAGTGATCATGTTCAATACATTCCTATGATAAACCGATCACGATCTCTATTAAACTATCGTACAAGTTTTTAAACCATCATATAGGTTCCCTTAGTTTAGATAAACTACTAGGATTGTATCGCAATCATTTTGATAGGATGTCAACTCCCTATTGTGGACTTTTCTATAGTGCTAGAACTGTAATTCCAATCTCCTTGTGATCAACCCGAAGCCGGCTCCATATAATTCCTACTAAGCTTTATAACTGACCTATATATGAAACAATATATTTAAATAAATATAAAGCATTCTCATTAACTCGATTCTCATTTCAAAATAAGTTAAACGATCCTTTATAAATTAAATTAAAATATGTTACACATGGTTGTAAAAATAGACCCTGACAATATTCCATTTAGTCTTAAAACCATGTAGTAATGTACTTGACTACCATTACTTTTACATGACTTTTAAAAGTCTTAGCTGGTTAGATATTTGTAAAAGGATCCTCCAGATTGTCCTCAATTATAATATTTCTCATTCTAGCATCTCCCCTCTGCATTATTTCCCGAATAAGGTGATACTTGCGCTCAATGTGCTTACCCTATGATGAGTCCTTAGATCTTGCGAATTTACAACCATACCACTATTGTCACAATAAAGTGTAATAGTCGATTATACTGAATAAACCACACTCAAGTAACTTAGGATGTCTCGTAGATAAACATCCTCTTTTTCTACCTCCGAAGAGACAACATACTCGACTTCAATAGTCGAATCAGTAATACATGAGGTTTTTACTTATGGCTCCACCTTATAGGGTAAACACATATCCCGAGGTCAATTTTTTGGAATCCCACTTTAATTGAAAATATGAGTATCTATTCTCAATGGGAACTAGATTCTCTATTGAGTAAACCAACATATAATCTCTTGTCCTATTCGAGTACTTGAGAATATGCTTCATAATAGTCCACTGCTCCTCACCTAGACTACACGGGAATCTACTAATAATGATAATGGTATAATAGTTATCCAATCTAATACATACCATAGCATACAAGAGGCTCCCGACGACATAATTATAAGGTATATTTCTTGCCATCTTTATCTGATCTGGTATCCTAAGACACTGATCCTTAAATAAAGAAATTCCACGGATTAAAGTGAGAAAGCCTTTATTGGGATAGTTAATTCTTAACCCTGTGATCACTGGGTTGATATAACTCGCTTTGTATAATCCTAATATCCTATTTTTCAATCACAAAGTAGTTTAATCCCTAGTATGTGATTGTCTTATTTCGAGTACTTTATATCGACCTGGCTAGACAACAACACCGTTACACTGGACAATACACCCACATCGTCTTGATTAGGAGAATATTATCTACGTAAAGCATTAGAAATGCCACAACATTTCAATCATTCTTCTGATACATACTAGTCTCATCCAAAAATTTATCAAAATAAAAGGATTTGATTGCCATGTCAAATTCAATGTTCCAAGACCTTAATGCTTGCTATGTCCAGAAAGTGAATATCTTAATCTTGCACGACATTGTTTCTTAGCGATATATTATAAATCCCATGGGTTATATCACATAGATGCACCCGTCAAGATTCTTAACATCCATTTTCCAAATCTCATAATTGATATGTGCCATAATGGATACGAGAATTCGGATAGACTTAGTCATGTCTACTGGTGAAAAGCATTCCTCATAATCTATCCTTTCTTTTTGAGTGAATCCTTTTGCAACTAGTTAATCCTTAAAGGTTTCCACCTTCTCATCAACCCCTATCTTTATATTATAGATACACTTTCATCCATTAGATTTTATCCCATATGGAAATTCTACAAGCTACCACACTTGATTCGAATCAATCTCGATATTTATAGCCTTTAGCTAAAGCTCGGCACACTCATCTTGGAGTTCATTGCCAAAGTTATCAAGATCTAGGCCATATTCCCTTAGGACTTCACTAAAATGATATCCTAAATACAATAACCTATAAGGCTTAATCCTACCCTCCAACTACGATGTGGCTCCACTACTGGTACAATATAAGTGATAGGCGTATCTTTATCATTAGTAAAGAAATTTACACAAAGAATGGACTCACTTGCAGGAGATTCGCGAGTGATAAAGAAATGTACTTCCTACGACTTTTACACACGTGGGGTGAAGACCGAGTTGAGTTGACCGGAGGGAAATTCGCCTAACTTCAATCGTCCCCTAGAGTCCTATGACCCCAAATATAGAGTCTTCAAAATCCACTCCAATGGCACTCTCTCTCTTTATTTTGTCCCGTTTTCCTTTTTGCTTTTTATTTTTGTGATTAATTATTACAAATTGATGGTGTAAAAATGCACCCAATGAGTACAACGCCTCAATAATCCTATTACATCCAATCTAATGAATAAAAAAATAATAAATACAACTACAAATGAAAAAGAATTACAAGTCTTCAACTTGTCTACAATTTCATGAAAGCGACAAGGGCACCATTTGATAACTCTCTTTTTTACGTGTACTTGTGTCGTTGTCTTCAAAGGCCAAGTCTTAAAATCCCTTGAATTACCAACAAAAAATATTAAACAACTTGTATGGTAGTAAGTACGGGTATTAATCCAACTTTCAAGGTGAAGAAACAAATAGCGTGAATGACTGCAATTTCATTTTTCTTATTAAATTTTCTATATATTTTTTAAAACAATTTCAATGCACAATAAAAAAAATGCTAAAAATTATAAGTGACTAAATAAAGTAGTGAAAATAAAAGGTGACACGTAACCGAGTTTATAAATGTGAGAAGGATAAGGAATGAGATTACATCGCGTGATTAATTATTTTAATTTCTTAATTAATTTATTTGAAATATTTTGAGATAATATTAAACTTACAATCTAACTCTCCTTAAACTATAAATACAATAATATCTTTTTTTAGAAAATCAATTTAAAAATGCGAAAACTCTTAAAAAAATAAGATTTATACTCTTTTTAATAAATTACCTACTAAGATTGATATATTAAAAATGATATGAATCCTTGAATAACAAAACCGAGTTAACATTTTCAATTTAATTCCATAATTAGGAGAAACCTACCTCTAGATTGATTTCAAAATTAAACATTAAATAAAAAGATGAAATTAATTTACCCTCTCTTCAGTCCTAAATTAATATGTGACAATTCAAAATTACTTCTCCTAGAAATATAACAATCAAATAAATTAATTAATTAAACAACATCACACACGATTTCATCCCACCCCTTGCACGGAGTGCTTAGCCAAACATTCTTATATTAGCATACACAGTAATCAATAAAATATCAAGAAGTGATATAAAATTGAAAAATAGAGAAATAAATATAGTACGCAAATGTCTCCTTGTAGAATTGATTTTTTGAAATGTGTCCAATTTCTTCCCCTAAATAGTCTCACCTAATTACAAAAAAATAAAAAATAGCCCAGAATAATTTTTTAAGCCAAAATTAATTTTTATGAAATTTTTTCAATCCATTTTTTTCTCTAGACTGTAAAATACGACACTGTAGAGAAATGCAGTCTGGATTCTAGATCAAAATGAGCCGATGCCCCTATTTTTTTTCTAAGCCACGGATTGGGTTTTGGTTAGGGAGTTTTTTTTAGGATTTGAATATGGCTAAGTCAAAGGTGTTAGAGGGAGTTTTTTTTGTTGTTGTTGGTTTTTACACGTGGGTTATTTGGAAAGTTTGATTTTGGAGGAATAAGGATGGAGGTTCTTATTTTGGTTAGTATGGCAGGTGGTTTGTTTGGAGTGAGGGGATAATTTTATTTTCTTGTTTCGGTCAAAGGCAGTGGTAGGAATGATCACCGACAATTATAAGGAAGTTCGTCGAATTTTAGGTGGCCAATTTTGGTTGGTCTGAGCTCAAGTGGTTAAGCTTGATTTAGATGGAGAGTGTTATTTAAAAAGGAGAGGAGAGAGGAAAGAGAAAATGGTTGGTGGGTTGGTGATGGATAAAGGAGAGTAAGATTAAAAATCTAAATTGTTTGTTTAAAATGAGGTGTGGGGGGTTATTGAGTGTGAGTGAGGTACATGGGATGTGTGTATAAGTGGGTAAGGTGTTTGGGCGTATGAGTGTGTAGGGGTTTAATGTATGTATTTAATTTGGACCAACCTAATTAAACTAAACTAAAATAAATATTTATCACTCAACTAAAGCTAAAAAAAAATAAAGTCTAATAAAACTAAATATGTGAATACTAACCTATAGACTAGTAATAGACTAAAATAAAGTAATAAAAACTAAACTAAAAAAAACCTGAAAAACAAATGAAATAAAATCAAGAAAAATCTACTAAATGTGCACGCCTAATATGAAAACACCCAATATAAAAAATTACACAAACTCTGATATTTATAACTATATGCACACAAATAAAATATAAAATCCTAAAAAGTTATACATGACTCAAATAAAAATCTAAAACAATACATATAAGTACAAACTAAATACACACAATGCACAAATGATGGCTTGGGTTCGATTTAACCTTAGATTTGGTACGAGAATAGGTTTAGGCATTGGTATTGATCTGGAAAAGCTCAAAAAAGACATATGGCTTCACAATCACTTTGATTTTCTTTGTTGAATGCTTTTGAATGCTACTCTATCACAATTACTTTAATTAAGCACAATTTGATACTGCGACTGTCTATTGACCAATAATATAGATAAATACTAATATAAGTCCAATTTATCGAGAACAAGTGACTAAAATGCTTACTTGGAGAATAAATTAAACACTTTTGGGTGCGTGTCACACTACATTTAAACAGAACATTGCTTGTCCTCGAACAATAATAAAGAGAAACAAAGATAAGTGACCAAAAGTGTGCCACTTTCGCAGGCACTTGCGATTGCATTTAACATGTGCAACAAGACGTTAAGCCTATAGGTTTTCCTACAGGATGAGTGTTGTCTCGTAAGGGTTTGTAGTGAATGTACCCACAAAATTCAAAATTTTATTGAAAATGATTTATTAAAAGGAAATCTCTTATTTTACGATGAAAGTTATACAATGCAACTAAAAAGAGCATCAAAGAATAAAATTTTCAACTATCAATGTATGTCACAAAATTTCTTAATACCAAAAGTGTAATCCTTCCTAAACTCGGCATGTGTTGTGTGAAATAATCTTAAATATCATTAGAGTAATTCCTTGATCGCGTTTACATAATCAACGCTTTGACTTCAAATCTCACTAGATATGTCCCATTGAATTGAACTCTCTGAGATTTGGGTAAGTGTATCTTTCTAGTGTGTGAGGAGGTGAGTAAAAGTAAACATGGTCAAAAGTCTCACACACTTATAAGAATTGACGGATACCTGAAGGGCGTTAATCTCATGAACGAATTCTAACCACTATATTGAAAATCTTGAGTTATTCACCATATAAATTTCTCGTTTTCCCTAACACCTCACCTAAGGTGAAAATGGGGTTTATGTAAGGCATGAGAAAAAAATGAAATGAAGAAGATGAAAGATATGATGGTAGGGTTTTTGATAATGGTGGAACACGATTTGAATAACTAATGTCTTCATTTTACAAAATTATGATCGCATGCTTTTTTTTCCTATACATTTTTCTTTTCTTGTTTATTTTTTTCTCCTTTTTTCTTTTTTTTTCTTTTTTGTTGCGATGTATTTTTAAGACAATTTTTACATTGACAATTTCAAACACTATTTTTCTCAAAAACGATGGTAGTGATGGGAAATGATATATGTATGGTATCTAGAATATATATGGACAAGAAAAATATGGAAAGATAATGGCTGAAGTGAATGATAACGTAATATGAAAAAATAG
Source organism: Sambucus nigra (assembly GCA_949130495.1). Taxonomy (NCBI): domain Eukaryota; kingdom Viridiplantae; phylum Streptophyta; class Magnoliopsida; order Dipsacales; family Adoxaceae; genus Sambucus; species Sambucus nigra. Next base: position 405,728,316 of record OX422222.1, read on the forward strand.
TAAGTGTGTGGTCAAAACCTCAGTGCCCTAATGCGGGTGTGGGTGCGAATGCGAGCACGCCAATGCGTTAATTTTCAAATTACTGGGATTTGAGAGCGCTGTCAATGCGTCTATATATTTAACATATAAATATATATTTTTAATATATAATTATGATTATATATATATGTAAGCATAATGTATACTATAAGAGAAATATTCTATTATTTCATTTGTTTAGTTAATAATATATTATTCATGTTGGTGCAAATCATTATTACGATTTGTTATTTACAATCTATAGATGCTTATATATAAATAATTTCCTAAAAAAAGTATGTAAATGACCATGTGAAAATGTCTTTCATTTATACATTTATTCCCATATTAAAATCATCCGACCTAGGCATGTCAATAATCATGTGAGAAGTGTTTTATCCCCATTTCAATCAAGGCTTCCCACATCAGTTTAGATATTTGTCCAACTTCTATCACACAGAATATAAAGGTTTGAACCCACATTGACTTTGTTAACATCCCACATCAGTTGGGAGTAATAATACTCCTAAAACTGACTTAGTATAAAGTTGTTGCTTCACCCAATGTAGTTTCACCAGTTTCTTGAGAGTGATTCATTTGGTGACTTTTAAAATAGTTCAAAATTTTTAAATAGCCATATCTGACCTCCTTTGAGGTTATAACCTACTCAATGCGGATTTGACTGCAGTAATTCGCGGTTTTGACAATGTGAGTGCACGGTTTCTGCCCAAATTTGCAACGAATCCCTAAATTTGTGATTTTGGGAGCGCGATCGTTGTCCTGAGCAGACGAATTAGGGAACTAAGGTCAAACTGGTTTGGTGTTTTAGACAAACTACATGACACACGTTTCTTACGACTCGAAAGTGATGTCATTTTCATTAGTTATGCCAAAAATGAAAAATAATGAGACCATGCAATGACTAAGTGCGGTATCCAAGGAAAGTTGAGTCATAATGTGACTCGGAGATTAGATAAAACCTTAAAAAGGTAAATAGCACAAATCTCACAAGTTTAATTCTCCACTAGTGATGTTTTAAGGCTTTCTTAAGAATATTTCCACTCTTCAACTTTTGATCGTAAAACGTCATAGTAAAAATTTGTTGAGTTTAGAAATTCATAGTGCAAGTACGCTTTAAGAGGTATTATTTAATCTTATTGTAAAAAGCGTAATTTTAGGTTTGAATAATTATATTCCGAGACTTCTAAAAGTGGGATGATAGACAATTCATGTCATAAAAAAATGAGTTAAAATGCATAAAAAAGTTTAAATGACTTATTTCTGACAAAATATTTCAAAAGAGGTACGATTTTGATAAATTTCGCACCCCCAAACAAAAGAGAATATTGTCCTCGATGTTTGAAATGATACATAAAAATTGAAAGCAAAAAATTGGAAAGAGATTACCCTAGTCAACCGCTAATGATATGTGGACCGCATGATGGAATCAATGATAGAACCCTAATAATAAAGGTGGTACACAAAATATGTACAAGTCTATAAAGCATGTTGTAGGAGGGTAGTGTGAGTGGTGTCTGGCAAGATATAGAAACGGGTGAGGCATGACCCAATTTAATGAATTCTACCTCCAAGGTCTTCAAGGGTTTCTAAAGCAGCACCTGATATGTAAGGACATATTTTATAAGTCCGTTGTCAATTTATTATGTCGTATAACGTTACAACCGTCGAAGAAATTCAAGAGAAATCTACATCAAGACGGATTTGAATATATCAAGGTTCTTAATCAAAACGACTCCGCGAAGTTTACTTTGGTAAGGTTATGTTTTTAATACCTTAACTTTGCACTTAGAGCTTTGGGATATTTTTTCAAAATATTTTCTATGTGTTGAGCGGACTTTTTTGTCAAAATTTGAGAATGAGTAAATTTTCTAAGTCCTGTAGCATACCTCATTTTTTACGCAGGCGGTTCAAACGAGATGTCATCTCGTTCGAGCGACATGTGCATATCGCGCGATGTCGTTCAAACGACACGTGTACGTCGTTCACGCGAGATAGCTATTTCGTTTGAGCAACTGAGGCGGCGCATTTTTCTATAAATACTCACTAAATGATTTCATTTTCATTAGGAAGTCCTAACGTTTTGAAAGACAAAAAACTGCGAAACTGTAGAATCCTTTTGACTTCTTATTTTATGGTTTTAAACCTTTTGTTTTCAATTCACAAAAATCCCATATGCTTTGTTGAATTGTTTTGGTGTCAAGAACACACTTTACTTTTGTTCATTATTTTTGGGGAGTTCTCTGCAACCGACAGTTGCGTGCCGTTGTGGAGAGAGTCCTTGTGAAGACTTTAGACTGCGTGTTTGGACTGCGCATCCTTGTGGTATAGCTGCGTGTGAACCACTACTGATTTCTAACCGATGCTTTGAAGGTTTAACGAAGACACCGTACGTTACTTTTGTGGGTGAAAGCAAGATGGTATGTAAGTCAATGGTCTTGTAAACTTGTCAGAGTTATAGAAATAAAAGGTTTTACCCTCCGAGGATTTTTCCTGAAATTTGTGTCGCATGCTTTATTTATTTATGGGCTGACACACGCACACGCGTAGTTGCATGTTTAGGGGTTGAATTGATTTGGTTTAAAAATAGACTATAATTAAATAAGTGTGCCAAAATAAAAATTTGCGAATTTAATCAATTATCACACAGTCATACGTTTTACAAATTGGTATCATAGCGGGTTATGCTAATTTATCGCGTGATTTTTGTTTTTCGCAAAAATTTGTGATATTGATTTTTTTTTAAATCAATTTTTGTGAAAAAAATTGCAACTTTTTAGATGGAGCACTTATGTAATCGGATACCCCCCTTTGATGACACAAGTCAGAGTTTTGATGATATAAATCATTTGAATTTGACGTTTGCTAAAAGAATTGATTTTTTGGAAAAAGAAAATTCTCATTTTAAATCCGCTATGGATCACTTGCAAGCGGTTCAAAATCAAAGAGATTTTTATCGTGAGAAATTCATTGCCTTGGACCATGACTTTTTGCTTTAAAATTTTCCAAGAAGGAGAGTGATGATAGGGTCCTATTTTTAGAAAATGAATTAGAGGACCCTGAAAATTCGATGGTTTGTGTTTGTGCCAAAGAGGATAAAAATATTTTAATCAATGAGTTTGTGGCACATGAAAAGACTCTTAGGGAAAAGTTTATTTTTATTGAGGGAAGAAAGATAGCCTTCTAGGTTTGATTGATAATTTGAAGAAGGAGTCCCTTAGATTGGAAGAGTCTAATTCTTTGCTTGAGTTAAAAATTTTGAAGTTAAATAATGATTTGACAGACTCGAGTAGGTTTGGTAGTGATGGTAATGGATCATTTTGTTCTCATGCTTCGAGTGTAAAAGCCAAAACCACAGTTTGTTTTAGAGTGTCAACCATTCCTAAAGATGTCAACCATTCTCATGCTTCGAGTGTAAAAGCCAATAGGTGTCATTCCACCCGTTTACACATGTTCATATTGTGGTAGGAAATGTCACCTTAGGCATTTTTGTTTTGATCTTGGAAAAAGTCCAAGGAAGTTTATGTCTAGTGTTCTCTTGGTTCCTAAATCCCCCACACGACGTTTCACATCTATTTGGGTTAGTAAATCACTTTTAAAGGCACTAGATTTTAGACAAGTTGATTCTCATTTGCTTGCACATAATTCTTCTCTTGCCATATCATATAGATGATTGTGTTTGCATGCTTGTCATACACTAGTTGTGGTTTCATGATCTATATATATTTGCTAGTGTTATGTCATGTGTACTTTTTGTATTAAATTTTTGTTTTTGAAAAATACAAAAAGATTTATTTTGATAAAATTTTGAAAAATCCAATAAGAGTTTTTTTTTTTTTTTACACCGGTTATGGATGGACACTTAGGATGATCGAGTCATAATTTCATTCCATTTATTCATGTGACTATTTGATAGTGTTTTGAGATAATATATCATGTCATCTTTATGCTTTATAATGTTTGGAGTCATTGAGATGTAATTAAGTGTTACTTCCTACATGTTTGACTCATGATTTCCTTTAATGCACACATGCATAGATTTGTTTGATTATTGTGCTTGTCTTATCACATCTTGGTTGGGTGTTTTCACTTCAATCTTGTCTTTAAAACGAACCATGCGCAATAAAACTTGATAAGAAAGTTGTGCATGTCAGAACCGTTTGTGAGTTTGTGTGCTTTATTTGAAAATGGGGAAGGTCTGCGAAAGGTTCACATTTGACCTTTGCGAATACTAAACCACCGTTAAATTGGACCTAAAAAATTGAGGAATTTTACTTATCCGGGGTCCAAAGAGGTTAAATGAGCCCGAAAAAATTTAAAGGCAATAAAACGAAATTCATGCCAAAAAGGGGCCATTAGGTTTATTCACCAATTCTCCAATGTTTGAGAATTTTTATCACCTCTAAAAATATATATATGAGGGGGTTTGGATGAAAAATTAAAACGGGTTTGCATGTCCTTGAAAGTCTTGAAAAAGCACTTCATAGTTTTGGACGTTATTGGTGTTGAAATCACTTCGACTTTGATTTGTTGATTTGCATAAGACGGTGTCATCTAAATTCAATAATTTTTACACCTAAGGATATTTTTATGTTCATTAGTTAGGGGTACACGTATTCATCGTGCACATATGATTGATTGAGTTGATTTACCTATCGAATGTGTTCGCACCCATTCATTCCATTTCCATGACTTGGTTGTTTTTGTATAAATCCATGGTGTGATTTTTGGTATCTTATTTTTGTATGAAAATTTTGAAAAATCAAAAATAGTTTGTGAAAGTTTTTTAGATACTCCTTTGTATGCGCGTAGTTTGATCCGTGTTTGCTATGAATTTTGTCGTGACACTCCATGTTTTGATTATTTCTTCTTACCTGTCTATTTGGGGACATCATATAAAGGGGGAGAAGAATTATCATGTTATGGGGGAGTTTTTGCATTATGGGTGAGATTTGATTATATTGATTGATTTATTCTTATATCATTTCAAACTCGATGTGTCACGAAGGTTTTTGATTTATCTCATGTGTGTAGGTACAAAGATTGAAGATCATTATGTTGCACACCCTGATGACAAAAACTTTGAGATTTGATGACGACTGTTTGAAGAACAGTTTGAGTTCTTGCAAATTTATTCATGGGAGGGTAGATTTTTATAGGCAATTTGGTATTTGATAATTCAGATGTTTTTATGTATGTACCGGTATAGACATAGGGAGAGATTTGTAAGTACATATTTTATAAGTGTGTTATCAATTTATTATGTCGTGTACCGTTACAACCGTCAAAGAAATTCAAGAGAAATCTCCATCAAGACGGATCCGAATATATCAAGGTTCTTCATAAAAAAGAATCCGCAAAGTTTACTTTGGTAAGGTTATGTTTTTAATACCTTAACTTTGCACTTAGAGCTTTGGGATATTTTTTCAAACTATTTTCTAAGTGTTGGAGCGTACTTTTTTGTCAAAATTTGAGAATGATTAATTTTTCTAAGTCTTGTAGCTCACCTCATTTTTTACGCCAGGTCATTCAAACGAGATGTCATCTCGTTCGAGAGACATGTGCATGTCGCGCGATGTCGTTCAAACGACACGTGTACGTCGTTCATGCGAGATAGTTATTTCGTTCGAGCGACTAAGGCAACTCGTTTTTCTGTAAGTACTCATTAAATGGTTTCATTTTCATTAAGAAGTCCCAGCGTTTTGAAAGACAGAAAACTACGAAACTGCAGAATCCTTTTGACTTCTTCTTTTAGGTTTTAAACCTTTTGTTTTCAATTCACAGAAATCCCATATGCTTTGGTTAATTATTTTCGTGTTCAAGAACACACTTTACTTTTGTTCATTCTTTGTGGGGAGAGCTCCGCAAGTGACAGATGCGTGCTATTGTGGAAGGAGTCCTTATGAAGACTTTATACTGCATGTTTGGACTGCGCGTCCTTATGGTATAGCTACGTGTGAACCATTGATGATTTCGAACCGATGCTTTGAAGGTTTGACGAAGACACCGTGCGTCACTCTTGTGGGTGAAAGCAAGATGGTATGTAACTCAATGGTCTTGTAAACTTGTCATAGTTCTAGAAATAAACGGTTTTGCCCTTCTGGGGATTTTTGTGAAATTTGTGTCACATACTTTATTTATTTATGGGTTGACAAACGCACACACGTAGTTGCATGTTTAGGGGCTGAATTGATTTGGTTTAAAAATAGACTCTAATTAAATAAGTGTTCCAAAATAGAAATTTATGAATTTAATCAATTTTCACACAGTCATACGTTTTACATGGTAAAACCTTCCCTTTTTGGTGAAATGGAACCAAAGCTAGAACCACCTCCTGCAAGAAGATGAACTTTACGACAATAATAGTAACTTTTCTCAAGAGGATCTCCGGAGAATAATGGTTGTCAGTGTGGGAGTGAAGAAATAAGCACTTAACACTTAGAAAGAAAGAGAGCAAGGAGAGAATACTAGGTGGTCTGGTGTAATTTTGACAGAGTAATGGTAAGAATTGAGTTATTATTTATAGGTTACTATCTTTGATTTGACCTCACCAATGTTCCTATTTATAGGTTAACATGGGTCTGGTTTGGGCCTTTTTGGGCGCCAAAATTAAGTGGAAAAACTTAGAGGAAAAAGTTCTGAAATGTCCCTTTTGTCTTTACTAGGTTTGCAGCCGCCTGTCCCTTCTAATAGGCGACATCTGTTGTGAACCATAGTCAAAAAGCATATATGTCTCATAATGGAGAAAAAATATCTTATTTGATAAATATCTTTTGAAACCGTAACTTGTTGTATAAACTTTGTAAAATTGAGGGTGGTCTTGAGGACCACCTCCTCTAAAACCATTAAACTTGAAGGGGGGAGCTTTGAGTAAAACTTTTTATAATCTTTTTTTTAAACAATTTTAGGGGAGAAAAAAATGCTAAAAATTATAGTGAAAATAAGAGTGACAACCCAGTTTAAAAACATGAGAAGGAAAAGGGATGGGATTACACCGCGTGATTAATTATTTTAATTTCCTAATCTATTTATTTGGAATATTTTGAGATAATATTAAACTTACAATCTAACTCTCGTTATAGCTATAAATTCAATAATATGTTTTTTTAGAAAACCAATATAAAAATGGCACAACTAAAAAAAATTTAGATTTATACTCTCTTTAATAAATTACCTGCTAAGATTGATTTATTAAGAATTATATGAATCCTAGAATTGAAAACTCGAGTTAATAGTTTCAATTTAATGCTGCAATTAGGAAAAACCTATCACTAGTTCAATTCCAAAATTAAACATTAAATAAAAAAATGAAATTATGTTACCCTCTCTCGAGGCATAATTTAATTTGTGACAATTTAAAATTATTTTTTCTAGAAATATAATAATCAAATAAATTAACTAATTAAACAACATCACACACAATTTCATCCCACCCCTTAAACAGGGTGTTTAGCCAAACATTCTCATATTAGCATACACAATAATCAATAAAATATCAAGAAGTGATATAAAACTGAAAAAGGAGAGAAAGAAATAGAATACACAAAAGTCTCCTGGTCGAATTGATTTCTTGAAATGCGTCCAATTTCTTCCCCCAAATAGTCTCATTTAATTATAATAAAATGAAAAAATAGTCCTAAACAATTTTCTAAGCCTACACTACTGTGTTTGAAATTTTTTGAATCTTTTTTTTCTTTAGATGGTAAAATATGTTACTGTATAGAAATGAAGTCTAAATTATAGCTCTAAATGAGTTGATGCCCCTTTCTTTATAAGCCACAGATTGGGTTTTTGTTAAGGAGAATTTTTTGGAATTTGAATATGGCTAAGTCAAAGGTATTAGAGGGAGTCTTGTATTTTTTGTTGGTTTTTACACGTGGATTATTTGGAAATGATGAGTTGGAGGAATAAGAATGGAGGTTCCGTTTTGGTGGGTATGGTAGATTGTTTGTTTGGAGTGGAAGCTTAATTTTATTTTTTTGGTTTCGGTCAAAGGTTGTTATTGGAATGGTCACCGACGGGTATAAGGGAGGTCATCGGATTTTAAGTGGCCGATTTTGGTTGGTCGGAGCTCAGGTGGTTAAGCTTAGTTTAGATGGAGAGTGTTGGTTATGGAGGAAGAGGATAGAGGAAAGAGAAAATGGTTGGTAGGTTGGTGATGCATAGAGGAATGTTGGTTAAAAATCTGAATTGTTTGTTAGAAATGAGGTGTGGGGGGTTAATAGGTGTGAGTGAGGTACATGAGATATGGGTGTAAGTGGGTGAGTTGTTTGGATGTATGAGTATGTAGGGATTTAATGTGTGTGTTTAATTTATACCAACCTAATTAAACTAAACTAAAATAATTATTTATGACTTTAACTAAAACTAAAAAAAAAAAATCTAATAAAACAAAAAATTTGAATCCGAACCTATAAACTAGTAAAAGACTCAAATAAAATAATAAAAACTATACAAAAAAATAAAATAAAAAATAAATAAAGAAAAATCAAACAAATACGCACACATAATATAAAGACACCCAACATAAAAAAAATTATATGGACTCTAATATTTACAACTATATGTACAAAAATAAAATATAAAAATCTAAAATATTGTACACGACTCAAATAAAAATATAAAAAATATAAAAGTACAAACTAAATACGCGAGAGTCATATGTGATCACTTGGGCTCGGTTTAGGCTTAGGTTTGCTATGAGAATGGGTTTAGGCATCGATATTGATCTGGGCAAGCTCAAAAATGGACATTTGACTTACCGTTCACTTTGATTTTCTTCGTTGAATGCTTTTGATCGCTACTTTGTAGGAATTAGTTTGATTTAGCACAATTTGATACCACGATTGTCTATTGACCTATAATATATATAAATACGAACATACGGCCAATTTTATCGAGAACGAGCGACTAAAATGCATCTATTTTCTACATAAATTAAACACTTCTGGGTGCTCATCAGGTCAAGAATTATATCTCGAGCCAAAAAGAAAGTTAGTCCAAGACAGATAAGGATGTCTAGGAGATTAAAAGTAACCTGAGAGTCTTGACGAGTGAAATTAGGCACCTTACGTGCTTGTTTACTCTAGGTTTTTGTCCCTCAATGCCTTCTCAAAATTTTCCTTACCCTCATTCTCAACGTTTCCCCTATTCTCCCTCTTAAGGTTCCTCCTCACAAATGTTGCCTCCTCCAACATTCCCATTACAAATGGTCTCCTCCTTCATCATTCCCCTTCCTAGTGCCTTCGCTTGCCACAAGCCCCGGATCATCGTCATCTACTCACGGTGACTACGGAGAGAAGTACTATTTCAGGTACTTGACCAATAGTAGGGTTATTGGCATGTGCACACTCGTATCCGTAATTATCGAAACTCCAGTACACAATCTCCCTTTGCAAATGGGTGAGGCTCAGATATTGGTGGATGAAATACACCACGGTTGCAGAGATATGCATGTGCACGTTAACAAAGAAAATGGGAAATAAATGAAATACTATGTAAATTATTTCATCACTTGTCCAATTTATTTGTTGGTTAAGACTAGGCCATGAACAATATTTGATAATGTAATACCCCGTAATTTTATTGATATTTATTTAAGGGATTAATTAGATTAAATGAGAATTAATTAGAAATTAATCCGGGTATAAATACTAACGAGATGTGAGTTGGTATTTGATTATGATGTTAAAATTTATTATTTTCGAGTATGTATGGTAATACTTGAGTATTGATGATATCTAAATTGTCATGCGTTAGCTACGACAATTTGGAAAATTTAGTTGGGACGCGCGTGTCAGTCGCATCAGGAACATAATTAATTGAAGTAAAAAGTTAATTTTATTTTTATCAATCGAATGGTCATTTTGAGTGCGCCAACGCGTCCAGAAGGGTCGAAATAGTCGGAAAACACTAGCCGGTGGTTTAGTTTGGGTCCCGGGGCATTTTTGGGCCATACTGGCAACTTAAAAGGGTATTTTGGTAATTTTAAAAATATGGGAATTAAAACTCACGAATTTTAGAGGTTTATTTTATATTATTTATGAACCCACTAAGCCCATTATCATCATTAGGTGAGTTAGAGGGCTACGGGACTTATAGGAGAGTTTGAAGAGATTCCAAAAGAAACCTCCAACCACCATCTTCAACCTTGGGAGAAAAATCTGTAGAAAAAGAGGAGAAATCAACCTTCATTCACCAACATCAATTCGGAAGAACAATCTAAGGCAAGTGTTGTCGTTATTTGCATTAAATATTTCCTCCATGTATAGTGTGGAAAACTGTTTATATCTTGAAGATTTTGATGAAGAACACTCAATGGAATTATTGTGAAACTTGTGGTTTTGAGTAGGAATTTGCATGTAGAATGATGTTGGACAAATTCGACATACAAAGAGAACTTGTGATGATCTGAAAATGGATTAATAAGGAGTCTTTTTATGAAATTTAACTTTGGGTTCAAGTTCATAGGGTTTGGGGACAAAAATTGAGGATCTATGATTTTGGCATGTTAATTGGTAAGGTTTAACCCCTAAAATATGTTAAGGGATGACCTAGGATGATTATAAATGGTTTAAAAACTTTAAAACATAAATTGGATGGTCTTAGGGTGGATTTAGAGAAGAGAAGAATGAAGAAAAAATGGACGTGGGAATTTCTGGGCTGAATCTATCATCTCGTTAGAAGACCTGCCCAGGTCGTTTGAACGACCTCGTTCGAATGAACTTCTAATGAGATGACAATATCCCTTCTAACTATTTGTTAGTTCGTTCAAAGCCTTTCGTTCGAACGACACTCATTCTAACGACCTCGTTCGAACGAGATTTCTAACGAGTTGACAGAATGGCCTTTTTGGCCTGAATTTATTTCTAGTATCCCGTAGACTTATTTAAATGGTGAGATAACCTTCCCTTATTAACTAATGGTTATAGTTGAGAGATTGGGGTACATTAAAGAGTAAAACTTAGAATCTTGTAGTAAACCGGATGACATTTGTGGATTGGGAGAGTTGATAATTTAAATACATATAAATCAGGGGCTTGTGAGTTGTATAACACTAAATGTTGGTATAAGAACGAGAAGTATACCATTAATAAAATATTGTGATATTTAAGATGTGTGAATGCTTAGTGTATGTAATTATCTGTGTATAACATACCTACCGTACTTGCTATCATGGGAGGTCGGCGTTCGATCAGGGTCATCTAATCTTTGTGTGCCTATGGGGGGATTTAGATTGGTACCTCGAGGACATAGGTCAGAGAAGGACTTATTGAGAAGTTAATAAGTCTGCTGATCATGGGAGCGTAGGTATGTGCATGACCCATGTGATGTGAACTATATTCGCCTCCATTGTTTGTGATTGTTGTTTAATGAAACGATTCCTGCGAGATTCGGAATACGTGGTCCTTATGTACGTGATGTACCGGGATTGGATAGCAGAGTATGTGTGCACCGTAGCTTAGTCTCGGGGTGCTAGTATTGTATATTTATGATGAGAATAATATACTGTTAATTGAAATGAATTGTCATGAATAAATGTGAGTATTAATAATAGCAACAGTTGTAAAGTGAAAATGGAAGATCTCTAATAATTAGTAGTGCTAACATGGGAAATTGTGTAGCAAATTATAACACTCTGTTAACTAAAAGCTGTTGGGAATTGAATTGGATATCGTATAGTAATGTTAGATTTTGGTATCGGACTAGTTAGATATGGGAACAACTAGAATGGGTACGGGTACGATAGGAGTGCACAATTAGTTGAGAGGTGAGGAACTCATGTGAGTGCACACACTATCATGTACTTTATATTCACTGTTTAATGATATTAAACACTTGAAAATTTTTAAAATTATTTTCACAATCGGGCTCTGACCATTTTCTTTCAAATCTATTTTTGCAAAAAAATCTTTTAGGTGCCCAGCCACAAGGACACTATGCTTAGGAGTTCTATTCAGGTGACGTGCTGTAGCTGCTGTGAAAGTTACAGAATCTTGACAGTAGACGCCTCCATTTTCGATCTTGACTCCATTATAAGATTTTCTCATTTGTTGGGCATGTCTCCCCATTCCTTTTAGAGACATCTTACTTTTCAGTTATTTCAGACTTTGGGTTGTAATAATTTAGTCATGCAGACTTGGTATTTATTTATTCCAGTATTCGGATTGTTGTGAGGAGTATTCCTCCAGACTCATTATCATTTGATGGTTATTCTATTGTGACTATGTTGTGGTGGTTATGTTAACATTTCATAATTTACTTATTGTATGTTAATCGGATTTAATTAAAATTGACAACTCACTTTTTTAAATATTAGGTGGCTAGTAATTGTTAAAACGTTTTCGATAGTGATGCTATGAACTGAACCAACATGGCATTTTATATTAATTTAATAAAGGAGTAGCTACCCGGTATTTAATTAGTTGGGGTGTCACAGGTAATTTGTAATATTTGAGAATAAGTTGTATTAATATTTTTCTTATTTAAGTTATTTAAATTTGTTTAATTTGAGTTTAAGTTGTGTTGAAAATTTTGATTTAATCACGAATGTTTAGGGGTATAAGCACCTCGCACATGAACAATGTAACTCGTGGGAATTGTCCGCATAGTCACGAGATGCTCAGTTTGAGAATAAAGTCTCATGAGTTTGTGTTTTGACCATATTATCCAAGGCACCCCCCAAATTTATTGTCTTTGACTATGCACTGGTCAATGTATCGACGTCCCAAGCGTAAAACACAAGGCACTAGCTCATCGAATTTGTTCATCCAGACTTCAGGCTCGTCCTCAGCTCTAGTTTTAGCACGCTTTAACTACACAACATAATCTTTATTTAGTAGCCTATGTAACTCGTAGAAACTGACCGCATTGTCATGGGACGTTAAGTTTGAGAATAGGACTAAAATTTCCAAATAACTAGACTTAGGCTTGAAAATACGCTGTTAGGGGAAACCTAAAATAACCCCCAGATGGACCCTTAAGGGACACAAATACCGCGCATGAGACCAATGTAATTTGTAGGAACTGACCTCATAGTCATATGATCCTCGATTCAAGATTAGGACTGAAATTTGCAAATAACCATACTTAGGCTTGAAAACATACCCCGAGAAATGAAAAACCAAAAACATCTCGCAAACAACCCCATATGGGGCATGAACACCGCTCACGGGACCAATGTAACTCGTAAGAAATGATTGCATAGTAGAAGGATGCCTGGTTTGAAAATAGGAATAAAATTTACAAATAACCAGACTTTGGCTTAAAAATATGTCCATATAAATGGAAAACCCAAAACAGCCCCCAAAAATCCCTCTAAGAGGCACAAAAACTTCGCACGGGTTGTAGGAACTGATCGCATAGTCACGAGATGCTTGGTTTGAGAATAAGACTAAAATTTTCAAATAACCAGGCTTAGGCATGAAAACAAGCTCCTAGGGGAAAACCCAAACAACCCCCAAACGGCCCTGTAAGAGGCATGACCACCTCACACGGGACCAATATAACTCGTAGGAACTGACCATGAAGTCACGAGACGCATGGTTTAAGAATATGACTAAAATTTCCAAAAAACCATACTTAGGCTTGAAAAATTCCGCTAGGGAAACCCCAAAACAGTCCCCAAACGGCCCTGTAAGGGACACAAAAACATCGCACGTGACCAATATAACTTGTAAAAACTGACCACGTAGTCATGGGACTCCTGGTTTTAAAATAGAACTAAAATTTGCAAATAACCAGAATTTGGCTTGAAAACATGCCCCTAGAAATGGAACATCTAAAATACCCCCCCCCCCCCCCCCAACGGCCCTATAAGGGGCACGGACACATCGCACGGGGCCAATGTAACTCGTAAGAACTAAACTCTAGTCACGGGATTCCCAATTTGAGAATATGACTTAAACTTATAAACATTTAGTATTATTTAGTTGCTGAATACAATTTTTTTCTTGGGGGCTACCTAAAAACAATTTATTTATTAAATGGATATGGTCATATCCCAAAGCCATGACCCCTATTTTTTTTAAATAAAATAAAACTGGTCGCGGTGTAAAGTCGTGACAATTTTTATTTTATTTATTGTTGTATGTAAAAATGACTCTTTTATGCGGAACAATGAAAAATAGACACCTGTCATCCTGCGTGGCCACTCAGCTATCTTGATCGGCATCAGAGACACCTTGTCGGATGGAATGCAGACCAACACCCAAAATATAAACCATCAAGAATAACAAAGGTTACTCGGATGGAATGGCGACCAACACTAAATTTCAAGAGTCTCATATATTATATATAGATGTAAATTCCTGGAGATATAAAGGAATTCCGTCTCTAGGGTTCCACACCACTATAAATTCATAATCTCCCTTAGCTCAAGTGGAGGATTCATTTAATCACAAGAACACAATAATGAGGTATTGTAACTACCTAAATAATACCAGTAGGTTTTATTCATAGCCGAACCACTTTAAAAACTTTGCCTCTTATGTGTTTGTGTAGATTGCTTACTTTAATTTATCTGTGATTATAAATTTGGACCCTATCTATTTTCAGACATCAACAGATTGGCATCGCCTGTGAGAATGATTGTTCGTCATCGTTCTCTACTCTTTTTATTGTTTTGTTTCATTTTCTGAAGAATGACCACTCTTCCTGAAAGCATCCTAGAGGTTTCATGTAATAATCCAAATCCATTTGCTCCCCATAATGGGACAAATCTTCAAGGAATATTGTTTAACTTGGATAGAGGATATGAATCCGTGAAAGAATCAATCGGGAAATTAGCTCACACGATGAAAGACAAATCCTCCAATTACATGAGAGATATTCCATATCCACCAGCTATGAATGAAAGGAGATACCATTCCTGGTCTTCTCCTGACAGGTCATACCGTTCGGGAGCAGCATCTTCATTTCGATCAATGAATTACTATAATGATATATCTTTTTCCAATGAGAGGCTAATCTTGTTGTAAAGGCTAGGTAGGTAATCTACTTTTGACCGTTTAGGTCCCCAAACAACTAGAGGCCATTACGGGTAACAAGAACATCACTGTGAGAATAGAGATGAATCCTCTAGATCTAGAGCTAACATGAGAGGTTTTGTGCGTGCCGAGCAGACTTATCAGAAAGAGAGTTCAGTGCATATGTACAGTAAAATCCCAGAAGATTCTTCAGCCAACTCTATACCAGAGGAACATTCCGAGAAAGGATCTATAAAGCGGTTGGAAGATAGGTTGGGAGAAATGTCTAAAAAAATGAATCCTTTGCAAATGAGTCTTTTAAAAGGATCACCTTTTATTCAAGCTATTATTGATTATCCCACACCTTCTAAATTCAAGATACCCTGTGTTACTCTCAAGTATATTGGGAAAACTGATCCAGTCCTCCAGATAAAACAATATCAAGATGCTACTGATATCCATTATGTCCCCAAAGAGATGAGGTACAGAGCTTTCTCTAGTTCTATCATACGTCCAACCCAGATATTGTACAAAAATCTCCCTAGAGCTAAAATCTCTAGTTTCCATCAGTTGGATGAATTATTAATTAATAACTTTTGCATTGGGGCTAAGTAGATCAAGATTGTTACTCATCTCTTGACAGTGCACCAAAATTTGGGAGAAAGTACTTAGGAGTACATCACATAATTCAACAATGAGAAACTAAAGGTGGTGGATTATGAGGATAAGATACCAATTGCAGCACTAAAGAGTGGATTGATCGCCAAAGATCTTTGCTATGCTTTCGCGAAAAATTCACCCAAAACTAAGATAAAATTGATGGCTAAGGCTAAAAGAATATGAACTCCGAGGAGGCTATGGATTCCAAGGAAGTTTCGGAGATAAAGGTGGAAAGTCAGAAGAACAATTCATTTAAGAAATATCAAAAAGATAAAAAGATTGACCGGATCAAGAAGTACGCTGAGTATACCCCACTCACAAAAAATGTCCATCTCATCCTAGAGGAAATCAAGGGAAACAAAGACTTGAATTGGATTGGTAAACTGAGGTCTCCTCCCAATAGGAGGGATAAATCCAAATGCCATGATTTTCACAAAGATCATAGGCACACCGCTAATAATTTCATCGCCTTGAAGAATGAGGTGGAAAATCTTATTCAGTGAGGAAAATTGAATAAGTTTGTTGATCGAAATGGCAGTCGAGATACTCGAAGAAGGTTTGAATCCCCTGGCTGAGGTAAATATGACACCAAAAGTGCTCGTAATAATAATTTTGAAGATGATCCTGACTTACCGAAGAATCCTAATGAACCAGAGGTGGAAGTTGGAATGATTTCAATTGGCTGTCAATTTATCACAAGAGGAGACGCTAGAGGGGGAGATGAGAATACAAAAAGGAAAGATTATCTCAACGAAGCTACGTCTTGCCCATATATCAGACAGATTGATATGTCTGAGTGCATAGATGGTCGCCCAAGGAATATCAACAAGGATAGACTAGTGATCAGATTCTCTAAAAATGATTTGAGTGGGGTTCTTTTTCCATTGTTTATCCGCTAGTTATCACTTGCAGGGTTCACCATGGTAGGGTTTCAAGGATATTAATTGATAATGGGAATTCTACGTACTTTATGTTCTTCAACTGTTTCAGTAGCCTAGGGACAAGAGACCGTAATCTAGAACCGTATCATATGCCCCTCATCGGATTCTCTGGAAAAAAGGTACATCCTTTAGGAACAGTCAAGCTAGAAGTGTTAGTCAGCACCTGGCTAGCAAGCAAGAAAAAAAGAATTTGTTTCTTTGTGCTAGACAAAATGTCCCATCAGGTTAGAATATCATCCTCAATAGAGGGGAAATGAAGCAGTTAGAAGCTGTGTCATCTACTGTGCATCAGTGCATGAAATTTCCTATAAACTATGGAGTCGGCATTGGGAATCGTAACTAGATAGAAGCCAAATAATGTTATTATACTTCAACCGACTAACAAGAAATATATAAGAGCACAACTACATTCCACATTGACACTCTGGGTCCTTGCGAAGTGGAAGAGCTAGTGAAGGACAAGTTATAGAAGAAATAGAAACTATTGTGCTTGATGATAGGAACCAAAAAAGAACCACTCAAATCGGTACAAGGTTGACTCCTTCGCTTAAATAAGAATTGATTACATTTCTTAGAGAAAGGAAGAATGTATTCGTGTGGACCCACGAAGATATGCCCGAGATTGATTAAAATTTCATTTGCCATGAACTTAATATTTACCTAGATTCTTAGTCGATCAACCAGAAGCACCGAGTTTTCAGTAAAATGTGGCAATCCAGGAGGAAGTGGAAAAATTACAGTGAGCACAATTTATAGAAGATGTCAAATACCCCAGTTGGTTGGCCAATATGGTTATGGTAAAAAAGAAGAACAACAAATGGCGCATGTGCATGGATTTCATAGGCCTCAATAAAGCATGACCAAAATATCATTTTTCTTTACTAAGGATTGTTTCATTGGTAGAGGCAACTACAGTTCAAGAACTGCTCAGTTTCATGGGTGCTTATTCTAGTTATAACCAGATTAAGATGGAACCTGAAGATAAAGAAAACACACCATTATTAATTACCAGTCGAGGAACGTACTGTTATAATGTTATGCCCTTTGGGTTAAAAAATACTGGAGCAACTTATTAGAGGTTGGTAAACAAAGTATTTGAAGACTATATTGGTAAGAATATGGAAGTTTACGTAGATGACATGATCACTAAGAGAAAATTTACTGCCGATCATATTGTGGATTTAGCCCAAATATTTGATCAGTTGAAGAAACATCAAATGAAGCTCAATCCGACCAAATGTATCTTCAGGGTACAGTAAGGAATATTCCTAATATACATCATCAATGAAAGTGGAATTTAAAGAAATCCTAATAAAATCAAGGCCTTACTGGAAATGTAGTCCCCGACCAACAAAAAGAATGGGCAAAAATTGACAGGATGAGTAGCTACTCTAAATTGCTTTGTTTCCAGAGCTATAGATAACTATTTTCCAATTTTTAAGATGCTCAAAAAGACCTTTGAGTGGAATGACAAATGCGAGAGAGATTTTCTATAGTTGAAGAAGTATTTGGGATCTCCACCTCTTTTATCCGGACAAGTTTTAGGAGAAAAATTGTATCTATAATTAGTTATTTCAGAGTCAGTTGTTAGATCGACTTTGATCTGACTAGAGGGAGGAATTCAGAAACTTGTGTACTATACTAGCAAAGCATTACGAGGAGCGAATATTAGATACCCACATTTGGAGAAGTTAGCATTGGCACTTATTGAAGCTTCCAAAAGTATGAGGCCATACTTTTAAGCCCATACTATTGTGGTGTGCACTGACTTACCTCTGCGACAAGCTTTGCATAAGCTTGAAAAGTTAGGGAGGTTAATGTCTTCGTAAGTTGATCTTAGAGAGTATGAAATCGTTTATGAGCCTGAAATTTCTCTAAAATGTCAAGTGGTGGCGGACTTCATACAGAGTTCACATATACAAAAATGATAAATAATCCAAGTTTTCCTGCCGAGCATAGTTCTGGCTTAGCTCAAAACCAAACTGATATTGTGGCCATTAACAAAAATTATCGGTTGTTTAAGAAAGGTTTCAACGAATTGCGGAGCAAAGCAAAAAGATGTTTAAGTATGGAGTGTTGACATAAGAAGATTTCTCTAACGACACTCCAATCTTGCAATTGATTGTAGATGGATCCTCATGCATTACTAGCAGTGGAATTGGCCTCATTATCAACACACGAGATATCTTGGATGTGGAATATGCTTTAAGATTTCAATTTCAATCTTCTAACCATAAGGTTGAATAATAAGCGTTAATTAATGGACTGGAATTATCATCATCACTAGGTGTCGAGCAAGTACTAGCATATAATGATTCTCATCTTATTGTTAATCAGATGCAACAAATGTATGGTGTTAAATGACAAACGATATTGAGATATCAAAAAAAATCTATAGAGGTCATCTCTTTGTTCCCCGCAGTTAGGATGGTAAGGATTACAAGGGTGGAGAATGCTCAAGTAGATGCTCTTGCTCGGCTAGCCTCAGCAACTCGAACAGAGCTCAGGCTAACGATTCCAATAGAAATCCTTGACGTTATAAGCATTGATGAAATAGATATCAGTATTATCTTTGTGCAATTAGATCCCTCTTGGATGGATCTGATTAGAGATTACATCGAAAGAGGATCATTGCCCTCCAACTAGAAAGAAGCTAAGAAGATGAGGTACAAAGAAGTTAGTTATGTTATGAAAAAAAGGTGTTATGTACAGGAGAGGCTACACTGTCTCCTTACTTCATTGTGTTCATCCAAACGAAGTAAATGGCTTAGTCAAAGACATACATAAAGGCTCATGTTGAGCTCATTTAGCTGGAAGACCAATAACATAAAGAATAGAAATGCAGGGCTATTATTGAAGGGCGATGAAGGCATACTGTGTTTCTTTGGCCAAAAAATGTGTTAAGTGCCAAAAATTCACCACCATCCATAGAAGACCAGGGGATACTCTAACACTCTTCACTTCTCTATGGTTGTTTGCTATTTGGGGAATAGACTTGGTCGAACCATTATCGACTACTAAGGTAAGGTTCAAATATCTAATTATAGCAGTGGATTACTTCACCAAATGGGTGCAGGTTGAGTCTTTGGTTGATATGCCTTATCAAAGGGTTTTCTAGTTTATATGGAAACAAATCATTTGTCGTTATGGAATGCCTTATGATTTCATTAGAGACAATGGCACCCAGTTTGATAACGAGGAGTTTGAAGAGTATTGCATCAGGTTTGGCATTCAGAAGCTTCATGTAGCACCTGGAGACCCATAGTGTAATGGCCAGATAGAAATCACTAAAAAAAACTTTGCTCTATGGATTGAAGAAAATGATGGACGAGGCAAAAGGAAATTGGATCAATGAGCTGCACAATGTCCTTTAGATCTATAGGATCGCTCCAAGAACAGTAATTGGGGAGACCCCATACATGTTGGCTTTTGGCGCTGAGGCAATGGTACCCTCTTAAATAGGTTTACCAACCCACAAAGTGTTGAATTTTGACTCACCCAAAAGTGATATCATGAGGCGACTAGATCTGGACATGGTCGAGGAAGTCAAAGAAGATATTGCCATCCAGATGACTGCTTATCAACAAAGGACTTCTAGGTTCTACAACTGAAGAATCAAGTCGACCAACTTAAAATATGGAGATCTGGTACTCCAGAAGGTCATCCAAAAAAAAACAAGTTGGAGCCCAATTGGCATGGTCTATGCCGTATCTCGACAGTTATTCGACCAGGAACTCATCGAATGGAAACATTAAAAGGTGAAGAGTTTAAGAATCCTTAGAATGTAGACCATCTTCAAAAATACTATCAGTAATTTTATTTTCATGTAATCGATTCTTTAGGTTAATAAAGTTGCAATTTTCCAATACCTATGTTTCCTTTTTTTCGGAGTATGGTACTACTCACACCAACTAATAAAAAGACAATTCATTCTTAGTTTAAACTTTTCCAACTTTAGAAAATTTCATTATTTGTTCAAACTTTTCCAACTTCAGGAAGGTTTAGAAATAATGACAAACTTCATGTGTGATTTTGTCTTCGACAAATCAAGAATAAGCAGTAAGTAAAACCTCATGTATGACTCAAAGTCAAACACAAGAAGTTTTACCCGACTAAGTTAAAACACATGGATAACTATACATTCCTAATACACTTGGTTACAACTAATAACTAATGCTACAACTTAGTGCAACAAAACTATTTATAGTTTTATGTAATAGCATTAGTCGAATCTATGGCAGTATAAATGGATTCAACCATGAATAAAACATTTAACATTTAAGCATATTATTTAGTCAGTAAGTCAATTAACTAGTCATTATATGACTACATAGTCGGCAATAAGATTAATACTAACCATAAGCTTAAATAAACAAGGCAAAGGATCATAAACAATTTCATTTGATTCCAATAAACATGTATTACAATGTGATGATCCACAAAATGAGAAATACAAGTCTATCCTATTGGGAATTTTCCATTAGCCTTACTCATCCCAACAGGGGTTCATCAAGGGTGCTCGTATGATTAATAGATTTAAAATCTCTCCTCATATTGCATCTGTTTCCACTTGACCGACCAAGTAAATACTAGGGATGAACATACTCCACCTCTCCTTTAAGACCGAAATCCCCAAGTTACTTTTTTATCAAGCTTTGAGGATATCATCATGAGGAATCTAATTAACGTTAATTGAGAAATGGGGATAATGATATTTCAAAATTCATGGGTTATGTAAATAATATTGTTCATCGCCCTTAGGAATCTTCAGCAGAGTAAGCAGGTTCATCCAACCCCATTTATATCCCTCATTCCTAGCCTAATTTATGTGCTTATCCAAGTAAGTCAAGGCTTTATCATAACTGTCCATCCAAATAGCTTTAGGTTTCTTATGGAAATGGAAAGTTAGTCGGTCCACACTATACTGAAGCTTTCTGATGGACTTGTCCTTCTCTTTGAGTATCTCAGCCTGGTCAACTAAGGTTTTCTTGGTTTTCTTTTCATTAATGGTTGGTCGAACAACAATGCTCCACCTAGAAGATTGGCCAGATTTATTTTTCTTCTTCTGCAAGGCTTTCAATTCTTCCAACAGCTTGACATTCTCAATCTCCAAAAAGGAAACCCCCTCATCTGGACCAGTATTGGTAGACTTCTTTAAGCTATCCAACTCATTCCTTAGAGCATTATTTTCCTTCTCCAGAAATGCAACAATTGATCAGGCATTTTCAGCTTCTTGGGTTAACACCAACACCTTTTTATTCAAAGAAGAGGTGATATCTTGTAGTTTTTTGTCAAAGCCATAACCTTCACTCAAGGCATGATACTTAGTTTCATAATCAGAGTGAAGGAAAGCTAAAGAGAGATTGTGGTCATCCTATATTTGCTCAATCATCTCATAATAACCGGTGTTGTTCATTATTGCTCTATCTAAAAGGCAATGAAGGTGAACATAAGACTTACTTACTTAGTCAAAGGCATCTAGGCCGAGCAACACCACTAAATATTCCTCATTCAATGGGACATAACTAGACTTAAGAAGATTTGTATATCTCCCGAGTAGGTCAGATTCAATAGAAACTATAGTTTTCTTTCTGGCATCAAACTGAAAATTTATAAATATAAGTTTATGGAACCAACCAAACAAAAGAAACAGTATATGCCTTTCCATTGTCATTCGTTGGTTACATAGTTAATTACATTGCAAAAGACAAAGAAGAAGAAATGGAAAGTACATAAAGGAACAAGAAAAAAAAACTATCTAAAAGGAGATAAACCTTTTCCCTGTCCTTCTCCTCCTCTTTAAACTTACCTTGATCACCAGTAGGTAGGTCGACGTGATCACTAGGCACCATAGAAGACTCTCTAGAATCGTCTTATTTATCATCAAAGTCTTCAACCAGGTTAGGAGGAGTTCCTAGGTCATTCATCTCAAAGAGTTCAGAGTCAGCCTGAGTGCCAACCTCCTTCAAAGCTTTTGATCAACCTTCTTTGAAGGACTGCTTCCTGGCGTACTCTATCTAGATAGCTACACTAGCATAGGCTTTCTTCCATCCCTTATTTGTGGCCTCCTCCTTGTCCTTCTTGACCTTTCCCTTTAAAGTAGAGTTATCAGTAATCAGACCAATAATTTTATCTTCAGCAGCCTTTACCCAGTACTCAGACTCAGTAATTGTCAACTTATCATGGGTCAACTCCTCAACAACAGTCTTTCGTTAGTCCTCGACACTCTTAATCTTGTCCTACAATGCATGTTTCTCTCTCTCCAAGGCTTCACCATATACTTGCAAGGATTTTTGTAAACTCTCAAAAGCTTCTTCAATGTCAGTCGAGGAAAAGTCCCTTATTTGGTCATCCTTCTCCATCGTCTGATTGAAGTCGACTAAGAATTTCAAGAAAATGAATGAATTATTAGTTTAGAATAAAGGCATTAAAGAAGATTAAATGTCAAATAGAATGATTAAGAATTTACTAAAGCCAAGTTGTGAGCAACCCGCTCAGTTAATCGGGCTTTAGCCATAGGGGCTGCAGCTGACTTGTCTACCAAAAAAGTCCCAACTTTTATTAACTCCCTAGCCTGCCCAGGGTTCATCTCCACCGAAGCATTCTCAATTCTGAGTTGCTCTCTAGAAGACTTCATGGCCAACTCAGCAGCTTTGGCCAAATCAGTAGACTTTTTAGCTTGGTCTTGATGGCTAAGCAAACCTTTCTTTAACCTCTTGAGTTGAGGTTCTTCAGTTTGAGCCTCCTTAGTGTTGGGAACCTGGGGTCTCTTCTCAAGGGCTTGAGACCACCTATCAACATGAATGGTTTTATTGGCAGTAGGGGGAGGGGACTTGGTCAGCAAGTTTGGAATTTTTCTTTTCACCATCTCGATAAAGGAGATGTGGGGATTATGGTGATGTCAAGGTACTCAAATAAGGAAGAGGTTCCTCCTTGAATTAACTCAACTCCGGCTAATTCTGAAGCTGAATAATTGGATATAGGTTCCTCGTCTAGGTTGACAGAAAGTTGAGGAACGTAAGTGGTGGTCGAGCATCAAAAGAGGTAATTGAGGTCTTGTACTCAAACAACACAGAAGCAGCTCTGGGATGCTCTTTTCCTACTCTTTGATTAAGACCCCATAAGTGTTTGAGATCTTTAAGGTTGACTTCACCCTCCTTAGGACACTTCTTCTTACTCTCCTTTTTACTAAAAACAAAATAAGAAAGTTAGTTGACAAATCTACGAAGATCAAATTTATGACCTATGCCATGCACTTCTTGGGGGAACCTTAAACATGTGTAAGATACCCCCTTAGGAAGGGGAGCATATTGCTGATTCTTGACAACAACACCATAATCTTAATAGTCTTTATTAGAATCTAGCAGATTAACTAGTAGTGCCCTATTGGCTTGCCTAGTCCTCAAATAATATGCACTATCTCTAATGATACCCCACTTATAACATAACATCAATTCAGGGATCCCAATATGAGTCTCATAGATCTCATTCAACCTACTTACTCCATTCACCACCCTCCATGTGTTTGGAGCTATTATAGCTAGAACGATGTCGAAATATTGACAAAACTGAAGAAATAGTGGGTTTAGGGGAAGGCAATACCACTTTCAACAATGAAAAAAGTGGGAATCCAATGACCCTCTGCAAAAAAAAAATACGTCCACTGGACAATGAGTTATTTCTAGACCAACCCAACTAGGGATTTTCCTTTTTTCTCTAAACTCCTTGTAGGAATTATCGTCTACGATGACTGAAACAAAGGAAAACAAAGAAAAAGGGGGAAAGATGGCTTACAGAGATCAAAAGATAACAATAGGGATAAAAAAATGATGATGGATAACAAGCAGCAGAAGATCGCAGAAGGAAAGATTAAAAATGAGAGAAGACACTAAGTACAGAAGATTTGAGGTGAAGGAAATGGATGGAAATTTCCATCCATTTATAGGTTGCCTTGATAACTAGGATGAAATGATTATCTGCATGAACAGTTGAACGATCGTCGACTGCAATCTTTCCAATGCGCAAAAAGACTAGTCTGCCTTTGGCGGTTCAAAAAGGTTTGAATTGTTTAAAAAATTTCCATTATAAATAATACCAGTAAAATTTTTTACAAGTCTGGGAGGTTGGCTGCCAACCAGCATTCAGATATTACGTTGAGCAACATTTAGAAAAAACTCTCCATACTTTTGATTAATGATCAAGTACGAAGTATTAGGGGCTTTTGTTGTATGTAAAAATGACTATTCTACATGGACCAATGAACAACAGACACCTGCCAACCTATGTGGACACTCGGCTATCTTGATCGACATCATAGACATCTAGTCGAATGGAATGTCGACCAATACCCAAAATATAAACCATTAGGAATAGCAAAGGTTACTCGGATGAAATGATGACCAACACTGAATTTCAAGAGTCTCATTTATTATATATAGATTTAAATGCCTGGAGATATAAAGGTATTTCTTCTCTAAGGCTCCACACTACTATAAATGCATAATCTCCCTTCGCTCAAGAGAAGGATTCATTGAATCACAATAACACCATACTATGCTATTGTAACCACCTAAATAATACCAACAGTGGGTGTAGGCTTTCTTCATAGTTGAATCACTTTAAAAACCTTGACTCTTATGTGTTTGTGTAGATTACTTACTTTAATTTATCTGTGATTATAAATATGGACGCTATTCGTTTCTAGACGTCGACATTTATAAAAAATAGGGATCGTGACTTTGGGCCATGACCATTTTTTAATAATATACCCATGTGGTCACCAACCTAGTTCGTCGCCCCTAGTCTATAACTGGTCACAGCTCAGGTCCGTGACCCCCAATCAACTACAGGTCACAACTTAGGTCCATGGCCTTCGGGTCACAGACCAAGCCCGTGTTCATAGGTCTATATACTGCCCGATGCTCCAGGCCATGACCCTCTCTTTTAGTGAGGGATAAAGTCCATGAACACCAATTTTGGTCACGCCAGAAATGGTCACAGATGTCAAGCGTGACCCATTGGGACTGGTCTGTAGAATTTTATAAATAAGATCAAATAGAAGAATTATATTTCATAATCAATGAGGCAGTACGTGAGAGAATATATACTAATGAGATAAAGAAATTTTCAATAACAAAAACCTATAAATAAGGAAGTAGTTGATGACTCTCCAAAGACGTAGGAGTTGATATCACATGTTAGTAATTTTAACTATTGACTTATTCAAAATATCCTTAATACTCCCCCTCAATATAGGTGCGGCTGGATGAGACACACCAAGCTTGATAAAAAATATTCAGAGGTGTGGGTGAAGAGCACACACTGATCTTGAACAATAGAATCTGAAATTATTGAGTAGACAAAGGTTTAGTTATGAGTGCGATAGAACCGAGTGAAAAGATATCGACTATCACTAATATCTTGAGAATAAACAAGACTCGTGATTTTTACCGATCTAGACGCAAGGGCGCCAAAGTAAGAAAATAAGGTCTCTTAGACCATAATGAGCCTGATCAAACTTGATTCAGAGGTTCAATTATCGATTTTGGCTGAACCGACACCTGCAATTGGCCTCTTGGGACAAAACGTGCTTGATCACAATGGATTCAAAGGTTCTTTGCTTCTTGGTCTTGAGCACGATGGAGTTAGTAGCCCATTGAGTTGTTGGAATTTTTTTTCAGGATCATATCGTCTTGTCTTAAGACTGTATCGATGAATGATAGCAACATTATTCGTTCTACTGGTGCTACAGTTATAGCCTCAATTTCTAATTCCTCCGATGATCATAAAGAACAGGTAACATGGGTTGGATTTGACAAAATAGAGTTTGGTCCAGCTGTTTCTAAATATGTTCTATTAATTGGCTATCTAAATGGTTTTCAAATTATTTTGCCTGCTTTCTTACCTAGCCTTTTCTTCTCATTATCAAATTTTGGATTTGTAGTCTCAATCTTGTCTTCTATCAATTTAAGAACATTCTTTAAGATCTCAATTGCATATCTGATTCTTCCCATAATGTTGTAAGTTTCTACAAGATTCCTATAAACTCCTAGAGTATCTTGATGATAATGGTCGCACTCCCATTCTAGTATTTCTCTTGCCTTTTCAAATAATTATGAAGCTTCATCTATCTTGAATAGTTTCACACAATCCAATTCAATTTGGTTCAACACAACCCAAAGAAGGTTGATTTCCTCTCTCCACTGTCTCTCAGCTTTGCTACAATGCTCTCCAAAAAGCTCTGAGCTTCTGTGTACCTTTCGACCACGTAAAACATAACACCTATGCGATATACTATTATGGAAATTGTACTTTACTACCCCATTTTATCATCCAATATTTTTATTAATTTTTGCAACATCTTCAATGGTTCCTGAGGTTCATTGAAAGACTCGTAAATGGTTGAAATTTTGGTCATGCCACTAACAATCTCTTTTACGGTTGTTTCTGGAACTAGTTTCACATATATGCTGAGAGTATTTACACAATAGGATCTGGACTCTGGGAGCTTTCTGGTTTTGTGGTACAGGTCAGCAAGACGAACAACAAAATAGATGCAACTGAAGGGTGGTTGTCTCCCTTGGATGATATGAAGACGTCAATTCAAAATCAGCAGTTTACGATTGTGGTAATAGTGAGACTGGGATAAAATAGCAACCCAACTCTCTTTCTTTGTTGTATACATGCAATGGGTGTTCTTGGGAACTCAGTTTATTTTTGGAATAGAGAGGTAGAAATGAATGGTGGCTACCACCGTCGCAGAAATGGACTACCAGGATCGAGATTACTCACGAGAACTTTACTGCTCTGATACCATGTAGAATTTAATAAGTAAGATGAATTA
The DNA here is from genome assembly GCA_949130495.1 of Sambucus nigra. Taxonomy (NCBI): domain Eukaryota; kingdom Viridiplantae; phylum Streptophyta; class Magnoliopsida; order Dipsacales; family Adoxaceae; genus Sambucus; species Sambucus nigra. The sequence goes on from OX422222.1 coordinate 405,755,762, forward strand.
GAAGAATTGTATTTCATTATCAATGAGCCAGTGAGAGAATATATACATAATGAGATGAAGAAATTATTAATAACAAATAGCTAGAAATGAGGAAGTAGTTGATGACTCTCCATAGAAGTAGGAGCGAATATCACATGTGAGTAATTTTAACTATTGATTCATTCAAAATATTTCCAACGTGGAGTTTTTCATTATCCTTAATATGGCCATGGACAAAATTCGTGACCATTTTTTATTGATGGTGTAGTGGATCTGGTGACGGATCCCGTATTGTATCTTTTGGACGATATGGAGGGAAATCAATAAGAGATGCTTCGAAGGAGAGGAGGTTGCTCCATCTAGACTTCGCCACCTATTTTTGATCTCTTTGATGATTTAGCATAAGAAAAATTATAACACATCGATTCTTACCTTTTTGGAGTCCTTGGAAAATACACATATAGCTAGGTAGGAGATGTAGGGGCCCTGGAGTGTACTTTTAGGCCCCCCTTTTTTCTTTCCTTATTAACTTTGTATACATCCTATATACGGGTTCCGCCCCCTTAGATGGTTTTCTATATATTTTTCTTTACCTATCAAAAAAATATAAACCTCGACACACTAGTGCTTGTCGAGCCCCCATTATTTCTTAGTTACAAACAAAATTCATCTCGAAAGGTCGCATAATTTGATTCAATTATTATTTAATTTTTAATAATAAAATATATGCGTTTTCTTATTAACAACATAACCAGCTAAAACACAATCGTATGATTTACTTTCCAATTCAGACATTTTAGGATAAGAATATATACATAAGATAAATGGTCCCAAGTTTTAAAACATATCATGTCTAGTTTATAAATTTATAAATTTCATATGGAGAAACTTCAATCTTAGATTTAGAAACTCTTAATCACGTGAAAAACAACTTAAATAATTTATCCCCGTTAATGTAAGGTAAACCATGAAGGATAAAACTAACAAAGACATATATCGGAATGAACAAGTGGTTTAGATTATCTGAAACTATAATTGCGAGTTTTCGTAACTTGTGTTTGATTATATGATCTAAAATTTTCTAAATAATTTAAGGAGAGTTTAGCATTAATCCTAAGTTACTCACTTTTTGTGATGTTTTTTGCTTACAAATTCAAGCACACCGAAAATTAAAAGAACACGCAACATAAGAAAATGAAATTTTTAAAAAGATCAATATTCAGTTTAAACATTCCATATATATGTGGAATAACATTAATCTATGATAAATATATTTTTGGTCAATATAAAAAGATTATATCTTATTATCTAAGTGAATGTATCCTTGTTACGGAGATAGCCATAAACTTAGTTCTTCCTCAGTTGGAGTTCGTGTAAGAGTGTGTGTGTGTGTGTGTGTGTGTGTGTGTGTCATATGCACTTTTTATTAGGATACATACTTTTTTTATAACATTTAGAAATTCCGAAATGTTCACAGTTAGGTCGCATAAAAGAAGAAAAACTCTGCACTAGAAAATGCCTAACTCCTCTAGTCACGATGCCTGGCAGAACTTTATCGCCAAATGCACTGTGTTCCTTGCGACCTCCTTTGCTACAAGTTCTCTTCAATGAATACAAACTTTCATTAGTGATAATGGTTTTTCGGTCATGAACTTTTTCTTGAAAACAAATATTTTAAATGACCTTTGTATTTTTCATGAGAATCCGGTAAAAAATCAAGTTGCACCCATATGTTTTTGGTACTTAAGCGACATGATCTTGGTGATGAGGTCACTCCCACTTGTGATCTTTGTCTTCCCTCCCAATGAAGAAAATTCAAACATATATATGGAATCTTATTTTATTTTGACTCAATATAATCATCATTGTCAAAAAATCTTTGAGAAAAAATTTGTTAAAAAGTTTTTTTAGAGAACAAGACTTAGATCAAGATGATATTTTTTAAGTTAGCAGTTGAAAAAAATATTTATTTTTTAATTCATTTATCTCTTTGTATTTTTGGATAGTTTGTTTTTAAACTTTGAAAGGTCCTATTAAATCTTAAAAGCTTATACTTTTATTCATGACAAATATTTATAATTTTTTTCTTAAGGGACTTTTTTTATATCTCAAAAATACATTTTGAGGTTTAAGTAAGCGAATATATTTTCAACACTTTTAAAGCCTTTATGAAAACTCACATCCTATAAAGCTATATTCAAGCATTTGGCTGCTTCCCAACAAGTTCATCTTCATCTTCAAAAATGAAATTTTGATTTCATGTTGTAGATCGAAAGATATTTGTCCCTGAAAAACCTTATGTGGCTGTGAAGTGATCTCCAACTATTTGCTCCTTCTACGAAATATATGGCGTGGAAGAGATTTAATGATGTGTTGTGTGATTGTAAGTCGATGTTTATCTTTGTAAGTCAATCATTTGTTTTGTTCAGCCTCAGATTTTTCTCGTTGTGGGTTTTTCATTTTTCGACTTGGTTTTTGTGAATCGATTTACCGTATTCCGCCTTTTGAATATTTGCATAATATTGAAGATAATATTTGGTGTAATCCAAAGGAAGACATGCAGACTTACATTACGACTCGATCCCCACAGGACTTGACGCTATTCTTCTCTTTAATCGATCCTCCACAGTGTCCATGTTGAAGTCCTTCCATGATACTTATCCACAGCACACAACTCCATGTGCACCTCGGTATCCACCGATGTAACTTTGGCAATCGTCTATGATTTAGAACACGGCCTTCACCGTTTATTCACCATAAAACTCCAACGAAACAACGTGTTCAATATGGATGAACAAACTCCAGATGGTGCAAATAGATTTTTGTAGCATATGTGTGTGAAAGTTCGGATCTTTTAAAAAATAAGGATGGTTTTAGCTTTTAAATCCTTAGGAAAAAAATGCAGAAAAATGTAATTATTTTATTTTGTATTTTGGTTCTACACACTTCGAATTTTTGAGAAAGAATTCCTTAAATAAAAAACTTTAAGTCAGCAAGTATTTAGAACGATATCCATATATCGTTTGAACGACTTGGTCATGTCATTAGAACGAGTTGTCCATATCATTTGAATGACACTGAGATGTTTGTTTTAAAGTAGCCCTGTCATTAAATGCCTAACAAATCATCGGTCAAAGTGATTCCCAATTGATCGTCAATCAGATGCTCGGGATATAAGAGTAAAGGGAGAATCGATGATGATATATTTGACCAAAACTCAAAGCACTATCCCCAAATTCTTGGCAGTCAGAATGCTCTGAATTTTAAGAATTGAAAATGCCCAAGCTGATGCACTTGCTTGGCTAGCTTTAGCGACCAGAACAGAACTAAGGAGGACAATTCTAGTGGAAATCCTAGCAAATAAAACCATTCACGAAGAGATTGTTAGTTTGATAGCAGTAGCTTGGGTATCTCATGGGTGCATCTTATTAAAAGATATATTAAAAAAGGAGCTCTACCTGAAGGCCCAAATGTGGCACTAAAATTGAGATACAAATCATCTAGCTACGTTTTAGAAGGAGGAGTTTTGTACAAAAGGGATTTCATTGTCTATTTGCTCTGATGTGGTCATCTAGTAGAGGTACAAGACCTGATTAAGGAAGTGAATGAAGGATCATGTGGAGATCATTCGGCAGGATGATCGTTGGTATAGAGAGTGGCCATGAAAGGATATTACTGGCCAACCATGAAGACAAACTACAACTCATATGATAGGAGGAGTGACAAGTGACAAAGTTTTTCCACTATACACAGAAGACCATGGGTTGCTCTGATACCAATTAATCCCCATGGATTTTTTCCTTCTGGGGGATTGACTTGAACAACCCCTTGCCAAAGAAAAGAGGACGAAGTCGGTCTTGTATTAATTTCACCTTCTCTGTTGTGATCTGAATCAATTCTGGTCCCAATAATTTTCTTTCCCCAACTTCTACCCAACATGTAAGGAAACGACTTGGTCATTATTATAGACAATTTAACTAAGTGGGTAAAATTTGAGCTGCTGGTTGAAATTCCTTATGAAAGAGTCTTCCAGTTTATATGGAAGGATATGTCATATGACTTTATTACATACCATGTAACTCAGATTGATAACCAGGAGTTGAGGTCTATTGCATTGAGTCCAAATTATAAAAGTTATATTATATATCTGGACATCCTCAATGCAATGGTTAAATAGAGGTAACCAATAAAACATTGCTCATCGATTTGAAGAAGAGGCTTGATGACGCCAAAAGAAACTGGATCAATGAACTACACAACATACGATGGGTTTATAGGACCACGTCGAGGACATCTACGTGCGAGACTTCTTATATTTTGGCATTTGAAACAGAAGTTATGATTACTATGAAGATCAGCTTACCCTGTCATAAAGTGAATAACTTTAACTCTCATAAGAGTGATCTCATAAGAAGGATTGATTTAGACTTGTTAGAAAAAGTAAGGGAAAATTATATACTTCGAGTAACTACCTATCAACAACGTACTGCCGGGTTCTATAATGGAAAAGTTAAGCTGAGAAACTTCAAGCAGGGAGACTATGTTCTAAAGAAAGTACTCCAAAAAGAAAATAAGTTGGAGGCTAATTGGCTTGGTCCCAATCGCATCATTGAAGTTATTTGACCAGGTATCCATCGTTTAGAGACACATGAAGGAGAACAATTTAAGAACCACTGGAACCCCAAGATCCTTCGAAAATATTATTCATTATTATCGACTGGAGTTTTCAAGAAACATATAATAAATATCTTCAGTATTAAGGATAATTTATTAGTTTAAGATCAATCAACTTTATTTTTATGTTGTTTCGGGGAGAGTGGGAGATGTAACAAATCTCATGAATCTTCCAAGCAAAATGATTAAAACTTTTAAATAATCAATTTTTAGCAAAACTTCATATATGATTTTGTCTTTGACAAATCAAGAACAAGAAGTTTCCAATTCTAAAACTTTCTCTATGACTTAAAGTCAAGAACAAGAAGTTTTACCAGACTAAGTTAAGGAAAAAACCTATAAATTTGGTCGCCAAAGGTAACTAATTCAAAAACTTAGTCAGATACGACAGATTCGCTTGCACAACTCTAAGTGTGTTAATAGAACCTAATACTGAACAACCTACGTTCATCCAAATTGGTATCTAGTCAAGTAGATCAGTCATCCAAAAGCCGACCACCTAATCACTAAGATAAAACACTAGTAGGCCGCAACTATGCTTACAAAATATAAACCACAACTTTAATTTTATACAAAATCCTAAGAATGAAACCTTATTATAAGTTACTATTTACAATATCAAGATAAGAATAACATAAATTCTTTTCATCGGGCTAAACATTTTTCCAAAGCATTTTCCATCCCTTCGAGGTGAACACCGAATATAGAGGTAAAAACATTATATCCCAGTTCCCTAAGTGTTCCTTATCGATTGGCACTAGGTTTGTCAACCAGATGCAGAAGTAGGATGAATGTATCTTCCCCAATAAGGCTATAGTCACCCATATACTTTGTAACAAGGCTTATTATTAAGGCATTAATAGGAATATAGTTTATATCCAGCTTGAAAAGAGGTTCTAGATAATCCAAGTACCCTGGGTTATTCTTGTTCCACAAAGAATCCTCCTTGGATATCTTCTGAACAGTTAATTCAATTAGCCAACCCCACTTGTAGACTTCTCTCCTGACCTACTCTAACTCATCCACCATGTGTGCTATGTCTTAGCCATAACCATTCTTCCAAATGGTTCTTGGTTTCTTGTGAAAATAAAAGGTAAGATGGTCAACCTTATCATTTAACTTCTTAATGCTGGCAGATTGGTTCTTAATTAAAGTGACCTAGTCAACCAGAGTTTTTTTATCCTTTCCTCCTTAATGGTAGGTCGAGTAACCATCACCTACTTAGATGACTAGCTACCTTTGGACTTCTTCAAATTTTCTATCTCATTCGTTAATATGGCATTCTTCTATTCCAGGAAGGAGACACCTTTATTATGATCGGTGCATGTTGTCTTCTTTAAACCTTTCAGTTCATTCCTCAATATATTATTCTCACACTCTAGCAAACTGGCTACCTTGTGAGTGTTAGTCAACTCACACTTCATTACAAACTCTTTCTTGCAGTGCACCGATGAAATATCTTGTAATTATTTTATTAAAACTCTTCTTGCTGCTCAGCTGAGCAAACTTTTCTTTATAATCAATGTGTAGACTAGGAAGAGATGCTTTGTGACCCTCTTGCACCTTGAGAATCATCTCATAGTATGAAACATTAGTTGCCACGGCTTCACTGAATAACCTATGCAAGTTAACATGAGCACTTTGTCGAACAAGCAAAGGACAATTTTAGTAAAATATGTGGAAGAGTATATCAATAGGATAACTGATCTAATCTAGAAAACCAAGCATTACAAAACAAAAGGCTAAAACATTAAATGATCCTAAGGTGGCTACACCTTCTCCTTTTCTTGAGCCACCTCATCCTCGGGCATAGCATCCACAATCGACATCTCAAGCACAATGGAAGGCTCAATATTCCCCTCTTCGTCTTCCATTTCCTCATCGATAATGGAAGGTGTACCGGGGTTAAACTTCTAGAAAATATCTAAATCAACAATAGTGTCGACCTACTTAAGGGCATCATCCCAGCCTTCTTTAAAGATGCATTTTGTAAGTATTCAATCTGTATGGATGCATTTGTAAAGGCCTTATCCCTACCATGGGTGTAAGCATCCTCCTTATCATTTTTCAGTTTGGCCTTAAGGCCCTAGTACTTCCCCTCTGCATCATTAGTAGCTTTGGAGACATCTTCAATAAACTTATTAGTATCCTTCTTGTCCTTCTCGACAGTGCCCAATAAGACCCTCCACTTTTCCTTGTCCTTTACGTGGGCCTTCTTAATGGCATCCAAAGAATCTCTCAATACTTTAAAAGTGGGTCGGTGACTCTCTCAGATGGTTGTCTCTCATCAGAATATGATTATAGTCTATCAAAAATACAAAATCAATCATTCAAGTATAGTATTAAAAATATCAACCATATATATAAGATCACAAATTAAGAAACTTACCAAGTCCAGATTATGATTGGCCCTCTCCAACAATGTTACCCTTGAAAGGGGAGCAATAGCAAATTCGTTAACAAGCAACACTTTCGAACCGATTAACCCTGTGGCCAGATCAGTTCACTGCCATATAAGCAACATCCATAGAGGCTTGGTTTGCCTAGGTTTATTTACCAACTCCTGTCGATCGACATGGCCTTTTTCTAATCGCTTATACCGAGGTTCTAGATTATTCACCTCATTAGGCACCACTATCACTGTGCATTTGGAACCGCCCTTGCCTACATCCTTTTTCTTTTCGATAGAAGGAGGAGACATGGCCCTAGTAAGTAAGTTGGGGATTATCCTCTTGAAAATATTTTTAGAAGAGGAGATATTGACTGGGATAATTTTTATATCAAAAAATTCAAAAGAGGAAAATTTTCCTCCAAGAGCATTATTCCATTATTCCTGAAAAGGATATTCTAAGGCAACAACAAATGAAGATGATATCAGCTCGTCCAAGTCTACGGGGGCTATTAGGATATCTTCTGTAAGCCGAGCTATAAAAGAAGTGATGGAACTTTAGTAATCAAGAAAGACAGATTTGAGCGAGGACGGGATTCTCATATCCTTTGTTGAATTAACCAAATGTATTTCAAGTCAACAAAATTCAATTATAAGTCAGGAGGGCAGTCTTTCTTCCTTCTTTCTTGAAAAAAACAAACATGAACGTGTCAATCGACAAAGTAATAGAGGAAAAGCATACATAAATTAAGTATACAAATGTTTAAGGAGCTAACTTATGCCATGCCTTTCCTCAGGGAATCTTGGCCCATTGTACTTTGCACCCTCGAAAAGAAGAGCATACTACGAGTTTTTAACAACTATTCCATAATCACAATAATCCTTATTGGAGTCCTATCAATTTACCACTAAAGCCCCGTTATAATATCGCATCTTCAGGTAATAAATGTTGTCAGCAGTGGTTCCCCCACTATAGCAATACATTAATTTGGTTATTCCTATTTGAGTCCCATGTAACTCATTAAAAAGATTAACCCCATTAACCTCAATCTAACTATTTGGGGCCACCTGAACAGGGACCACATCGAAGTATTGACAAAATTTGAGGAATAAATTATTTAGGGGGAAAGTGATGCCGCACTTAACTATAAAAATTATGGGCAGCCAATGGTCATCATTTAAATAACATAGGTCATAAGGGCCAGTAACTAACTATGTGGTTACCCAATCTGGGATTTTACATTTTTTCTTAAATTCCTCCAATGAACTATTATCTGCAATATAAACAATCTTAAAGGCTTAGAAAGAAAAAAAGATGAGAAGGGCAAGGTTCTTACAGTAACAACAACCAGTCGAAGTTCTTAAAACAAAAAAAAGTAAGATCACTACAATGGAGGAAAGAGTTCGAAATGCAAGGTGAATGAGATTGATGGGGAATAGACTTTTTATAGGTAAAATGAAGACTCTTGATCTTTGAAATTTGAAATGATTATTAAATGTACCAAACTATTCAGATATCAGTGGTGTTCCAAATCCCCAGGCATTCTAAAAGACAGCGTACGCTTTGACGGTTCGCTATTTTTCAAAATATTTACAAAATTGCCAACGCCTTTGTATGAAGCATTGAAGAATTACATGTCCTTGAGGTCAGCTCCTGACCACCATATTTCCAAGGTGTCGAGTAATGTTTTAGATGAATAATCCATTCTTTTGTTATCCCCTCAAGTATGAAGTTGGTGGGACTTTTTTTATAGCCTAAGTTTATTAGGCTAAGGTAGTGACACATGTCTACGTTTCTATTGGAATTTCTATAGCGGGTACGCTCGATCGGCCGCCCATCTGACAATAACCCGAATCATCCGTAAATTGAAAATACACACATGGGATATTCAAATGTCATCATGCACATACACATGAATGTTGTCCAGCTACATATTATTGTGTAAAAGTGTAAATGCCTAAGCTATAAAGGCATTCCATCTCTTAAGCTTCCACTTACTATATATACACTACCACCTCTAGCTGATGGGGGAATTTTGTTCAAAACCCTAGAAATTGTAGCTAGGAGACTGTAACAAAACCATAAACCTTTAGTGGAATTACCTCATGGATGTAGGCTCCCATCCTGAGCTGGGCCATGTAAAAATCTTCCGTCTATTTTTAATATCTTTATTTTCTTTATATGTGAATATAATTTTGGGTAACTAAAGCAAAGATCGATCCTCAAATATATCACCCAAATTCAAACATCAACATATATTAATAAATGAAACTAATTACTACTTGTGTGATTGGTTATAATAAAAAATACATAAATTAAGTTTGCATGTGATATGATTTTTTGTTGCGTGTTTTACATAATTAATTGGTGATATTAATTATACGATATTGGACTACGTGTTATGCGTTAAATAAATAAATCTAAATTTTATTTTAGTTTGTGAGGGTCGAGATCAATTCTAAGGACCTTAAGTTTGGACAACCAATTTTGAGGGTTGAGGTCAATTCTGAGGACCTTAAGTTATGATAACCAATTACGAGGACCTTAAGTTATGACGATTGATTTTGTGGGTCGAAGTCAATTCTGAGGACATAAAGTTATGACGATTGTATCTGAGGGCCGAGCTCAATTATGAGGACCTAAACTTACAATGCGGGGGTTTTCTCTCCTCGGGAATTTTAAATTATCTTACGGGTGCAGATGTATTTGTGGTTTGTTGGGGATTGTATTATTTTGAGACTCCACTAGGGATATTTAGGTTGGGGAATTGTAGTAAACTTGGTTGCGGGCGCATCGTTGGTTCTGCTTGTGGAATACGTTGAGGATCGATGTGTAAGATTAATATGATTAATGATTATGCTAGAGATAAGGGCAAAATATTAATTCGGCTGGGGATTTTGAGTGTTTATAAGGGTCTTAGTGCTCCAAAAATGATTCTCTAGAGGAAATTATCGTTCTATATTTTCTCTGGAATTTTTCGGGCAATTTTGGAATTTTTCTATCATTTTTTGTACAAAATTTGAAAGGAACTACTGATCGGTAGGCTTGAGGGGGTGCCAATCATTAAGGAATGGACTCATGGGCATTCTTGGGAAGAGTAAAAGGCGGTTGCCAATCGGTATGGGTTGGGGGCTACTGAACTTTGCTTTTGGGTGGATTATTGAATCTTTGTTAGGGATGTAGGTGGCCTTCTACCCCTGGGGTTTTCCTTTGGCGACCATAGAGGCTACAGGCATCCAAGTGTAGATAAGGAGGTTGTTGGCGCATGGAGTGGTGTCTGGATTGACGGGTCTTGTTGTAAGGACATAATTTACATTGTCTGAAGTTTACATAGCATATTTCATATGTCGCTACAACCGTCGAAGAAGTTCACGTTCATAGCTCAAGATGACAGATTCGAATTTCATGCATCTTCAACATATGCGTGACATGAGGTACAATTTCATAAAGAATATGTTTAAGTTTCATAAATGTTTTACGTTAGTATTGGGATATTTTTCGAAATTGATTTTAAACAAAATGAGGCATTTTTTCTAAGTCAAAATTATTGTTCAAGACCTGTAGGCGAGCATTTTCAAAATATTTTTGTCGCTTCTGTCGTTCAAACGACAAGGCAATGTCGTTCAAATGACAGCTTCTAATGACAAGTAATGTTGTCTGAATGGTCGCTCGAAGGGTCATTTCTTGTTTGCTTCAAATGAACCCGTATTGTTTTTCAATTTTATAGGTCCTTTGTAAGGTCATTAGTAATGACATCCAATGTCATTCAAATGACATTGAGAAGTCGTTCGAATGACCTCCACTTTGTTGAGGAGAGCTGTGGTGCTTATGGGTTCTTGAGGGCGTGCATTGTTGATTTCAAGGTTGAGGTATTAGTAAATTTTTGCGAAAGATTCATTACATATTTTTGAAAGTGTATCGTAAGTTTCAATTTACAAACATTTATTGAAATAAAGATTTTGCGCTTTCATGGGATTTTTCCTGAAATTTGTTTGTCCAATTGTTTATGATGGCACGATTGATTTATTCATATAGATGCATAATTAGGGTTGAATACAATTTGGATCAAAGATTGACTCTAATTAAATAAGTTTAAAATTGGAAATTTGGGAATTAAATAAAGAATCTATATCACACCCATTTTCACTTATGAATGAGGTGACATCCATTTCTAGTTCTATCATTTTGAGATTTTCTTGCAGACTATTTTTGTGACTAGAGGAGCTTGGCATTGACCATGCCGTGTCCTTGATTTAGTGGCTTTGTACCTGAAATGATAGACTCAAGAATAAAAAAATGATTTATCTTTGTATTTGATTATCTTACTTTAGTGTCTTAATCTACATTCACTTTAATTTTTTGCTGAGGTTTTTGTTTTGAGAAAAAGAAGGAAAATCGCATTTTTTGGAATTTTTTTGAGTAGAGGAGGACCTTGGGGGTTTGGTTGCAAAAAACTTCCCTTTGAAAGGACTTATTTCGATAAAAAATATGTTTATGGAAATTTTTGGATAGAGGAAGGCCTTAGATGCTTTGTTGGAATGTGGATGAGGAGATAGAAAGATTGATGTAAAATGGATCTTATCGCCTTTATTGGGTTGTGTTGATTATGGTGTGTCGAAGAGACTGTACAAGTGATGGATGTACTAGAGCTATTGCCTAGAATCATCTAGCAACAGTGGTGCAATTCAAGTATCCTGAGGTCCATGCCTTTCGTTTCAGCCTGAACGAGTTATGTCCCACTTATGAGGAGTTTTCGACCATGTTTGGGGTCAGCCCTAGTGTGGAAGCAACTATGATTGATTTCTCTCGCTATCCCTGAATATTCTTGTTAGAGTTGCTTCACATTTTCCCTCGATGACTCGGTCGTTGGTTACTGGAGGGGCTATTTCTCTTCCGACGATTATGTATTTCATGTGCTTGAGGGTTTTTGAGGATGCTGACTTTGCTGGAGCTATCACCTTAGGACATACTATGAGGCTACTGTTAGTAACGGGGGACTTGACATTGGTTCCCCAGGTGGCTATGATAACTTCCTGGATGTCTTACCGCCATAATCCTGTGGCGGTGACCTTGAATGGTCTGGATACTTTGAAGGACGGTCATTATGACTTTTTGAGAGGGAGATCAATAATTCTATTTATGTGACTTGTGGAGAGTCTTCGTCTAGCGGCCCCTCCTGAGTACCCCTTGGCGATTGTTCCTAATTTATTTTCTCGACCTTTCTTACCCATCGGTCCATCTATAGAGAGTTGGGTTAACTGGTTTGTTGAGCATGGAGCCCGGTGTCTTTGTTGGTCAGTTCCATGGTGGGGAGACTTACTGTATGTCTTGCATCTTGGAGAGTATAGGTATGTACAATTAGTGGTCCTTCAGTAGACTTTCTTGTATTTCCTCTGGCGACTCCTGCACCAAGTCGGGTGGGAACAATCATGCCCCTTCACATAACAAACTTCTTTCCGGTGGAGGATTTGATTGAATCACTGAGGATGATGATGGGCTCTTTATGGTAACACCGTCTCCTGTCTTTACGTCTGTCACAATCTGAAGGAGCGGCCTGTCATGTTTCTGGGGACTACCTAATGTAGTTATAGAAGCGGGTAGTAGAGAAAATTATGGAAAAATAGAACGGTCAAAGGTGGTTCATTATTTTTGACACTATAGAAGATGGTGTTATGGTTTCATCCAGTCTTGTTAGGGCGTACTGCTCCATGGAGTGTATGCATAATGTCAACCAAGAGTGGAAAAATTGAGGACCTCCAGGGGCTAGTAAAGATGATGAAGCGGGGTCGTCCGACAGTTGAAGGCAATGCTTTGTGAAGCTTTGGTGATTTTTTGTGAAGCTATAGTAATTTTGGTGTTTTGTGTTTGGTTTTTTGGAATAATTTTGTGAGGCTTGGTTTAGGGTTAGGTTTGTTTAATAATGGTTTGTTCAGTGGAAACAGATGGTTGGTTTAGCTCCCTTCATTAATACTTCATGTAACAGTGATATATTGAGTTGATTTTGATCACATTTTGTTATGCATCTTGATGAGTTTTTGCATATGAATTATCTATACCAATTGCCAAGGCATATATAATCCTTTTGTTCATGTAAATGATAAAATTGATCGATGTTCTCGGAAGTTAGAAAAGAATAGCATTTTGTGGGACCGAACCCATGCATAGTGTATGGGCTGCCTACGTACCTTTGGAGATTTTGAAAAATTTCATGACTTCCATTTTGAAAAGAAAATATTTTTAAGAGGATCAGGTCCCACATAGTTCTGGGTAGGGGAAATAAAGATTTTCTTTAGGATAGAAAATGGATGAGAAGAGTCGTAGCGCGTCAAGATTTCAGACTAAGGGTAAAAATTCTTAAGGCAGTCCATGTTGACTCGGTGCACCATTTCTTCTCCATAAAGGTTTATGAGCATAGATGCGTCTCGTGAGAGAATTTTCTTCACAATGTATGGGCCTCTCTAATTCAAATTGAATTTTCCTTTTGGGTCCAGACGGGTTCTTTGATATCTTTGAGGGCAAGGTCTCCTTCCTGGATACCAGGGTTATTGACCTTTCGGTTGAATGATTGCACTATCTGGCGATGGTATCCCTATATATGATATAGTGCCTGATAGCATAGATATTGTACCCTTGCAGCAGAAGGTGACCTAAAGCAAGTGATATTGCCTTACTGTTGCAGACCAATCTTATATAGGCTATTAAATGAATCCCTTATATACCTTTCTCAATCCTTATCATATAGGTTACGGCCCCATATAAGCCACTTATCGCAACCCTTGAACATACAAACTGCGCCCTATTTATAAGAGATACACCGCGGACCCTAAGCTCATCAATGAGCTTATCGCAGCATCTGTCATCATAGAGACATCATTTACACCTATAAATAGAGGTCCACACCTCGAGATAAGGGACTTGATTCATTATTTGATCCGAGTTCATTTCTTACACTAACACCTAGCTCAGAGCCGACTATTCTCTCAACATAGCTTGGGGGCTTATCTCTAGCATCGCAGCCGACACCCCGGAGCCACAGGAATCATCATATTCATGTATTCTCTTATATTATCATTCTTGTACGCCTCTTTAGGCTTGATTACTATGTACAAACAATGCATATAATGAGAGTGTGGCACCAAAGTAGACGTAGGCTGATTATTATAGTTGAACCACTCTATATCTTGTCTTTCATCTCTCTTTACTTGCTCTATATGCTTATTATGCACTTTATACTTTATTTGCTAGTACTAAAATGACCAGTGGACGATTTCTCGTATCATCAGTGCCTTCAATCTCTTTTCATCTAAGAGTGATAAATCATCAAAGAGGTTCTGATGCCATTCTTTTTCACTTACATTATTTTTGAGTAGGACACGAGGGGAAGGTATTTCCATCTCGACGGGTAGGAATGTTTCCATACCGTATATTAGAGAATAAGGAGTAGCCCTAGTAGGTGCTTTGATTGAAGTGCGGTAGCACCAGAGGGCGTAAGGGATCTGATCGGCACAATCTCTACAACTCCCATTCATCTTCCTGATTATGGTTTTAAGGCTTCTACTGGCTTCTCCGACGACACTATTAGTTTGGGGTCCGTCAGGAGAAGATTTGTGTCTTTGAATCTCATACTCACCGACTAGTTTTGTAACCTTAGCTTCGAAATGGAGCCCATTATCTAACACTAGCTCGTGGAGAACTCTTTATCAACAAATGATGTTCTTTCTGATAAACTTGGCTACTTTCGTGGCATTCAGCACCATAAATAACTTGGATTCAACCCATTTGGGGAAGTAATCAATGGAGACTCGGATAAATTTGTGACCATTTGAATATTTAGGAGTATCTTTCCCTATGATTTCAATTTCCCAGGTGGAGAAAGGCCAGGAAGAGGTCATGTTATATAGTTATCAAAGAGGAAAGAGTTGGAGATTAGCAAGCTATTAGAATTTGAGGCATCTTCAAACATAGGTCGTGCAATCTTTAACCATAGTGGTCCAATAGTATCCTTGACGGATGATCTTTTTGGAAAGCATGTGATCTTTCATGTAGGTCCCACATTATCCGTTGTGGATCTTTTATATTTTTTTCTTCAATATCAACCGCCCCTGCTATGCAGTGCAAATGGGTTCCATCGAGGTTTCTCTTGAATAGATTTTTATCGCAGATGATATACTGGGAAGCAAGTATGCGAAAGGTCGTACGGTCTTTCTTATCGGCATCTTGGGAATACCTAACATATTTTAGGAGGCACCAAATGTCATAATACCATAACCCATCCATATTAGAATCTTCTTTGGGAATGAGTTCAATATGGTAGCATTGAGTGGGCTTAACTTGTTTCTAAACCAGGAAAGGGACCATTGTTATTCCCTTGGGTATGTCGGCCATGGACGCTAGGATAGCAAGGGCATTGTCCAGGATATTCTTTGCATGGGGAAAGTAGTGGAAGGTGAATTTTTTTAACTGGAAGGCTAGTTCTTCTAAGTGGGCATGGAAGGCTAGGATATTTTCATCTTTCACTTTCAATTTTTTAAAGGGTGGAGTCTTCGTAGAAATCTAGGTGCCGAATTCCTTTCTTGAGGAAAATCTTGAGGCATACAGTGCTTTTTTCATACTTAGTCATGTTTTTGGTGCAGGGAAAGTCTAATTTAATGGCAATAGGGTGTGAGAGTCATCAGGAGCAATCACGAGTATCCCAATGTCGTATCCCTTTTTATTGGCAGCTTCGTTAAAGAACATTTTCCATCTAATGTCCTCCTTAGAGGTGCAGAGAATATCTTCATTCGAGAATTCATAGACCTAGGCATCGACTTCTTCGATGGGGTAATTATTGAGGTAATCAGAGAGGGATCTCCTTTTCTTAGATTTATGTGCCATTTAACTGGATAGAGAAGGATTTTTTAGCAAGTACTTGATGGGATCCATGCTAGATACTAGTCTAATAGGGAAGGCAAGCATGTAATGTCGTAACTTCTTCCTGACCCAGACCAGGGTAACACATACTTTCTCCAAACTAGTGTGCATGGCTCTGTACTTCGCCAATTTCTGACTGGCATAATAAATGGTTCTTTCCTTACGAGATTATTGAATGTATTAGGCTAGAAAAATCCTCGGCTACATTATTTTTTACAGTCAAGTACAGGATTATGGGAGACCTAGCTGCGGAGGCATAAGCACCGGAGGTGGGGTAAGGTATCGCTTAGTTTAGTTACAGGGTTCTTGGTAGGCCTTATTCTAGACTTTAGTTAAATCCTTTTGAAGAAGTTTGAAAATGGGTTCTCAGATAGAAGTCAGTTGTCTAATGAAATGACTGGTGTACTTTAGTTTACCCAGGAATCCTTGAACTTCCTTCTTCGTCTATGGTGGTGGAATCTCAAGTATAGCTTTTAGCTTGGCTTAGTCTACTTTGATTCCTTTCTCACTAACCATGAATCCTAAGAGTTATCCTTTTGTGATGCTGAAAATGTATTTTTTTGGGTTTAACTGCATTTGATATTTTCATAGTTTCTCAAAAAACGTTTGTAGGGAGGGATTATGACCTTTTTTAGTCATAGATTTAATGATCATATCGTCTACATAGACATTAACCTCTTTATGAATAAGGTCATGCAGAATGATTATGACAACTCCTTGGTAGGTAGCTCTAGAGTTCTTGAGTCCAAATGGCATGACAGTGTAGCAGAAGTTTCCTTATAGGGTGATGAAGGTGGTTTTCTCCTAATAGTTAGGGTGCATCTTGATCTGATTGTATCCGACGTATCCATCGATAAATGACTTGAAGGCCTGGATAGCCGTGTTGTTGATGATCATGTCATTATTGGGTTATGGGTAATCATCCTTTAGGGATGCTTTATTCGAATCCTAATAGTTGACGCACATGGGGACTTTCCCTCTTGACTTCGGCACAGGGATGATATTGGCGAGCCATATACGATATTCGACTATGAGAATGAAACATACATTCAATTGTTTGACTAATTACTCTTTGAGTTTGAGAGACCATTCGGTGTGGAGCTTCCTTAAATTCTATTTGACTGGGTTGCATTCTGGGAATGTTGGGATCTTCTGCTGAGCTATTTCTGGGTTAATGTTGGGAATGTCATCGTAGGACCATGCAAAGATGTTCACGAATTCTTTAAGAAGTTCTTCAAATTGCGAATGTTCATGCTCATTAATGGTGGACCCTATCCTAATCTCGCATTGATGTCTATTAGAATCGAGATTAATAGTAACAGTCTCATCATCATTAATTTGAACGTAGTTATGTTATTTGTTATTCTCCTTACTAAGATCAGTTAAGAATTGTTCATTTGCAAAATCATCATCATCAAGAGTTTAGTAGAATTAAGATAATTAATGTAAGGAACAATAAGATACTCAAAATATTAATTTATTTCATTTTTAAGAAAAACAACATTGAGAACATCGTCAAAATAGGTTTCAGTGACATTGATATAAAAAAGGAACAATAACATCAGGTGAAGTGATTCGGATAGGTTGGACAGCAGGGTTAGGTTGAATCTGAGTAGGTTGGATAGGTATGGCATTCTAGTTAGCGAGATGCATGTTGATAACTTTGATATGAGTAGACGAGTTCGAAGGCGCGACATTTGACTAGACTGTGCAGAAAGTTGGCCTAGTGTCTATTGGTTGAATGAGTCTTCGGAATCACTTTCTTCAGAATCCTCGGTAACTATCACGACTTTCTTGGTGAGAGGTTGTACTTCATGTTGGCAGTCTTCGACCTAAGAGTTACTATCTTAAAAGAAGATTTCCAGACCCATTTTTATCTTCTAATTGACATGGTCACATCTTGGTTTAGGGAAGCCATAGAATGGGAAACCTTCACCCTCCTTTATAAACTTTCCATTTAAAAAGTCTCTTGGAACAATCCTTTCTTCTTCTAAGCTTCTTTTCGTTCGTGGTCACCAGAGTGCTTTGAGTTTTTCTAGTGACAAATGGTAACCCATACCACATAGGGGAAAGGCCTCCTGCGGGAATATAGAGTCAAGGATCCCTTGGTGCCATCGCCCTAGCCCCATTCTGGGTATGAAGTGCATGTTCTTGAACATCTGAATCACATTGACATTGCTACAAGGGTTATGTTCTGGACAAACTCGATCTTTCAAATTATTTCTAGTAGAAAGGGGAAGTGGATTAAATCTGAAACCAGATATGAGCATGCCATGCATCCCATACTTGATCTCTAATACTTGATTTCTAGTATTGGCATTGTCTGTACTATCAGCATCCCCTAAGATGGTGATAAGTCTTTGGCGAAGAATTTAAGTTTCTGAGGAAGAGAAGAAGATAACCCTCAGATACTTTGGAGCTATGGATGGCCAAGGAGAAGGTTGAAACATTCAAGTATGTCAATGACTTGGAACTTGGTGACAAGATTGATAGGGCCAGCCTATATTATGAGTTTTATGGATACCTTTTGGCAAGTATTTTTGTAAGCACGCGTGATGGTGGAAGTGGGATTGTGATCATTAACTTTCAATCCAAAGCAATTTCGATCCCAAGCAATTGAAGTTTCTAAGAGGAAAAACATTGATGGCCAATCCGTTATCAACAAGTGAGAGCGGGACTGTCTTTCCTAATACTTCAACGGAGATATTGAGCGTATAATTATTGTCAGGGCCGATCTTTGGTATCTTTGCTTCGAAAAAAGAGAGGATTCAGGAAGAGGTTAAAGACCCAACAATGTTTATGGATTCCTCAGGAGTGGTATAAGGATGTAATGTAGGCCCAGTGAGGAGTTTTATCAGAGCATTTCGGTGCATCTAGGAGGACATAAAAAGCCCCTATATGGTGATATTGGTTTGGGTTATCTTGAGGTGGTCAATGACTTTACTTTCTTTGATGGTCATTTCTGGCATGGGAAGTTGTAAGGATAAATTTCCAATCGAGTCATTTGTATTATTGGCTACATTCCATTAGACAAAACTCTTTTGGGTCATATCAAGTCTATCATCCTACAACCTTGGGGAATTGGGCATTCTTGGAGAATTGGGCATTCAAAGTTCTCCCTACATCAAAGCGCATTCCAAATCCATTTTCCTAAAAAGGTATATGACCAAAAATATTTTTTAAGTGTTGGAGAAATTTTAATTTACTTAAAATATTTATGAAATTTTTTGAAATTTATTTTTAAATCTTTTTTTGAGAAAACGCATTTTCGTTCGGAGTTTTCCTAGGTCGTTCGAACGACTTGGGTCTAACGAACCACTTCAATGTTCTCTGGAAACTCGTTAGACGGATCGTTAGAAATATCATTCGAACGAATTCATTCTAACGATATTTCTAATGACTTCCTTTATTTATACACTGGACTATCATTAGAAACTCGTTTGAACCAGGTCGTTTGAACGACCTCATTCGAACGAGATTTGTCAGTTTTGAATTTTTTTTTCCTGCAGTTATTTTAAATAACTGCCCTTATCCATCACTTTTCCAATTTTCATAATATGGACGAAAATTAGTTTTTCATAAGAAACTTGCATATTTTGGAAGAACAACTCTTGTCTTCCTTTTGATGAAAAATACTCCAACAAAAATTTGATTTTTGATTGAACCAAAACCCCAAGCTTTCAACCTGAATTTCATCATGGACATATGCGGTGGATTTCTGCGTCCTAGTTAATTGGAGCGGTTCTTTAGCATTCGGTGGATACCGAGACACGAGTAGTGTTGTGCAACACGTTGGAGCTTCACGTACTACAAACGGAGGTATGGGGGACAGCATCATCGAGTCTTTGTGAGTCAAGTCTGTAAGTCTTTTGAGTCTCTTTGTAAAACCATATTTGTAGTGGATTTGTCTAGGCCTAGCCATCCGAGGTTTTTCGCATTTGGGTTTTTATCGTACATCGGCGCATTGTAGTTGTGATTTCTTATTTTATTGCATATAATCACCTAGATGTAGTAGGATAAAAAGGATAAAAAATTTCTAATTTGTATCTCTCATTGAAGTTAAATATCCCATCACTTTAATTGATAATTGGTCATGCTAACTTACTAATTTGCAAAGGATATTTAAATTGGAATATTTCTCTATTTGGAAAATTCTTTATAAGTGTAGTATGTGTATTCTAAGAAATAACCTCAGTTCATATAATATTATAACTTCAAATTGGTATCAGAGCGAGTTTCTATAAGCTATTTAGATGAATCCTGGAGGCTATATGGAAAGTTTTTCGTCGAATAGACCACCTATGTTTGATGGAACCAATTACACCTATTGGAAAAAACGTATGAAATCTTCCCTTAAATCAATTAATGAACGTGTTTAGGTTGCTGTTGAAAGAGGATGGTCCCCTCCTACTATGATTGATGATAATGAAACTATTTTAACACCTGTAAAAAAATTGGAGTGAGGATGAATTAAAATTGTGCAACTTTAACTCTAAAGGTTTAAATGCCTTGCTTAGTGTTGTTACTCCCAATGAATTTCGTCGTATAATGACATGTGAGACATCAAAGGAGGCTTGGAATATTATTCAAGTTACTCATGAGGTAACTAGTGTAGTTAAAGCTTCAAAACTTCAGAACTTAACAACTCAATTTGAAACCATCACCATGAAAGAAACTGAAACATTTAATGAGTTTTATGCTCGTATATCTGATATTGTTAATTCTTGCTTTAACTTAGGTGATAAAATTCCTGAAGATCGTGTTGTTAAGAAAATCCTTAGATTCCTTCCTAAGCGGTTCATTCCAAAAGCCATAGTTCTTAATTCCTTAGGAAATCTAAATACTTTAAAACTTGAACAGCTTGTTGGTGATCTTCAAACATATGAATATGTTTCCTAAAGATAAAAAAACCAAAATAAGGGTGTTGCCTTCAAAGTAAATAAAGAAGAAGTGTCTGAGTCTGATGAGTCTGATATAGATCCTGATGATATAGCTTTATTTGCTAAAAAATTTAAAAAAATTCTCAAGTTCAAAAGGCAAAACTCAAAAGTTAAAAAATGAAATTTGAGAACAACAAAAACAAAGGTAATAGAAATTTTAATAATCAGGACCCTAAGAAGTTAAAGAGATAGCATTAAAAAGGATGATTCGGAGATATGCTTTGAGTGTGAGGGACGTGGTCATAGAGCGTTTGAGTGCCCTACTAAACTTAAGAGACAAGGTAAAGAAAAGGCAGTTTACAATACTACTCTAAGATATAGTGATAATTAGTCTGAAGACTCTGATGACTCTACCCCATTTAGAAATAATTTCATTGCATTTATTGCAAGTCATTCTAGTGAGTCACATCCTAATGTTGACGATTACAAGCAAGATCTTTAGGTTGCTTCCACTCATTCAGTAAGTAGTGATGAAAAAGGAAGTGAGAGTGAAATAGATGAGAGTGAATTGCAATCCTCCTATTCTGAACTATATACTGAGTTTCTTCACATTCAAAAGGTAAATAAAAGATTAACCTTTAAAGTTTTAACTCTAGAAAAGGAGTTGAAAAGCCTGAAGGAGAAGGAGGCTTTAATTAGTCAACTCGAGGCAATTAAGATATCTCTTTCTGAAAAGTTTATCTTGGTAGGTAAAGAAAAATATGATTTAATTAACTCATTAGAAGGTGTAAACAGAGATATTCATGAGTCTTTAGAGATTAGAAAATCTCTTGAAGCTAAAATTGTCCAACTTAAAAAAGATCTAGAGTCCTCTCGTGAAGTCAAAGTCACACTCGAAGATAATCCAGGACGAATGGGAAAATTATTTCTAGGCCTTGTTTTAGGATATAAGGAGAAAGGTTATTAAGAGAGAAAGGTTCTAGGATATGAAGAAGGAGAGTCATCCAAAGTAAAACCCGAACCCGTAGCTAAGTTTTTTAGCAAATCAAATCCGCCTAAACCTTATCTACATAAAATAAGTCCACCTAAGCAATCTTCAAAAGCGAGTCCGAAACAACCCTATGTGTGCACTTATTATCACAAATGGGGTCATCTTAGAGATTTTTGTTACAACCTTGGGAAGAACTCTTATTTCACAACTTCTAAGCAACACTATACCTCCTTAGCTAGTCTTAAGAGCCAAGTTGAGTATCTAGTTAATACTTATAAAGGTCTAATGGAAGAGTTTCTAAGGTTCTCTAAAGTCCAAGGAAATAATTCCAACCAAAATACTAGAGTCAATAAAGGGAAGAATACAACTCATGCTTAGGTTACGAAAGATGAGACCAATAAAGCATTTGTTGCTAATGTTGCTCTTAATGCTCAAAATATATCCCAATGGCACTTTGATAGTGGTTGTTCGAGACATATGACTAGTGACAAATCCTTGTTTACCACTCTTGAAAACTATAAAGATGGTAAGGTCACCTTTGGGGATGGAAGTAAATCTCGAATTATGCGTAGAGGATCTATTGAAATTTACGAGTTTCCTAAACTTGAAAATGTCATTTATGTTGATGGTCTCAGGAAAATTTGATAAGTATTAGCCAATTATGTGATGAAAATCTTGATTTTAAGTTTAGCCAATCAGAGTGCACCGTATATGATAAATCGGGTGAGTCTATTTTACAAGGTATGAGAACTAATGACAATTGCTACGGAATAGTTCCTAAACCCTCTTTAGTTTGCAGTAGTGCAAAGGCCTCATCTGTCGATCTTTAGCATAAAAGGTTAGGTCATGTTAACTTTAGAGATCTTGATCTATTAGTGAGAAAAGAGCTAGTTCGAGGTTTACCATCTCTAGGAAAACCAACCTCCACTATTTACGGGCCTTGTCAATTAGGAAAGAAAATTAAAAATCCTCATAAAAAGTTGAACTCTATAACTACCTCTCATGTCTTAGAATTGATACACATGGACCTTATGGGTCCCACTCTTACCGAGAGCATAGGAGGAAAAAGATACATTTTAGTGATGGTGGATGAGTTTTCAAGATACTCCATAGTAGGTTTTCTAAGAGAAAAATATGAGACTGTTGATTTTATCACTGTTAAATGTAGAATTCTTCAAAATCAACACGATGTTACCATAAACCTCTTTAGAAGTGATAATGGAATCGAATTCAAGAAATTCGGTGTAAATGCCTTTTGTGATGAAATAAGAATTAAGCATGAATTCTCGATCGTTCGAAGACCACAACAAAATGGTATAGTTGAAAGAAAAAATTGAATGATCCAAGAAATGGCAAGATCTATGCTCCTAGGAAGAAATGTGCCTCATAGGTTTTGGGCCGAAGCGGTTAACACTGCATGTCACACCGTAAATAGGGTTTATTTGCATCCTAATACTAACAAAACTCCATATGAGTTGTGGACTGGCAAGAAACCTAATTTGACCTATTTTGGAGTTTTTGGTAGTCCTTGTTATATTCTTCGGGAAAGAGAACTCCTAGGTAAATTTAACTCAAGGAGTGATGAAGTCATTTTCCTTGGATATTCTCAAAATAGTAGAGCTTTTAGAGTTTTCAACTTAAGTTGTTCAAAAGTCATGGAATCAATAAATATTGTATTAAAAGACGATGCTCCAGCCACATCTATTAAAAATGAGGAATATTTATCATGTGAGTGTGATGTTGTTCCCGGTGTAGAAAATATTGAGACTCACGCTGACTTGGTTGTTCCCACTACTAAGAGAAAGGATTCATCTCCTTGGTTTCATAAAAGTCATGACCTTTCAAAAATTATAGGAGATCCCAAGGTAGGTGTCAAGACTAGGGCTGAATTAGAAAATGAAGTTACCTATTTATGTTATACCTCTAAAATTTAACCTAAAAATTTTAAAGAAGCATTAAAAGATGAACATTGGATTAATGCCATGCAAAAAGAGTTGTTCCTATTTAAGAAAAATGATGTTTGGGAATTAGTCCCTAGGCCTTCTAATACTAATGTCATTGGTACCAAATGGATCTTTAAAAATAAAATGGATGAAAACGGTGTCATTGTTTGTAACAAATCTAGGTTAGTTGCCCAAGGATACACCCAAATAGAAGGTGTTGACTTTAAAGAAACTTTTTCTCCAGTTGCTTGGTTAGAGTCGATTTGCCTTTTACTAGCCATAGCATGTCACCTTAGATTTAAATTGTATCAAATGGATGTAAAAAGTTCATTTTTAAATGGTATTCTTCAAGAAAAAGTATATGTTGAACAACCTAAAGGGTTTGAGGACCCGAAATATCCTAATTATGTCTTCTTTCTAAAGAAAGCGATATATGGTTTGAAACTAGCACCCCGTGCTTGGTATGAAAGGCTCACTTCTTATCTTCTTTCTCGTGGCTTTTTGAGAGGGGGAGTAGACATGACACTATTTTTCTGTGTGATGAGAAAGCTATTATAGTTGCACAAGTGTATATTTACGACATAGTGTTTGGTTCTACGTGTGATAAACATACTCAATTTTTTTCAAAATAAATGCAAGATGAATTTGAGATGAGTATGGTCGGTGAACTTACCTTCTTCTTAGGTCTTCAAGTTCATTAACTCGATAGTAGGATATTTTTTACCCAAACTAAGTATGATAAAGATCTTGTGAAGAAATTTAAAATAGAATCCTCTAAACATGCATGTACTCCAATGAGTTCATCGATTATACTTAGTAAGGACACCGAAGGAAAGGATGTAGAGCATACTTTATTTAAGAGTATGATAGGTAGTCAACTTTACCTAACCGCTAGTCGTCTGGATATTTCCTTTAGTGTAGGAGTTTATGCCCTCTATCAAGCCGCCCCAAAAGAGTCTCATTTACTTGCCATTAAACGTAGTATCAAATATGTTAGTGGGACCCTGTCTTTGGGGATTTGGTATTCCTTCGACACGAATAATTGTCTATCGGCATATTCAGATGCTGATTGGGCAAGAGATGTTGATGGATAAAAAAATACATATGGCGGCTATTTCTACTTTGGAAGTGCACTTGTCTCATGGATGAGCAAGAAATAAAATTCTATTTCTTTGTCCACGATAGAGGCCGAATACATAGTCGCCGGGATTGGTTGCACTCAACTCATTTGGATAAAATAAATATTGGAAGATTACGGTATCTCTCAAGGAACTATAACTATCTATTACCACAATACAATTGCAATTTATATTTCCCGTAATCCCGTTCAACATTCTAGAACCAAGCATATTAGGATACGTGAACATTTTATTCGTGACTTGGTTGAAGAAAAAATCGTTTACTTAAGCTTCGTAGGCACCGATTAACAATTGGCCGATATCTTTACCAAACCTCTAGATGCCCTTAGGTTTGAAAGCCTTAGGAAATCGATTGGGGTTTGCTCTATTGATTGAGATCGAAGTCGTCTATCTAGTTTATGTTGTGTTTATTATCTATCTTTTTACCTATGAACTAGATTATTATTGTAAATATTTTATTCAAAGTTTCAAAAATACTTTTATCTTCTTTTCAAGGAAAATGGGAAAGGTTAGAAAAGCTTTCACAATTTTTTCTCCACATGGTTTTGCGTTCGATGTGTTCGGATCACTTTTTATTTCATGTCCACATGGCTTTCGATGAGTAGTTCATCCGGACTTCGTTTCACTTGTGCACAATGATGCTGTTTTATGAT
Source organism: Sambucus nigra (assembly GCA_949130495.1). Classification (NCBI taxonomy): domain Eukaryota; kingdom Viridiplantae; phylum Streptophyta; class Magnoliopsida; order Dipsacales; family Adoxaceae; genus Sambucus; species Sambucus nigra. The sequence goes on from OX422222.1 coordinate 405,781,321, forward strand.
ATGTAATTTTGTGATTGCCTCATATATTTACCTTCTTGCACACACTTTTCACAAAATATTGAGAATATCTGCTTCACATTGCACTCATGTGGTGAGATTTGATGTTATCTTTTCAATATTAGTCACCTCTTTTATAAGCAATCGAAATTGTGCATGATCATCCATTGCCCGGATTTAAAAAATGTAATAATATTCATCCGGACTTGGGATGAGAAAAACTAAAAGTTTTTGCGTGAATAGCCTCCATTTGAATTATAGAATAAGAGCCTAAAATTGAAGCATTGAAAAATGATATATATATATATATATATATATATATATATATATATATATATATATATATATATATATATATATATATATATATATATATATATATATAATGCCAAGGCCAAAATTATTTAGCTTGATTGATTCTTCAAAATAGAAGACTCAATCTAAAGTGGCTAATGGGAGATATAAGTTGAAGATCAATGGGCATGCACATTTATTCGATACATTGCTTTCAAATTGTGATAATATTGGCGAGAGAATCATCAATCTTGTTTGCATGTTACATTAGTTATTGACTGCCCTATGGTATGTCTTTTTTTTTACAAGGTTGATGTGAGTGCATGTTATGTCTATATATTGTTTGGCATTCTGCACTCGTGCGTTGCCTCAGGTAAAATCTCACAATCGTGTTGTTCACACCTCTACATCTCTTCTACCATGGTTTGGATATGTCATCACAACCAAGGACAGTTAAAAATTTCATTTTGGCAATTTTCTAGCCTTCCCTACTCCTTCATATATGTTATTTTCATTTAATTTTATTTATTCTTATGTTTTAACGTGTTTGAAATTCGTCAGAAAAAATCGTTCAGACGAGTTTTTGAACGAAATTTCCATATTCTAGACTGTCGTGTCGTTCGAATTGTTGTTACGAAATTTCAAACGAGGTTCCTAAATTCCTTCTGGCATATAGTTCGAAAGTTGTTCAAACGAAGTTATTCAAACGACATTTCTCGTTCTACCGAGTTAGGTTTATTTAGGCGGCTTCGTTTTTTTTCAATTTCTGACACTTCATTTTTTTTGGTTTCTCTCTCTCCTCATTTTCCCCACGATTTCCCCAACTCTCTCCTTCTCTCTTTCTCCCATTTCCCACTAACTATTTTCCCCTCTACACCCATTAACCCTCTTCCCCACTAAATGCATTCACCCTTTTCCCCTACGATTCTTCCCCTCACCTCCATTCATCCTATTTCTTCTTCACACAACCCTTATTTCTCCACCATTCATCCCTTTCAGCTAGGGTTTCGAGTTCGCGTTCTCTCTCTTCTCTCTTCTAGGTATCTTCTTTCCCTCTCTTCTTTTCTTTATATGTATATGTCTATATCTATATATATATGTCTATATCTATCTATCTATATATCTATGTGATAGTGGGTATGTTTTGAATTTAACCCTTCTTTGTCCCCCAATGTCATATATATATATATATATATATATATATATATATATATATATATAATAAGGAGGAAGGGTGTTTTCACTGTTCAACAAGTTTATAACACATTTCATGGTGAGGATGAATGCCAACAAGGCACGAATGGATGGTTGGGATTGATTTGGCAAAAAACGGCGCACATCATTCAAAGGAATCTTTTAAAACATTTTGGTCTGCTACACGCTATACAGCCACGCTTGCTCCTTTACTCCTTACTTTCTCAGACCTCGAGCCATGTGAACCAATAATATTTTTTCTCTATCCCTGTTTAGTTTATACTCACCTGGACCTATTCATTTAATTAGAATGCAACTCTCACCCACTGTACACTTTAATTTCAACCCTTTATTGTTTCTCTCTCTTGAAGTCTCAAATATTTTTCAAAACCTTTCTCTCTCTCACTTTGAACGCAGTTGCCTTTCTTCTAAACTACCAGGCAGATGTGAAGGTGAGGGACCTTAATCCAAGCTTGCTTTCGTAACCATTTTCATCCTTAAGGTGGGGGTTATGGGTTTGTTCGTCCGTAGCAGCAGGTCTAAGGGAGTGGATACTGTTGGGTAGACGGTGCGCGTGGGGAGTTATCTCCATTTGAGAGTGGTGGGGGAAGTAGCAGGTGTGATCAGTGCAGTGGGTTGGGAAATAGGGGTTGTTGGGTATGGTGTTTGGTGTGTGCGTGTGTTTGGGTCAAAAGGTTAGGAGGAATTGGGTGGGGTAGAGTGATTTGGGGTATGTGTGTTACGAATCTCTTAGGGTTAGGATCAAAGGTGAGAAAACCATAATCTCTTAATGTTTACAAAAATTCTAATTATATATCTATTTTTTGTTTGTTTGTTTAGTGCAGATGTCTCACACTTGACCGTTTTATGGTTTTTGGATATTGCGGTGTTCAAAGGTGAGAAAAGAATAATTATGTAAGAATTTTTCCTCTCCAAAAAATGTCATATCTTCATCTTATATGATTTTTGATAAAGTTTAAGTGAACAAAACCTATATCACACTGGATTTTGTTTTGGAGAAAAGGTTTTGTTCCATTTCCCCTCATTTCAATTTTTCATATTTTAATTTGGATAAGCCACCGCCACTGTAAGTCCCTCTCCCTCACAGATTTTTGTGGTTAGATTTATATATGTTTTAGATTTTTGTTTTGTTTGGGTATTTAATTTGAAATTTTGGAAGTTTTTCAGTCCAACATAAAAGATATGTTTTGTTTTGTTTGTCTTTGTCAACATCGACTCAGGAAGTTTTTCTGTCCAACCTACATCACCATCGGCCCAGAACAGTATTTTTTGATTTATGATTGTATTTTATCTGAAACAGAGAAGTATAAATTTTCACACTGACTTTTATCCAAATTTAGCATGCGCAGATGTTGAATAACAAACTCGAGCACAAGCAGAGGCTCGAGCAAGAGCAAGCGTAGAACTAAAAATGGAGGAATTCTCCAGATTTTGGAACTGGATGAAAGAGATGACCAACCATTTTTTTATGTTGATGCAAGATTTGTGAGAGAGAACCAAAGACGTAAGCATTATTTTGTTTTTGTTTGATTCTAAATAACGGCTACTGAAGGCTTAAATTCTTTTGAATTTTTTTTGGCTTACGACTTAGTAGCATGTGGGAAATGGGTTTAGTTTGGATGGGTTCATCTATCCGGTTTTCCATGTCAGAACAGGAGAGAGAGGGAGGCGTGGGTTATGAGGGTATATGGGTTTTTTGGTGTTTTTTTATCAGGTCTATGCATAGAAAACAGTTGTTAGGAAATAGGTGCTTTTAAGCTTGAATAATATTTTTTTATTCATAACTCATTTGTGTTTTGAATTAATTGTGTTCGAGAAGGTTGTACTTGGAAGACTCGCTTTTTTTTTAGAGGTAATATACCCCTTCACCTTTTTTTTTATTGTTTTTATTCTCTCCAACTACCTCTGTTAATGTACCTCTAATATTAGTCACAAATCTTAACATTTGTCTACTCGTTTTGTGTTTTGTTTGAAATCGTTTAAGTTATGATTCTTAACTGTAAATTTTTGGTAATAGGAGCTCTTCATTTATTTGGGCGATCTCTCTTCGTTTATTGTTTGGTGACCGGCGTTCTACTGATGACCATGTCTTTTGGTGCCGGCGTTTTACTGTTGGCCATGTTTTTTGGTGACCAGCGTTATCCGGTGATGACTTTAAAATTAAGTTCTCTTTAAAAATATTTTTTTATAAAATAAAAACATTTTTTTTATTGAAAATACAAGTTTATAGCGGTTTTTTAAATACATTTATTTTAATTGAAGGTAAAAACGTAAAAATTTAAATTTTGTAAATCTACGAGTATAATTGATGTTTGATATTAAAAGGTGTCTTAAGAATTGAGTGTCCCTACTTTTAGCTCTACAATTATATTACGTGGATGAAATTTCTGGCAGAGAGATGTCAGGTAATTGATGTAGTCGGGTTTCAAATAGTAAGAAAGAGGACTGATTGGACAACACCTCACGGAGCCCAAGGCAAGGACACTTCTATATAGAAAAACTTACACATAAGCATTTTTAAATATAGAAAAAGGACAAGGCTGTCAAAAGGAACCAATGCACGAGACCCAAGGGAACGACACTGCTAAGGCATTAATGTTTGTCTTGGACTAAGGAGATAATTGTATAGAAAAAAAAAACCTTTAAGTTACATTCTATAGATAAGTATAACTAAAGAATTTTGAGAAATGTTGGTTATATCTTAAAGTTGATTCAAATCACGTGATCGCCTACAGGAAATATCAACAAATTATTTTGAGTACCAATGTAATATATATTTAGATATTTAGATTATTTTGAATACCAATTTTGAGTTGCAGTCCATCTCATTTAAATGTAGTTCGGGTTAGTCATTATTTATTTGAATAGTGTTTAAATGTAGTTTAGGTGGTATTTAAAATATTTTTTGATTAATTACTAATGTAGAAAATTTAAATTTATTCATTCACAAAAACTCCTATTTACAATTTCGAGCTGTGGATTAGAGTTTGTCTAGGGTGACATTCAAACCGAATAATTATTTATGGCCTTTGTTTAAGTAAATAATCTTTTGAGTTGACCATCGGGAAAAAATATATTTACATTGTGTCAACGTTGAATCTTACACATAAGTGCGGAATAAATTTGTATTCTGAAACATAATTATATCTTATTATTGTGTCAAAAACTCTTTGACGGAGAGTGCACAATGTTTTAGATTTCTTGAAACTATTTATAATTCTCATTTAATTTTGATTTTGTAAAACAGAGCATGAAGATTTTCTCTTCATTTTATTTTGGAGAATTATAAACATCTATTTCGGGTGCGACTTTTAATTTGATACCTTTATAAAAAAAAATTGTGCTTGGGTACTAAAACACATGGGACTCCAAATAAGTTGTTTTCTATGCATTTATGTGATTTCCAGAAGCAACAATGACGCGGATAGAACTGTATATATGTGTAGGTGGATTCGGTAAAGGCAATCATCATTTATTAGAAACAAACAATTTTATTTACTTGGTATTATATTTTTTTGCTACCATGTCATTTGATTTGTTTTCAGTAATGAAAAGTTGCATGTATTTACTATAGGTGAAACATATTAAAGTGGTGGTATGCAACCTTATTGACAGAACTATTATTACTACCACACCGAAAATAGTTTTATTGCCATGGCTACAACATGCACTAGGTTTGGAACATGTAGTGGTTACACTAAAATAAATTACATGCATGCTATTGGAACATGCATTTATTAAATGAAGTAAATTTTGGCTGACCACTTTGGCAATATCCAACAAATACTCTCTCGGACTACTATTTTATTTACATTGCGAAGAATTTAGTTGTAGACACACTACGCGTGTTATTGTATTAATGTAGAAAATTTAAATTTATTCATTCACAAAACCTCCTATTTACAATTTCGAGCTGTGGATTAGAGTTTGTCTAGGGTGACATTCAAACCGAATAATTATTTATGGTCTTTGTTTAAGTAAATAATCTTTTGAGTTGACCATCGGGAAAAAATATATTTATATTGTGTCAACGTTGAATCTTACACATAAGTGCGGAAAAATTTCTATTCTTAAACATAATTGTATCTTATTATTGTGTCAAAAACTCTTTGACGGAGAGTGCACAATGTTTTAGATTTCTTGAAACTATTTATAATTCTCATTTAATTTTGATTTTGTAAAACAGAGCATGAAGATTTTCTTTTCATTTTATTTTGGAGAATTATAAACATCTATTTCGGGTGCGACTTTTAATTTGATACCTTTATAAAAAAAAATTGTGCTTGGGTACTAAAACACATGGGACTCCAAATAAGTTGTTTTCTATGCATTTATGTGATTTCCAGAAGCAACAATGACGCAGATAGAACTGTATATATGTGTAGGTGGATTCGGTAAAGGCAATCATCATTTATTAGAAACAAACAATTTTATTTACTTGGTATTATATTTTTTTGCTACCATGCCGTTTGATTTGTTTTCAGTAATGAAAAGTTGCATGTATTTACTATAGGTGAAACATATTAAAGTGGTGGTATGCAACCTTATTGACAGAACTATTATTACTACCACACCGAAAATAGTTTTATTGCCATGGCTACAACATGCACTAGGTTTGGAACATGTAGTGGTTACACTAAAATAAATTACATGCATGCTATTGGAACATGCATTTATTAAATGAAGGAAATTTTGGCTGACCACTTTGGCAATATCCAACAAACACTCTCTCGGACTACTATTTTATTTACATTGCGAAGAATTTAGTTGTAGACACACTACGTGTGTTATTGTATTAATGTTAGGTGAAAAACCCGACCCCTAATGACACGAATAATTCGTCGAGTTTTTATTAAAACAAATGGTGTCCAATTTTTTTCTTTAATATAGGTAACATCAATTTTTTTAAGCTTTATGGAGATTGACCCAGTTTGAATGTTTGTATTTATGTTTGGGTAATTGAGTTGTCTTTAGTGGATTGCCCCATGCTAATATTTCTTTTGTGCGTAAAATTAGTGACTATTCTATAACGATTAAAACTAATAAATTTGATGAATAACAAATTACTAAAATATTTTTACCGTGCCATTACGACGTATTATACGAGGTCCAATATGGACTATTATTATTCTTGCGAACTAAATACGACGTATGATCCAGTCAACGACGTACACTTCTAAATTTTGCATCGTGCCTTCAGGCACGAGCATACCCTAGTGTGTGTGTGTGTATATATATATATATATATATATATATATATATATATATACTTGGATATGCGCGTGCCTGAAGGCACGCTGATAACTTTCAAAATACATAATGAAAAAATGGAAAAAATTTCTTTCTCCAACAAAACAAAATATAATTCTGAAAATTATAAATTCATACATAATATAATTAATAAATATTTTATATACTATTAAGTGTGGATCAAATGTAAAAAACTTCATTTCGCAACAAACAAAGTATAATTTTAAAAATTAATAAGTCATACATAATGTAGTTAATAAATGTTTTATATAGGGTGTGGCTATCTCCACACCCTAAACATCTTCCCCCACACCCTTTTCAATACAAAGACAAATATACCCTTTCCCATTTCATTAAAACCTAACATTATTTTAAGTAAAATAAAATTTACATTTTAAGATAAAATATAATTTTATTATTACTATTATTTTAATTTTTTACTTCAATATATTACTATTTTTTTTAATTAGACTATAGTACATTTCATGATTTTGTTAGACTTTACTACATATTTTGTCGCTAAATTTGAAACTTACACTACAAAAAATGATATTTGGTGATATTTAAAAAGTTTTTAACCCAAAAAAACTAATAATGAAAAAACAACTTTTTAACAAAAAAATAGTTTTTATACATAAAACAGTTTTTAACATAATAAAAGAAGTTTTAACAATTTTTAAAAAAAATCAAAAGTACTTAAAAGAAAAAAACAACTATAAAAAAACAATTTCTTATAAAACTGAAGAGTTTTTAGCAATTTCTGACAAAACAAAATAGTTTTTAACAAAAACAAAAACTGTTCATAACAAAGAAAATATATCTTAAAAAATCACTTTTCAAAGAATAAAATTAGTAAAAAATTGTTTTAGAAAAATAAAAATACTTTGGTGAAAAAAGAGCAGTTTTTAACAAAATTGTATTTTCAACAAAAATGTTAAAAAACTATTTTGTTTTGTTAAAAAAATATTTTTTTAAAAACTGCTTTTTTAAAATTGTTTAAAAATATTTTTAACTTTAAAAAAAAAATTGTAAGAAAACAAAAAAGTTTTAAACATTTTTTTTTAAAATACAATTTTGATAAAAATCACTCTTTTTTCACTAATGTATTTTTATTTTTCTAAAACATTTTTTAAATAATTTTATTCTTTGACAAGTGATTTTTAAGATATTGTTTCTTTGTTATAAACTATTTTTATTTTTATTAAAAATTGTTTTGTTTTGTTAGAAATTGCTAAAAACTCTTCAATTTTATTGAAAATTATTTTTTTCTAATTGTATTTTTTCTTATAAGTAGTTTTAATTAAAAAAATCATTAAAACTGCTTTTATTATGCTAAAAGTTGTTTTTTTGTTTGTTAAAATGTTGTTTTTTTCATTATTAGTTTTTTTTGGTTTAAAAACTTTTTAAATATCACAAAATATCATTGTTTTAGAGTAAGTTTCAAATTTAGTGACGAAATATGTAGCAAAATCTAATAAATTCATGAAATGTACTATAATCTAATTAAAAAAATAGTAATATGTTAAAGTAAAAAATTAAAATAATAGTAGTAATAAAATTCTCTTTTATCTTAAAATGTAAATTTTATTTTACTTAAAATAATGTTCTGTTTTAATGAAATGGGAAAGGGTATTTTTGCCTTTGTATTTAAAAGGGTATGGGGGAAGATGTTTAGGGTGTGGGGATAGCCACACCCGTTATATACTATAAGTATAAATAAATTTGAATTTTAAAACTGTATTTAAAAACTGCGTTTAAATTGAGTTTTTCTAATAGAGAACCAAACGGGCCCTTAGTGTTCAAAATACTTCATACAGTTAAAAAAAGAAACATGGAAGCCACAATTCTAAAATGTTCTCATTTGTCCGTTATGATCAAATGATATAATGAAATTTTAGTAATGAAATGATAAATAAAAATCCAACATTGAAGATGAAATAAGTAAAACATAATAATGAAAAAAGTAGGCAGCAACAATAAAATACTCTTCATCACATAATCAAGCATAAAATAAAAGTAAATCTGACCATTTTACAAAGAGCGAGAACCTTAAGCCTTGGCACCACCCAACTCACAGATAACTACTTGTCAATCCCCAAGTTTTGATCATGTTAACATTAATTATTAGTTCATAGACACTTCGAAAATGATAGTATTATAATAAGTAAATGAGCTACTTCTAATAAACAAAAGACAAAATCTGTTACAACTCTTACTTTTATGCAAAAATCTGTACACACAAACCAAATAGAAAACACGCTAATTATTTTACTTATAAAAGGCTTAACATAAAACATTGAGAATGTGTTATTACCGAAAATAAGAATAAAAAACGGTCGATGTGTAAAAACGCTAGAAAAAAGAGAAAGAAACAAATGAAAAGAGAAATAGTCACATACTGGGGATATCCCAAACTCTAGTTTAAATGACCGAAATAAAGTAAATGAAACCCAAAAGGGGAGGGAGAATACCCCCTTCACATAATTTTTTCTTTCTCTCTCAACAGATTCTCTCTCTCTCTCGGGTACAATTTGTCCGTCTCTCTCTCTCTCTCACCCCAATCTGGTTTTGAGAAAAAAAAATCGGGATCAATGGGTTTATGGTGGTTTTGGGTTAGATGGTGCATAGTGGTGACGGGTAGGTGGTGGATGGATGGTATTGTCGGGTTCGATGGTGTATGATGGTTGTTGGAAAATTGGATTTGAATTGGATTTTAGAAAGCTGTCCAGAATTTTTTGGACAGAGTTTTGAGCAACTTTGAGCTCAAATTTAGGTGGAACTCACACTACGAAAATCGTGGGACCATATACGAAAGCGTTCACCTCCGCAAGGAGATTAACGTAGTATATTTATACGTCCAATTTTAATAAGTTATGAATGATAAATATGTCCCCAAAGTGACTCACAAAACAATGAAAGTTAATGAATTGGGTGTGTTTTAACTCTTGTCCCACATTGGAAGTGTAGTGAAAATTTGATGAGTTAATAACACCCCAAGTATGGACTAAGGCTTGGATGCCTTGGGGTATCCCAACTCTTTGAAGGAGAGATGACCTAAGCTATGCACGGGTTGACTTTCGGTCAAAAGTCCACGCGCGCGCGCATCCGGCACTTTTTTGGGCTTTAATTATTAATTAATAATTAATTAATTAATAAACTGTTGGCAGTTATTGCCAACAGTCAACAGTTAATTTTGTTTAACTGATTAACTGTTTTTGACAGTTAATTTCGATTGACTGTTCCAACAGTCAACACAAAAGCTATAAATTAAACATTTCCCCTACAGAATTGACTACTGAAAAAATTGCCCTCCAATAATTCCGAATTTATGCTGCATCTTTTCCCAGAAAAATACAAACTTTTCTACTGCTACTGCATACATTCCTGCATATCATTCTTTGGTCTGGTTGAGTATAAACACAGGATTGTGTTCGAAGAAATTAATCATTGTTGTGCTGCTTGATTAATTTGGAAATCCGTTCTATCTTGGGAGACAATTATTCATTACCTTTGGCACCTTGTGGAGGGAATAAATTTGTCTCAAGGAGACTGTTCTAAACAGGGCTCGAATTACTTTTTCTATTCTAATATTATTTCTGGAAATACAAGTAAGTATTTCATTTCTGTAATTTCGTTTTATTTCTGTAATTATATTATAATTAATAATTCTGTACTTTTGTATTTATTAAACAGTAGACATAACAATCTTAAGAAAAATTTATAAAGTTCTACTGTTTTTTAGTGTACAAAATTTTTTTTTATTACAGAAATTTATCTGTTGAAAATAAATCTGTTTTGACAGAATAAAATGAATTAATTTACTGTTTTTATTGTAGAAATTAGTAAAACAGTTTTGATATAGAAATTAATTTCTATACTGTTTTTATATTCTGTTTTAGAAAATAAAATTTTATTTGTGTATTCTTGTTAAAATCTGTTTATGTAAAATTTTTAATCTTTAAATTATAATTTTGTTTTGTACAGAATTCTTTTTATTATTAAAAATTAGTGTGACACAGATTTTATACTTAATTCTGTTTTGTACGGAATTCTGTTTATATTATAGTTTAATTCTGAATTTTATTTGGAATTCTTTTGGAATTCATTTATTGTGAATTATATTTGGAGGAAATTGGTGCACAGAATTTTGTATTCTGTTTTGGTTAATTCATTATATATGAATTTTATCATTGATAAAAATTCTGTTTTTGTAACAGAAATAGAATCGCAAAGTACGAACACTACTCCTACGAAAATGATTGTCACCAACACAAATGTGACTGCACCCGTATATATGCCACACGGGGAGAAACCAAAAAAGTTCATTGGGGCTGACTTCAAACGTTGGCAAGAACAAATGTACTTCTATCTCACTACCTGCCAACTGGGCAGGTTTGTATATGAAGATTGCCCCTCTATTCAAGAGGGAGATGACGCTGAAAAGGTTGTTGATGTCGATGCTTGGAAGCATTCGGACTACCTATGCCGGAATTATATTCTGGCTTACTTGGACAAGACATTGTACCATGTCTACTGCACGATCAAAACATCCAAGGAATTATGGAATTCTTTGGAAAAGAAGTATAAAACTGAAGATGCTGGGATGAAGAAATTTATCATTGGGCGTTTTCTGGACTTCAAAATGGTTGATTCTAAATCTGTGATCTCGCAAGTGAAAGAATTCCAAGTGATCCTCCACGACATTCATGCTAAAGGAATGTCAATTAGTGAAACTTTCCAAGTTGCTGCAATTGTTGAAAAGTTGCCACCATCTTGGACATTGTTAAAAAACTATCTAAAGCACAAGCGAAAGGAGATGAATGTGGAGGAGTTGGTGGTCAGGCTGAGAATCGAAGAAGATAACAGTGAGTCTCAAAAGAAAAGTGGGAAGAATCCAATGGAAACGAAGGTCCATGTTGTTGAAGGTCCCAAGAAGAACAAACGAAAGTATGATGGGGAAGGCACTTCAAAACAAAACAAGAAAAAGTTCAAAGGCAAATGTTACAATTGTGGAAAACCTGGACACTGCTCAAGGGAGTGTCGTAAGCCTAAGAAGCAAAATAAAAATAACTCTCAAGAAAATGTAACTGAGGGTGAGAATATCGCCAATGATTTGGCAGATATGAATCTTTCTGCCGTGGTCTCTGAATGTAACTTGGTTGGAAATACCAAGGAATGGTGGGTGGATACTGGAGCCACATGACACATTTGTGCAAACAAATGGATGTTCACCACCTATAAGCCATTGGAAAATGAAGAAAATCTCTTTATGGGAAATTCTTCCACTTCGAAGGTGGTGGGACAAGGAAAGATAACTCTGAAAATGACTTCTGCAAAGGAACTTACTCTCAACAATGTTCTTCACGTGCCTGATATCCGAAAAAATCTGATTTCTGGATCTCTCCTTACTAAAAATGGTTTCAAGCTTGTGTTTGTGTCTGATCGCTTTGTGCTGTCTAAAAATGACATGTATGTAGGAAAGGGCTACCTAAATGAGGGGCTCTTTAAACTCAATGTTCTTACTGTAACCCCAAAAACATCTGTTTCAATGAATGAAATTGCTAGTTCTTCTTACTTGATTGAGTCATCTAATATTTGGCATGCTAGATTGGGAAATGTTAATTTTGATACATTGCGTAGATTAATTAACTTGGAATTTTTGCCAAAATTTAATATTGATAAATATCATAAAAGTGAAATTTGTGTGGAATCTAAATTAGCTAGATTACCTTTCCATTCTATTGAAAGGATAACTGAACCTTTAGATTTAATTCATACCGATATTTGTGATTTAAAATTTGTTCAAACTAGAGGTGGGAAAAAGTATTTTATTACTTTTATTAACGATTGCACAAAATATTTCTATGTATATTTGTTACATAGTAAAGATGAGGCTATTAATGCATTTAAACAATATAAGCATGAAGTTGAGAATCAATTAAGCAAAACGATAAAGGCTATTAGAAGTGATAGAGGAGGTGAATATGAATATCCATTTGAGGAATTTTGTTCTGAAAATGGGATTATTCATCAAACAACCGCTCCTTATTCTCCTCAATCGAATGGTGTTGCTGAACGCAAAAATCGTACTTTGAAAGAAATGATGAACTCAATGTTATTAAGTTCAGGAGCTCCACAAAATTTGTGGGGGGAAGCCTTACTTTCTGATAATTACATTCTCAATAAAATACCTCACAAAAAGACTCACAAGACACCTTATGAATTATGGAAAGGTCGAAGACCTTCCTACAAATATTTACGAGTGTGGGGGTGCTTAGCTAAAGTGATGGTTCCTAAACCTAAAAAGGTAAGAATAGGGCCAAAAACCGTGGATTGTGTATTCATCAGTTATGCTACTAATAGCAGTGCATATCGATTTCTAGTTTGTAAATCTGAGATTTCGGACATTCATGTAAATACGGTTATTGAATCGAGGGATGCTTCATTTTTTGAAAATGAATTTCCGTATAACATGACCCGAGAATCTGGTCCTTCTAAAAGGACAAATCAAGCTACTACAAGTGGTACTCATCAACCTATTGAATCAATAGAGGATGAACCAAGACGTAGTAAAAGAGCAAAAACCTCGACTTCTTTCGGTCCGGATTTTCTAACATATTTTTTAGAAAATGAACCTCAATCGTATAAAGAAGCTATATCATTACCCGATGCTTCCAATTGGAAAGAAGCAATTAATAGTGAAATTGAATCCATATTATAAAATCATACATGGGAACTAGTGGATCTTCCACCAGGTTCAAAACCGTTAGATTATAAATGGATCTTCAAAAAGAAATTGAAGGCCGATGGATCAATTGATAAATATAAAGCTAGACTTGTAGCTAAAGGCTATAGGCAAAAGGAAGGGTTGGATTACTTCAACACATATTCACCGGTAACAAGAATAACGTCCATTCGGATGTTAATAGTAATAGCTGCTATTAATGGACTTGAAATACATCAAATGGATGTAAAAACTGCATTCTTAAACGGTGAACTAGACGAGGAAATTTATATGGAGCAACCTGAAGGGTTCAAAGCTCCCGGACAAGAAGGAAAAGTATGTAAGCTTGTTAAATCACTATATGGATTAAAACAAGTACCTAAGCAATGGCATGAAAAATTTGATAATGCAATGTTATCAAATGGTTTCAAAATTAATGAATGCGATAAATGTGTTTACTTTAAATACATTCATAATGGATATGTCATTGTATGCCTCTATGTTGATGATATGCTTATCATGGGTAGTAACTTGGAAATTGTCAAAACTACAAAACAAATGTTGAGTAGTAGATTTGACATGAAGGATATGGGAATCGCCGATGTTATATTAGGAATTAAAATTTCTAGAACATCGGATGGACTTATATTATCTCAATCTCATTACATAGAGAAAGTACTTGAAAAATTCAAGAAGTATGATATTAGTCCTACCAAGACACCTATAGATGTAAATTTACATATTGCAAGAAATAATGGTGAAAGCATATCTCAACTAGAATATTATCGTATTATCGACAACTTAATGTATATCATGAACTGTACGAGACCGGACATAGCATACTCAATAAGTAAGCTAAGTCGATTTACGAGTAATCCAGGAAGAGATCACTGGAAAGCTATATTGAGAGTTTTGGGTTATTTAAAATAAACTCAAAACTATGGACTGCACTACTCAAAATATCCAGTTGTTCTTAAAGGACATTGCAATGCAAATTGGATATCTGATACAAAAGACTCTAAGTCTATGAGTGGGTATGTGTTTACCCTCGGAGGTGCAGTCGTATCTTGGAAATCCTCAAGACAAACGTACATTGCTAGATCGACAATGGAAGCTGAATTCATTGCACTAGACAAAGCTGGAGAAGAAGCTGAATGGCTTCGAAATTTCTTAGAGGATGTTCCAAATTGGTCTAAACATGTGCCCGCAATATGTATACATTGCGATAGCCAATCAACGATTGGAAGGGCACAAAATCCCATGTATAACGGAAAGTCACGACATATTCGTCGTCGACACAATACCGTTAGACAACTTCTCTCAAATGAAATTATCTCAATTGACTATGTAAAGTCAAAAGATAATATATCGGATCCACTAACGAAAGGTTTAAACCGAGAGCAATTTGAAAGATCATCGAGAGGAATGGGTCTAAAGCCTATAAATAAATAAGAATCAATATAGTGGCAACCCAACCTAGGTGACTGGAGATCCCAAGATCTAGGTTCAATAGGCAAACCGAACTACGTTATATTCAGTAAGCACTGGAGGATATTTAATCCTATCCATTCCAAAGACGAGACAGTGATATCTGCCGCGAAATTAGGATAAGTTATGCTTTTAATGACATATATATCTTACTACGTCTAAGTGGGGTATTGCAGAAAACTCTTTATGGAAGTCACCTACGTGAGTAAGAAGGGGGCCACTTCTATGAGAATAATGAAAGGCATATTCTCTAAAATACTTGCGGAACCAAGTGGTGTTCACGGCCAAAATAAACACAAACGTGAGAACCAACTGTGTTGAAGAATTGTTGTGTGAATAATGTTGTCTAGGTTTACAAAAACAGTTGACGGTTCAAGGATGTGAAGTCTATTAACCAAGTAAACCCGATAATATATCACTAAGGAAAGTTCAAGGCCACTAGGCTACTTCTCCCGATGCAATAAGTCTTCAGTTTTACTCAATCTGTGTTTGCATCTGCATTAGCATCTATTCTGGTTTATTTATAGCGATATATCATTCATGTGGGGGGTTGTTGGAAAATTGGACTTTAGTTGGAATTAAAAAGCTGTCCAGAATTTTCTGAACAGAATTTTAAGCAACTTTGAACTCAAATTTAGGTGGGACCCACACTACGATAATTGTGGGACCATATACGAACGCATTCTCGTCCGCAAGTAGATTAATGTAGTATATTCTTATGTCGAATTTCAATAAGTTATGAATGATAAATATGTCCCCAAAGTGACTCACAAAGCAATGAAAGTTAATGAATTGGGTATGTTTTAACTCTTGTCCCACATTGGAAGAGTAGTGGAAAGTTAATGAGTTAATAACACTCCAAGTATGGACTAAGGCTTGGATGCCTTGGGGTATCCCAACTCTTTGAAGGGGAGATGACCTAATCTATGCACGGGTTGACTTTCGATCAAAAGTCCACAAGCGCGCCCGCGCGCGTTCGTTCTGCCGGCTCGACTCGGCTCGGCACTGTTCGGTTCGGGCTAGGGCTTGGGATTGGGCTTATAAAAATCTCCTACATTTTTTGGCCAAATTTATTTAACTTTTTGGGCTTTAATTATTAATTAATTACGAAATTAATTAATTAACTGTTGGTAGTTATTGCCAACAGTCAACAGTTAATTCCGTTTAACTGATTAACTATTTTTGACAGTTAATTTCGGTTGACTGTTCCAACAGTCAACACAAAAGCTATAAATTAAACATTTCCCCTACAGAATTGACTACTGAAAAAATTGCCCTCCAATAATTCCGAATTTATGCTGCATCTTTTCCCAGAAAAATACAAACTTTTCTACTACTACTGCATACATTCCTGCATATGATTCTTTGGTCTGGTTGAGTATAAACACAGAATTGTGTTAGAAGAAATTAATCATTGTTGTGCTGCTTGATTAATTTGGAAATCCGTTCTATCTTGGAAGACAATTATTCATTACCTTTGGCACCTTGTGGAGGGAATAAATTTGTCTTAAAGAGACTGTTCTAAACAGGGCTCGGATTACTTTTTCTATTCTAATATTATTTTTGCAAATACAAGTAAGTATTTCATTTCTGTAATTTCGTTTTATTTCTGTAATTATATTATAATTAATAATTCTGTACTTTTGTATTTATTAATGTAAGGACATTTTTCTCATGTCCAACATGTTACATTTATGTATGTCGTACGCCGCTACATTTGGCACGTCACCTCAAGAAGTCACTCGACGGCCTCAATCCGAATTTCGGGAATCAAGCATTCAACATCTCCATTAATATATCCCACATCTGCCTCAACGACTTCACGGTCCAAGATTTTAGGGACTTAATGCAAGTGGTACGCAAGGGAAGTCAAAATAGTGAAAAAAGGCATGATAGGAGTGTTCAAGGGCATTTTCGTAATTTCACATCCATAGTTCGGAGGTCTGGTCAACTATAAAGTTGAAGAGGTCGCCGCAACGAAGATACTGGAAAAAACGGCACCTCAATCCGAGCTACGGTGAAGGAGTTATGACCTTTTGAAGATAGAGAAAATTCCTTAAAGAATGCTGTTTTTTTTTTTGTACGCTGGATAGAATTTTAGAGTTTTAAGAACATGGGACTCTTCATATTTTTTCCTATAAATACCAACTTCGGGGGAGTTGTTTTGCAAGACTTTAGAAGACGTTTTTTAGAGTCCAAATTACTCTAGTCTTCATATTTTTGAGTCCCAAGACTCATGTTTTGATTCACACAATTGCCAAACCTTTGTGAATCTTTTTGGTAACCCAAGAACACAACTTTTTAGTTTGTTCAAACCTTTGTGGAGAGATCTTTGCAACCGAGGGATGCGTGTCATTGCTGAGGGAGTCTCTACAGAGTTTTATGGCTGCGTGTCATTGAGGAGTGCTACGGTTCTTCCTTTGTTGATTGGACTGAGGTTCATGTGGGTTCGCTGCGTGTGGATTCATTGCTGACGACACCGACCGACGCCTGCGGGTATTCGTGTGTCACTGTATTTCATTGTAATCTGTGTAAGTTGCGATTTACTTATTATAGTGAAATAAAAGGTTTTGCCGTGCGGGGATTTTTCCTTAAACTTGTTTCGCATAATTTATTTGTTTATGGGTTGACACACGCACCGTAGATGGATGGTTAGGGGGTGAATTTATTTGATTTAAAAGTAGATTCTAATTAAATAAGGGTTACTTGAAAACTTGCGAAATTTAATTTAAATCAGTATTACACGACGTTTTCAAATTGGTATCAGAGCAGGTTGCGCAAATTTATCGCGTATTCCTATTTTCCGCAAAAATTGTGTGATATTGATTTTTTTTTTAAATCAGTTTTATGAAAAATCGCAATTTTTCAATGGAACGCCCATTTAATGAGGAGCCTATTTTTGAAAAATTTCACGACCGTGCTGAAAAATTAAAAGGTTTGAATTTGAAACTTTGCAAAAGAATTAAAGTTTTGGAAAAAGAAAATTCTCTCTTTAAAAGTAAGATTGAATATTTGCAAGAGTTTCAAACTCAAAGTGATATTTGTCGTGAGCACTTTGGTAATTTGTGTACTGATTTTGATTCTTTAAAAATTGCCAAAAAGAAGAGTGATGAGAGAGTCCTAGTTTTAGAGAAGGAATTGGAGGACTTAAAAAATTCTAGGGTTCCCGTTTGTGCCGTCGAGGATAAAAAATTAATCGATGATTTTACGGCACGCGAAAAGACTCTT
This sequence comes from Sambucus nigra, assembly GCA_949130495.1. Lineage (NCBI taxonomy): Eukaryota > Viridiplantae > Streptophyta > Magnoliopsida > Dipsacales > Adoxaceae > Sambucus > Sambucus nigra. The sequence goes on from OX422222.1 coordinate 405,799,517, forward strand.
AGGAATGAGTTTGTTTTAATTGAGGGGGAGCGTGATAAACTGTTAAGTTTAATTGATAATTTGAAGAAGGCGTCCCTTAATTTGGAAGAGTCTAATTCTTTGCTTGAGTCAAAAATTTTGAAGTTAAAAAATGATTTGACAGACTCAAGTAGGTTTGATAGTGATGGTAATGGCTCATCGTGTTCTCATGCTTCTAATGCTAAAGCCAAAATCATTATTTGTTTTAGAGGGTCAACTAATTCCAAGGACGCTAGAAAAGATCACACTTTCGGTGTCATCCCACCCGCTTACACATGCTCATATTATGGTAGGAATGGTCACCTTAGGCGATTTTGTTTTGATCTTGGAAGAGGTCCTAGGAATTCGAAGTCTAGTATTTTGTTGGTTCCCAAAATCCCTTGTCGACGTGTTTCATCCATTTGGGTTAGGAAATCACTTTTGGAGGAACTAGATTTTAGACAAGTTGATTCCCGTTTGCTTGCACATGATTCTTCTCTTGCCATATCATATAGATGATTGTGTTTGCATGTTTGTCATACACTAGTTATGCTTTTTGATATATTTTTGCTACCGTTGTGACATGTACTTTTTGTATATATTTTTTTTTGAAAAATTTTGAAAAATACAAAAAGATTTTTTTTGTTGCACCTTTTATGGATGAACACTTTGGATGACTGAGTCACAACGTCATTCCATTTTTTCATGTGACTATTTGATAGTGTTTTGAGACAATAGGTCAATTCATCCATGTGCTTTATAATGTTTGGTGTCATTAAGATGTAATTAAGTGTTACTTCCTACATGTTTGACTCATATTTCCTTTATTGCACACATGCACAGATTTGTTTGATTATTATGCTTGTCTTATCACATGTTGGTTGGGTGTTTTCACTCCAATCCGGTCTTTAAAACGAACCAAGCGCGATAATTTTTATAAGGAAATTGTGCATATAAAAACCGTTTTGTGAGTTTGTGTGCTTTCTTTAGAAACGGGGAAGGCCGCGAAAGGTTCATTTTACCTTTGCGAATACTAAGCCACCGTTAAATTGGACCTAAAAAATTGAGGAATTTTATTATCCGGGGTCCAAAGAGGTTAAAAGAGCCCGAAAAAAATTGAAAGGCAATAAAAAGAAATCCATGCCAAATTATGGGCCATTTAGGTTTTTGAACCAATTCTCCAAAGTTTGAGAATTTATATTACTTCTAAAAGAAAATATATATGAGGGTGTTTGGTTGGAGAATTAAAACGGGTTTGCACGTCCTTGATATTTGAAAATGCGCTACATAGTTTTGGACGTTATTGGTGTGGAAATCACTTTGACTTTGATTTATTGATTTGCATAAGACGATGTCATCTAAATTCAACAAATTTTTTACACCTAAGGATACTTTTGATGCTCATTCGTTAGGGGTACAAATATGCATCGTGCACATATGATTGATTGAGTTGATTTACCTATCGAATGTGTTCACACCCATTCATTCCGTTTCCATGACTTGGTTGTTTGAGTTTAAATCCATGGTGTGATTTTTGTAGCATTTTTTTTCAAATGGTATCTATTTTTTTTGTTTTGTATGAAAAGTTTAAAAAATCAAAAATAGTTTGTGTATTTTTTTGTATACCGTGACAACCCGATTTTGCTTTTTTGATTCATTCTTCTTATTTGTCTATTTGGGGACATCATAAAAAGGGGGAGAAAGAATTATCATTTTATGGAGGAGTTTGAATTTTGGGGGAGTTTTGAGATTTGCCTTATGCTTATCATATATTGGTATCTATGTTTATCTCATTTCAAACTCAATACGTCACTTGGTATTTTTTTTCTTTATCTCATGTGTGTAGGTACTACATTGATGATCTCTGAATTTCACACCCTGTTGAGAAAAGATTTGAGATTCCTGAAGATTTGAAGAACAAACGATGAAGACTATTCATTTGTACCTTTTCCAGTTTTGAGTTCATGGGAGGGTAGATTTGTATAGGCAATTTCATATTTGATAATTCGGATTTTTTATGTATGTACCGGTATAGACATAGGGGGAGATTTGTAAGGACATTTTTCTCATGTCCAACATGTTACATTTATGTATGTCGTACGCCGCTACATTTGGCACGTCACCTCAAGAAGTCACTCGACGGCCTCAATCCGAATTTCGGGAATCAAGCATTCAACATCTCCATTAATATATCCCACATCTGCCTCAACGACTTCACGGTCCAAGATTTTAGGGACTTAATGCAAGTGGTACGCAAGGGAAGTCAAAATAGTGAAAAAAGGCATGATAGGAGTGTTCAAGGGCATTTTAGTAATTTCACATCCATAGTTCGGAGGTCTGGTCAACTATAAAGTTGAAGAGGTCGCCGCAACGAAGATACTGGAAAAAACGGCACCTCAATCCGAGCTACGGTGAAGGAGTTATGACCTTTTGAAGATAGAGAAAATTCCTTAAAGAATGCTATTTTTTTTTGTACGCTGGATAGAATTTTAGAGTTTTAAGAACATGAGACTCTTCATATTTTTTCCTATAAATACCAACTTCGGGGGAGTTGTTTTGCAAGACTTTAGAAGACGTTTTTGAGAGTCCAAATTACTCTAGTCTTCATATTTTTGAGTCCCAAGACTCATGTTTTGATTCACACAATTGCCAAACCTTTGTGAATCTTTTTGGTAACCCAAGAACACAACTTTTTAGTTTGTTCAAACCTTTGTGGAGAGATCTTTGCAACCGAGGGCTGCGTGTCATTGCTGAGGGAGTCTCTACAGAGTTTTATGGATGCGTGTCATTGAGGAGTGTTGCGGTTCTTCCTTTGTTGATTGGACTGAGGTTCATGTGGGTTCGCTGCGTGTGGATTCATTGCTGACGACACCGACCAACGCCTGCGGGTATTCGTGTGTCACTGTATTTCATTGTAATCTGTGTAAGTTGCGATTTACTTATTATAGTGAAATAAAAGGTTTTGCCCTGCGGGGATTTTTCCTTAAACTTGTTTCGCACAATTTATTTGTTTATGGGTTGACACACGCACCGTAGATGGATGGTTAGGGGGTGAATTTATTTGATTTAAAAGTAGACTCTAATTAAATAAGGGTTACTTGAAAACTTGCGAAATTTAATTTAAATCAGTATTACACGACGTTTTCAATTAAACAGTAGACATAACAATGGTGCCGATAAATGGTGGACGAGTGGTGTAGGTGTTGAATGATTTTTTAGAGTTTGATGGGTTGTATTGGAGATGGCCTTAGTTGTTTAGTGCAGGTGTTGTGGTTGGGCAGTGGTTATCGTGTTGATGGTGGAGGGTTGTGTTTCGTGTGGTGACGTTGGGAGGTTGATGGTGGGGGTTTGGGTGTTGAGTGGGTTGATGGATTTACGGGATGAAGTTGGTGCGAGCAGGTGGTTATGGTAAGAGTTTAATGTGGAGGTATTGATTGGTGGTGATGGTGGTGCCCAGGTGTAGAAACACACAAACACATAAATATATAAAATCTTTAATCTCTGGAGAGAGAAAGGGAAGATAGATACTTACCCCTTCAAATATCAATGTCCGAGTGAGCAAGATTGAGAGAGAAATGAAACAACTTTTAATCAAATACCATACCCATACTCATGAGACCATGACTTATGATCGTAAAATAAAAAATGAATTAAGTAAATAAATAATAGAGTAGAATATAATATAGAAGTGAAATGTATAACTTACAGTTCTACCATCTATAAAACATACCTTTTCAAGATAACTGTTTTAGCAAAAATAACAAAACTGAAACCATGGGCACGATTAGTGGTATGATCCTTCATTATCACAGCTTCCATTACTTCACCAAAAGCTTGAAAATATTCTCTCAAACGATCTTCACTGTAGACCAATACATTCATAAAAAAATATGATTTAAATCTAAAGCAAGTATCAAAAGAAAATCTAAACTAAAAATAAAATCTAATATGATCATTTAAATAAAAAAAATCAAATTAGAAGATTGAGATCTTTGGAAAAAACAAATCTAAAACAAAAATCCATCTTCAACCAATTTGAAAGGTTTGTTTGCAAATCTAAAAAGTTCCTCTTTACCGTTTTGGAGGTTTGTTTCATGCCCATAACGTGCATTTATTTGAAAGGGAGCATCTAAGTTGGTGTCCAAAGCCATCACTTAACAGTCTTTGAAGTGGGAGGGAAAAAGAGAAAACTTGAGGATAACTTTACAAAATGTACCTCCGCCATTTGAGAATTTTTTTTGCATTTCCGATCAGATCTGGGTTTCAGTTAACCTATACAGTCTTTTGCTTCAGATCAGATCTGGGTTTCAACTTAGAGATTAATGAGTATGGAGGGGACATTATAACCAAGTTAGAAACTAACATTCTACTCAAACATACAAATTTAAAAAAAAAAAACATAGAAATCAAACATATCCGTTTTACTCGAACATACCAATTATATATGCACAAACCTTCTATTCTCACCTTTTATATGTACATGCAATGAAGATTTAACATTGAAGAATGTTGAAGAGGGGTGGTGAAGAAGGAGGTGGGAGTGAAAAATGTTGGAAGGAGGGTGTGGCATAGAAAGACATATTTCGGATCTGGCAGAAGTGTGGCGTGTGAAAGAAGATCTATATTTTTTTTACAAAGCCAGAGAATAGTGGAGAGAGGGACGAAGAGGGTAAAGTGAGTATTGCCTGAATAATGAGGTTAAGATAAAGAATCATTGGAAGCAAAATACTATTGTACCCATGTGTTTGAATTTTGAAGATAAGAGGGAAACATGTAAGGACATTTTGTCCAGTATTTATGTATATGTCATAAGACATTACATTATTGAAGAAATTCAAGATCTCATCATCATCAACAGATCCGAATATCAAAGAATTCAAGGAAGGAATCAAAATTCTGGACAGTCGGACCGGTCCGCCTGTTTGGAAAACTAACTGGTCCGCCCCCGGATCGAATGAGAACCAAAAATACCACTTTCAAAAATGAACCGGTTCGACCTCGGACCGATCCGCATCCTTATCGGACCGGTCCGCCTGGGATAAAATCGTGCAGATCGTGTTCAATTATTTTTGGCCCAGGTTTTCTTTTATAAACCGACTTCGGGGATTTGTTTTCTAAGACTTTTCAAGACTATTTTCAGAGCCCTAATACTCTAAGTCTTTATCTTTATGAGTTCACAAACTCATGTTTAATTCACACAACCTTGCCATATTTGTGTGAATCACTTTGCAACCCAAGAACACACTTTTGTCTCTCCATACCCTTATGAAGAAGACCGACCTTCTTATTCATTGCTGCCCTCCTGGAAAGGAAAACTTCCAGCCGCCGACTACAGATCCGACGCCTGCGAGTAATTCTGTGTCACTGTATTTTCATTGTAATCCGAGAAATTGTAAGTTACAATATTATAGTGAAAATAAATGGTTGTTCCCCTTTGGGGGATTTTTCCTCAATTGTGTGTGTTTGATCGTACTAACATGTTTTACATCTTATTCAATCACACTTAGTTGTATGTTTAGGGTTTAATTGGGTTAAACTGTGATTAATTATATAATTTCTTAATTTCAATGCACGCGTTTCTCTTCAAATTGGTATCAGAGCAGCTAATCTATCGCGTATTCCTAAGTTTCCGCAAAATTTTTCCAAGATATCAATTTTCTGAAAATTTGATTTTTGAAAAAGAGCGTGTTCAATGGAGAAATCATATAATAAAATGCCAGTTTTGATGGGACTAACTATGCATATTGGAAAGTCCGCATGAGATCTGCTTTAAAGGCCATAGATGAACGTGTTTGGATTCTAGTTGAAATAGGGTGGACACCTCCCTCCGTCACTGTTGAAAATGTGACCAGTTTAAAACTGTCACTTCTTGGACTGAAGAAGAATTTAAATGGTCATATTTTAACTCTGAAGGTTTAAGTGCTATTTCTGGATCCATCACTCCTGATGAGTTCCGACGCATCATGACGTGCACCATGTCAAAAGAGGCATGGGATGTTTTACAACTTACCCATGAAGGAACTAATGCTGTAAAAGAGTCTAAATTGCAAAATTTAACAACTCAATTTGAAACCATCACCATGCATGAAACTGAATGTTTTGTTGATTTTTATTCTAGGCTATCTGACATTGTTAATACTATCTTTAATCTTGGTGAACATATTTCTAATGCTTGAGTTGTTAAAAAGATTCTTCGTTCCCTTCCTAAGCGTTTTATCCCTAAAGTCACGAAGCTAAATTCTATGGGAAATTTAAATACGCTAAAATTGGAGGAACTTGTAGGAGACTTTCAAACATATGAAATTGGTATGTTCCCTAAAACAGTCAAGCCTAAAGATAAGGGAATCACACTTAATTCCCAAGAGAGAAAAGTGAGGGTTCGGCAAGAAAGAGGGGAGAGTCATCTAGAAAAAGAGACACATATACGTCAGATTCTGAGTGTGATTTTGACTTAGATGATTTGGCCCTGTTTGCTAAAAATTTCAAGAGAATTCTCAAATTCAAGAAAAATGGTAATTTTAAAGATAAAAAGAAGTTTGAGAAAATAAGTTTGAAAAGAAAAATGAAAAAGTTTTTAAAGATCCTCCTAAGAAAAAAAGTGAGAGGTGTTTTGAGTGCGACGGTAGGGGTCATAGAGCCTTTGAGTGTGCTACACTACTGAACAGAGAGAAAGGGAAAGCGGCGACAGTGAGGTCGAGTCGGTGGACTCGGGAGATGATTCACCGCATGAGTGTAACTTCACCGCATTCATGGCTAGTCATGTGAGCACTACTAGTTCTCCTCACGACGATAGGGATGATGCATCACAGGGACACATCGACAGTGAGATCGATGTGAGTGAGGGGGAGGATGACACAAGTGAGAGCGAGAGTGATATTCAACGCGCCTACGCTGAGTTATATTCTGAGTCATTTAAAACTAAAAAGCGTAACAAAGCGTTAGTTCTTAAGATCACCGGTTTAGAAGAAAATTTAAGAAAAGCGAGAGAGAGAGAGAGTCCTCCACCTGCACCACCCTGAGAGAGAGAGAGTCTGCCTGTGTTAAGAAAAAGAGTTTGTTTAGAGAGAGAGAAAGTTATTTTGAGAAAGAGAGAGGGGACTTGACTAAACAAGTGGCTAGTCTTACGAGTGAGCTTCATTTCTCCATGGAGACTTGAAAGAAACTTGAAGCCCTTGTATCCCAGCTTACTCATGATATTGAGAGAGCCCGAGAAGTCAATGTACAAATCGAGGACAGATCTGGGAAGATGGGAAAGATGCTCCTTGGCCCTGCTTTAGGTTTTGGTGATCGGCAGAGAATTGGTTATGATGTTGCCTCCACATCCCAAATTGCACTTGGACCAGTCCCTAAGTTTACTACTATTCCTTATGGTCATCGCCAAAATCCACGAAGGAGAGTTCGACCAAGAAAAGCAAACCAAGGACCGTCTAAGACTGTGTTCTATTGTACATATTACAAAAGAAAAGGCCACCTGAAGGAGTTTTGCTATAGTTTGGGTCGGACACGACGTATTTCTGCTCCACCACGTCATACTGATGAGTTTGTTAGTCTGAGAGAGCGTGTTAAGTTTTTAGCCGCCACATCACAGAGTTTGATGGAGGAATTCCGACGGATGTCTTTGCCGTCTGTGAATGCTTCTCACATTCCGGCTAAAACCAGCAACAACAAGGGTAAACAAAAGGTTACCACTTCTTGGGTGCCTAAGAAATATAAGAAAGCCCTAGTTGTTCATGTTGCTCTCAAAGCACATAATACCTCACAGTGGTATTTTGATAATGGATGCTCCAGACACATGACAGGTGATGTCTCTTTTTTTACCCACCTTGAGGATTATAAGGATGGTAGAGTCACCTTTGGAGATCGGAGCAAGTCCAGCATTATAGGATGAGGTACTGTAGAGTTATCAGGATTTCCTAAGCTAGAGAATGTTTTGTACGTCAAAGGTTTGAAAGTAAACCTTCTCAGCATTAGTCAGTTGTGTGACACTGACTTTGCAGTAAAGTTTAACCGGGATGCGTGTAATGTCTATAATCAAGCCGGTAAACTATTAGTGCAAGGGGTAAGGACCGAGGATAATTGCTATGGGACTGTGCCCACTTCCTCACTTATCTGCAACAGCGCCACGATCACTCCTATGCATTTGTGGCACCAACGTCTAGGTCACGTGAACGTTAGAGATTTATCTCGTTTATTCAAAAAGAACCTAGTACGTGGCTTACCATCTCTTGGAAAGTCAACTTCCACAGTTTGTGGACCCTGTCAGTTGGGAAAGAAAATTTGGAGCCCTCATAGGAAGTTGCATTCCATTACCACCTCCCGAGTACTTGAGCTGATTCACATGAATCTTATAGGTCCTACTCGTACTGAGAGTTTGGGTGGTAAGAGGTATATCCTCGTGATTGTAGACGATTTCTCCAGATATTCTATTGTAGGTTTTCTGAGGGAGAAATCTGATGCTGTAGAGTTTTTAACGACCAAGTGTCGTATCCTACAAAACCAACATGGAGTCACTATTAATAGGATCCGTAGTGACAACGGCACAGAATTTAAGGAAGCAAAAGCAGATCTCTACTGTGATAGCCTTGGGATCAAACATGGGTTTTCTGCTGTGAAGACTCCTCAGCAAAATGGGATTGTTGAGAGAAAGAATAAAACGATCCAGGAAATGGCTAGATCTATTCTTCTAGGTCGTAAGGTTTCTAGGAGATTTTGGGCAGAGGCAGTGTCTACTGCATGCCACACGGTGAATAGGGTATACCTGCGTCCACACACACTTAAGATGCCTTATGAATTGTGGACTAGCAAGAAACCCAACCTGGCATATTTCCGTATTTTTGGGAGTAAATGCTACATCCTACGGGATAGAGAGCAATTAGGAAAGTTTGACTCCCAAAGCGAAGAGGGAATATTGTTAGGCTATTCATCGAATAGTAGAGCGTACCGAGTTTTTAACCTGAAGAGGTCCAAGGTTATGGAGTCAATAAATGTCACCGTTCAAGATAACGAACCTTCGACGGTTATTGATCCTAACCTTCAGTTTGAGGATGAGGACTTTTCTGGCAGTGATTTACTTATCCCTCTCCCACACTATGTGGGACTTACTCCTGTGTTAGGGGACACACCTTCTTGGGTTCGCAAGAGTTATGACCCTGCCTCCATTTTAGGTGATCCCACTCTTGGGGTCAAGACTCGTGCTCAGCTAGAGAACGTTGTTAGCCACTTTTGCTACACGTCCAAAGTCGAGCACAAGAATCACAAAGAAGCACTCAAGGATGATCACTGGATATCTGCCATGCAGGATGAGTTGCTTCAGTTTAAAAAGAACAATGTCTGGGAACTTGTCCCCCGACCTAGTGATACTAATGTGATAGGTACCCGATGGATTTTTAAAAATAAAATGAATGAAAATGGTACCATAATCAGAAATAAGGTTAGGTTGGTCGCTCAAGGCTACACACAGATAGAGGGTGTATACTTTGGGGAGACATTTGCTCCTGTTGCGAGGCTTGAGTCCATCCGCTTACTACTCGCCATCGCATGTCATCTGCGCTTTATGCTATATCAGATGGATGTCAAGAGTGCCAGTCTGAATGGCATTCTACAGGAGGAGGTTTATGTGGAACAACCAAAAGGGTTTTAAGTCCCTAAGCACCCTGAGCACGTTTATTATCTGAGGAAAGCCTTGTATGGTTTGAAGCAAGTACCCCGTGCTTGGTATGAAAGGCTTACTTCCTATCTCTTAGCCCATGGCTTCAAGAGAGGGGGAGTTGATATGACGTTGTTTGTCAGAAGAGATGACGGTGCTATTTTGGTTGCCCAGGTCTATGTGGACGACATAGTCTTTGGATCCACATGCTCACCAGTTTGAGGAGGAGATGAAAAGTGAGTTTGAGATGAGCATGGTAGGTGAGCTTATTTTCTTCCTTGGTCTTTACGTTCGTCAGCTAGAGGATGGGATGTTCATCTCCCAATCGAAGTATGCTAGAGACCTAGTGAAGAAATTTGGTCTAGACTCCGCTAAGCATGCGCGTACACCTATGAGTACTTCTATCAAGATTAGTAAGGACACTTCAGGCAAGGACGTAGAGCAAACCTTGTATCAGAGTATGATAGGTAGTCTTCTCTACTTAACTGCCAGTCGTCCAGATATAGCCTTTAGTGTTGGAGTCTGTGCGCAATATCAGGCATCCCCGAAAGAGTCACACTTACTCGCTCTAAAACGTATTATCAAATACGTGAGTGGGACTCTCTCATATGGTATTTGGTATTCCTTTGATACTAATGACCGTTTGTTTGCCTATTCGGACACCGATTGGGCCGGGGATGTAGATGGTTGTAGGAGCACTTCTGGTGGGTATTTTTATTTTGGTTATGCTCTTGTCTCGTGGTTGAGCAAGAAGCAAAACTCCATCTCTTTGTCCACTGCGGAGGCTGAGTACATCGCCACTAGGAGTTGTTGTACGCAACTCTTATGGATGAAGCAGATGCTGGAGGATTATGGGATTTCACAAGACACCATGACCATTTCCTGTGATAACACGAGCGCGATAGACATATCCCGCAATCCATTCTAGCATTCGCGCACAAAGTACATCAGGATACACGAGCACTTTATACGTCAGTTAGTTGAGGAGAAAGTCGTATCCCCGAGTTTTGTTCCTACCGACCGTCAGTTAGCCGATATTTTCACGAAACCTTTATATGCCCTTAGATTTGAGAGTCTTAGGAAGTCTTTGGGGATTTGCACAGTTGACTGAGGGGTTGGTCCATGTCTAGCATAGGTTGCATTGTCTTTTTCATATCATCTAATTCCTATTGCTAGATTGTATCATATGTTTTGTTTTATCTTGTTTTTCTTTTTATTTTGTTTTGAAAAATCCAAAAAAGAAAAATTCTTTGACTAAAATTTTAGAAAAATCCAAAAAGTTTTTTTATTTGCACCATTTATGGATGAGCATTTAAGATAGCCAAGTCACAATTTCATTCCATTTATCCATGTGACTGTTTGATAGAGATTTGAGACGCTACATCATTTCATCCATGTGCTTTTCATTGTTTGGAGTCTTTGAGATGTGATTAGGGATAATCTTTCTACATGTTTGACTCCTATCTCCTTTATTGTACACATGCACGACTATATTTGATTATTGTACTTGTCTATCACATATTGACTTAAGTGTTTCCATCTCAATTCTGTCTATACAACATACAATATGCGATAAAACTTGACAAGACTGGAATGCATGTAAAAACCGTTTTAGTGAGACAGTGTGTTTAATTATGAACGGGGAGGGGCTGCGAAAGGTAATTATCTATTCTTTGCGCAAAAGCCACCGTTCAGAAGGACCTAAAAAATGGAGGAATTTTATTATCCAAGGTCCAAAGAGGTTAAAAGAGCTCGAAAATATTTAAAGGAAATAAAAAGAAATTCATGCCAAATTATGGGCCATTAGGGTTTCACCATCAATTCTCCAAAGTTTGAGAATTTAGATTACCTCTATTCAAAATATAAATATGAGGGAGTTTGGTTGGAGAATTTAAACGAGTTTGCACTTCCTTAAAAGTCCTAAAAAGACATGAAATCGTTTTGGACGTTATTGGTGTGGAAATCAGTGTGAGCTTTGATTTGTTGATTTGATTGAGTCAATGTCTCTTATCTCCATTTGTTTTACACCAAAGGAAGCATTTGAGTTCATTCGTTAGAAGTATCCGATATTCATCGTGCACATATGTCATGTTTGTATGCATTGATTTTCCTATCGACTTTGATCACACCCCTTCATTTTTGCTATCATCGACTTGGTTGTTTTGTGTTCGTTCATGGTGTGATTTTTTTTTATTTCAAAATTTTGAAAAATCATAGATAGTAGTTTGTTTCTTGTGTGACCCCGGCTTTGCTTGCTTAATTAATTCTTCTTATTTGTCTAATTGGGGACATCATAAAAATGGGGAGAAAGAATTATCATTATGGGGGAGTTTTGATTTGAGTTTTTGAGATTTGATAGAGTTCCTCATAATTTGGTATCTATGTGTATCTCATTTCAAACTCGATATGTCACTTGGTATTTTGCTTTGTCTCATGTGTGTAGGTACTTCTTTGATGATCTCTGATTTGCACACCCTGATGAGAAAAGCATTGAGATTCCTGAAGTGTTGAAGAACAATCGATGAAGTCTTATTCATTTGTACCTTTTCAGTTTTGGGTTCATGGAAGGGTAGATTTGTATAGGAAATTTTATACTTGATAATTCGGATGTTTGTTTTTATGTTTGTACTGGCATAGACATAGGGGGAGATTTGTAAGTATATTTTGTTCAGTATTTATGTATATGTCATAAGCCGGTACATTATTGAATAAATTCAAGATCTCATCATCATCAACGGATCCGAATATCAAAGAATTCAAGGAAGGAATCAAAATTCTGGACAGCCGGACCGGTCCGCCTGTTTGGAAAATGAACTGGTCCGCCCCCGGACCGATCCGCCCTCTACCCGGACCGATCCGCCTTGCTCTTAAACCAATAGATCCCGGATCGAATGCGAACCGAAAAGACCACTTTCAAAAATGAACCAATCCGACCTCGGACCGGTCCGCCTGGGATAAAATCGTGCAGATCGTGTTCAGTTATTTTCGGCCCAGGTTTTCTTTTATAAACCGACTTCGGGGATTTATTTTTTAAGACTTTTCAAGAATATTTTCAGAGTCCTAATACTCTAAGTCTTCATCTTTATGAGTTCACAAACTCATGTTTAATTCACACAACCTTGCCATATCTGTGTGAATCACTTTGCAACCCAAGAACACACTTTTGTCTGTTCATACCCTTGTGAAGAAGACTGACCTTCTTCTTCATTGCTGCCCTCCTGGAAAGGAAAACTTCCAGCCTCCAACTACAGATCCGACGCCTGCGGTTTATTCTGTGTCACTGTATTTTCATTGTAATCCGAGAAATTTTAAGTTACAATATTATAGTGAAAATAAATGGTTTTTCCCCTTTGGGGGATTTTTCCTCAATTGTGTGTGTTTGATCGTACTAGCATGTTTTACATCTTATTCAATCACACCTAGTTGCATGTTTAGGGTTTAATTGGGTTAAACTATGTTTAATTATATAATTTCTTAATTTGAACGCACGTGTTTCTCTTCAAAACAAATTAGAGTGTGTCAAAAGAGGGGGAAATTAAAATTTTCAAGGGTTAAATGGGTATTGCAAAAAAAACACATCTCATGACATCATTCTTCTGTCTTATGACATACATAAGTTTCTTACTTTATATATATATATATATATATATATATATATATATATATATATATATATATATATATATATATATATATATGTGTGTGTGTGTGTGTGTGTGTGTGTGTGTGTGTGTGTTGTGTGAGTGTGAGTGTGTGTGTGTGTGTGTGTATACCTTCTGCTTTGGGGCTATATAATATATCATATTTTTTAGTGCCCCTAATTAAGTTGAGCTCCCTGAACATTATCCTTTTTTTATTAAATTTTTTTTAGATAATTTCATGGAACTTCACTTAATTCTTTCATTTTTTCATCCCAATTTTTTGTTTACATCTAATGGAGGATGGGAATTGTTGTTGTTTTAGTTTGTTGGTGTTGTTTGGTGGTTTGGTTGGACTATTTTTGGGTATGTTCTAGTTTAGTCCATTTAAGAATCCCTCATCGTAGTCGTCGCAACCGTCTCATAAGAGACTCTCCTGAGAAATGATCTTCCTCCTCATGTTCATCCTCATCCGATGAGGACACAAATGTTAATTCGTCTATTCCTGACCTTAGATTGCATTGGAGGACTCTCACCAGTCATACCCAATACCATACTGTAGACACCCCATTCTGTTACCCCCTAACTCTCCGTAGGTCCCTAGTACCTCCCTTCATCACTACAAACCCAGGTCATACCCCGAGTACTGACCTAGAAGCCATTGGGCACTCCCAAGCTCCATTTGACCAAAAATTCAAACTTTTCATCTCGACCGAGACTGAATGAATCTTCGAAGGGCATGAAATCCCTTTCTAATGGTCCATCCCGTGCGTGATTCTGACTTACCATGCGGACAAACGATTCGTTTGACTCCAAGAGGTCACTGAATGCTTCCAGGGCCCGGTTGACCAAAGTCAACTCCCCAAACTGGGTCAAACTCTTTGTAATGTAGAAGTACATATCCTAACCTTTCCAACGGTCCGCCCCGTGAGCGATTCGGGCTTACCATGCAGACGAACGATCCGTTCGCGTCCGAACGATTCCCCGTCCAATAACCGACAAACGCTTCTGAACCATATTTGACCCAAATTTAACTCATGAACCCGGGAGCGATCCAAGGACTTTCAAAGGTCTCTGAATTAACTTTCCAACGGTCTACCTCGTGCACGATTCTGACCAATGGTTTGCCCTCGGCAGCCAATTTTCCAAAAAGTCCTGAAACACACTGCCAAATGGCAGGTTCCAGACCCTACATATCGGCAGGTGCCGATAGGCAGGACCAGGTCTATGCCAATCGGCAGTGACCTGGGCCTATAAAATTATGCCTTCAACTCATTTGAAAGGGAGCACAGATCTGATAAAAATCGCTCCCAGCGAATCCCGAAAACCTCTCTCGAAGACAACGCGATTTCAACATCCAAATCCCTTTCTAACTTCCACTTTTCATCATCCTTTTCATCAAACTTGGTGAATTAGCCAGTCTCCATCATCATCCAAGTCCAAGGGCTGCTCTCCAACATTCAAGCTCTTCAAGAAGGTCCAACTTTCTCAACTTTCTCTTCAAATTCTCTTAAATTCGCAATAACTTATTTTATTATCTAGCACTTTTATTATCTCATCTCACACATCCTAATATATTTTTTATTTAGTATTATTGCACATCTCTTATTTTCATATAAATTAAATCCAAAAAAATAAGAAAAAGAGGGTTTGCTCATAAATTCCAAATAAGGATTCTCATATTTCTCTCTCACTTTTCTCACAACTAAAACACTTTTTCTACAAACACACACACTCACAAATAAGAGATCCCCCATTTGGATTTATGGAATAAAACCCACCCCTCATTTTGTATGCGAACAATGTGGACTTTGATGCCTTTATAGTCTACGTAGGCATCTTGGGGTAAAACCCGAGACTCGAGTCCTATTCTCACTTTCTCTCTCATTTTCTTTCTTCTCTAAATCCAATTTTCTTATATTCTATATACTTGTTGTTAGTGACGTATCACTCCATATGCGTTATTGTTCCATTATAACGATCAACGTAAGAGTAATCACGTAAATCTTATTTTTGAATATTATTTTTATACCTTCGTACGGATGACTCGCTTTATCTCTTCCATGATACAAGTCGAGGATTCCTATCCCCACTATATATATACACATGCACACATATCACGGGGGAAATAAAAAGGAAAATAGCAAACATCCATGAGAGACCGAAAGGGAGGAATGGGTGGCTAACACCTTCTCATTTCGTAACTTAGCCTCCGAACCCTTCTCGAATCATTTTGGTTTCGTATGCACCAGTATGTCTTTGGATGCCGTCCTTCGGGATGGCTTCCCCTTTTTTTTTTGTCTCTTTTGAGTAAAATAGACTGGCGACTCTAAATCTCTCTATATTTTTACACACCATCTCAAACGACGCCGGCCTAAGCGTTCCCGAGAGGGACGCGCAAGACCCCAGGATCCTCTTTCTCGCGCCCGCCCGCGGTGAGGATCGGAGATGGCCATATTGGCGACTATGTTGAGGACATGTATGCTTTGAGGGATTGACTATATTTACATGGATGTTATATTTGTTTATATTTCTCCTATATTTGCATGTTCCCCTTTTCCATGTGTATCCCATGCTTATGCTTCTTTTCACACACTTGTAGAAAATTCTCCATGTACACTTCACACCACGTGCACCTAGGATCACATATATGCACATATTGCACGCATCACCCATCCATACTTGGTGTGCCTTTGGTACTTGTACTTTGCTCCCTGTTTAGCATAATCAAGAAAAGCATTCTCATCATAAGATACTAATAAGAGAATCATGCATGATTCACACGACATCACCAAAGAGCATTGTTATTGATCAAATTTTACCCAGTAACTGGAGGGTCACTTCCTGATGGGCGCTGGTCTGGCAGGGCGCAGTTAGCCTAAGCGATATGACTCTCACCTTCCATTAGCCAAGTACCTTCGACGTATATTAAACGGTTCCACCGCATCGTACCACTTGATCGAAGTCATGACGGGAGGTATATCACAGGGAATTCATTCACGTATGCCGATTATATCGAATTCACTCTCACACATACCGTCCCCATGAGGTATATAGTGAGGCAATTCACGTACACTTAGGTATATCAAATGGCTTATCCACACGTACTGATTACCCGCAAGAGCAAGACGTATATCATGGAAGTCACGCCAAAGGGGGGAACCCATTCTGATTCATCCTACCAACTGCATACCCACATATAGGTGTCAAACCTAGGACACGAACTTTAGATTATCGATTTCAACCCGAAACTTTGCCGAAATTCCGGATCGGCCCACCACCCAAATTTTTTTGCATTTTTAAAATGGGACCTTGTCCGTGAGCCTGAATACAAGTCCAGTCGTAGCTTCGCATATATTAAAAACCCCACTTTTCCAGGCTAGGGTCCCGTCCGGCAATGCATTTAGGAGAATAAAATACAAGTGAGAACATAATAATCGTAATAATCATGCTGAGTTCCGTCTCCAAAAATATTTATGCATTCTTTATCAAAAATCCAAAAGTAGTTTCTTCCCTTTTTCTGAAAAATAAATCCCATTCTACGCCTTCTCAGGTAAATCGAAAACCCTTGTCCTGTCTCCCTATTGGCTTCGGTCTTCAGTCAATTCACCCAAGAGTTTGGTCCATTCCTCTACTACTTCTTTCGAGTTCGGAATCCATCCACTTTCCATGGAGAATATAGATCAAGTACTAGTCATACAGCCACATCTGACGGCAGTCCTAACTCAGCTCGTGTCCAAGTGATGCAATGAAACCAGGAGACTAAGGCCCTATTCCCTCATGCTACGGGTCCTCCCGATCCTATCTAGGTTCCCGAAGAATATCAGCACACTCCACGTGCCCCTCCTGTCAATGGGTCGTCGCCTGCCCAGCTTCCAATGCCAAACATTGCCCAGCATATGGCTAACCTGCCTATGGTCGCTGATCCAAAAGAGGAGGAGTTGAATAAAGTCAAAAAGGATCTCAAGATGTTCACCAAGAAGTTCGACCAAGTTAGAATCTCTGGGAATTACATAGACAACAGCCACATGTCTCCTTATCCTAAAGCGAGGTTACCTGAGAAGTTTAAGATGCCAAATATCGAGAAGTTCGAAGGGAGTAGACCCACGATTGTTCATCTTCGCAGTTATCATCGTTACATGACTCTACTAGGGGCTTCTGAAGAACTGATGGCCAATTGTTTCAGAAAACTTTGAAGGATAGTGCCCTCCGATGGTTTTTATCTCTCGAGGAATCCAGAATCTGTATCTGGGAGGATGTAGCCCGAGAATTCACATCATAGTACAAATACAACAAAGAGCTTGAGGTCACCCGTCGTGATTTAGATCTGCTCAAACAGGAACCTGGGGAATCAGTCAGTAACTTCATAACCCGGTGGAGGGAGCGAGCAGCTACCATAAGCAATCGACCATCTGAGGAAGAACAGGCCAACATAGTGAAGAAGAACTTATTTCCCCATATTCGAGAGATGATGGGAGGATAATACTATCCCCACTTCCGAGCTCTCAGACAAGCGGGAGTAAAAATCGAGGAAAGCCTTGTTAAAACAGAGGTTGAACCGAAGAAGGTGTCCGGACAGTTCACCCCTAGAAAGTATGCCAAGCCTGCTAGTGATACAGTCACAACCATCAACAACATCTCTCAACCAACCACATCATGGGCACTAGAAAGCCTACCTACCCCCATTCGAAGGGAATACACTGAGTTCCATGCTCCCCTATCCAAAGTTTACCAAGCCCTGTTAAGCCGAAACCTCATTAAACCCTTGGATCCCCGTCCATTGCCAAATCCACTCCCAAGAAACTTCAAGGCCGATGCTCATTGCGCCTTTCACCAAACTGTTGGCCATACCATCGACCAATGCTTTCACCTCCGAAACATAATCCAAGATCTCATTGACCGGGGTGCCATGACCCCACCAGCCAATCCTAAGCTAAACACTACTCACAATCCACTCCCAAATCATGCCAATCCCATCTTCTTAGAAGAAAACCCAAATTTCGATCCCTCAACTCAAATCACACCCATATACTCTCCTAAACCTCTTAAAGTTTTCTCATATTTCCTCCTACACCCTACTAGCCTCGATGATCAAGCACTGTCACTCCTTACCAGAGCATGCATCGTTGTCCGTACCCATTCTGAAAATGGAAATATGAAATTATCAGAGGTGTTAAACCAACTCCTAGAGTTTGGGATGAAATTGCCCTCACAGATGGTCATCGATTGCCAAAGGTTCAGTACACTGTTCTTGAAAGCACGAAAATGGGCCCGAGATTCAGACAAGTGGGTGGTACCAACCGATGAAGTCAGCCTAGATGATGTTGCTCAGATTATGGAAGAACTATTTGGGCAAACCAACATCATTTGTAGTATCATCGGGTTACTTGACATTTTGAAGCTACAAGGGCGCTTGGTCCCTTCAACCATACATATCCCCATAGAATGGGAAGACCTGTATGAAGAGTTCGTTGAAGTTGTGGAATTCATTGACTTTACATTAAAATACAGAATTGTTGCCACCGGATGGGGGAAAGAATTCAAAGATTCGAGTGAAGAACAAGCTTTAAGAAGAACTGGCCCAGTAGCCGACATATGTGGGATGATATCATTTGAAGAACTCCTCGGAGAAATAAACAGAGTGATAGAACAACCTGAGATTGATGAGGAAACGGTATTCATGTTCTTCCCTTCTTCAGTAAATCACATGACCAGATCAGGGAGACATTACCAGGTTCCAAGATCACTACCAGCAAATAACAAAGGGAACGGCGTTGAAAACCTTCCTATGACATAGATGACCATCGAGGAGAGCAAGGTCCTCGATCAACTGAAGAAAACTCAAGCTAACATCACTCTATGGGGGCTTTTCATGTCTTCACAGCTACACAGATTTTCTTTAATCAAGCTGCTCACTGGACCCACAGTTCCTCCTTCTACCACACTAGAAGAAGCGGTAAATCTAGTCGGATCCTTGACCTCTACCCAAATGCTATCATTTTCTGAAGAAAAATCCCCAGAATTGGGCCAAATCACAATCATGCACTCAACATCTCCGTCGAAGTTATGGGTAAGGTCGTGCCACTCTCTCTTATCGATAACGGATATGCCTTGAATGTCTTCCCACTGAGAACCTTCAAGTGTATAGGCTTAAAAGAAAGTGACCTCACTCCAATCTCCTCCGCTGTACGTGACTACGATAATACCCGCCGGGAGGTGATGGGATCCATAAAACTTATAATAGGGGTTGGCCTGATAAACCCTGTCATTGAATTCCAAGTCATAGACATCCCAGATTGTTTCAACCTGATGCTCGGACAACCCTGGCTCCACAGTATCAAGGGTGTGTCTTCCTCACTCCATCAGAAATTGAAGTTCTTCACCGATGAGCGATTCATCACCATTTTGGGTGACGATGAAAATGTCAAGGGTGCAAGCACAAGCAGTCCAATCCTTGAGATACAACACGGGTCAAATGATATGCTCCTATCATGATTCCGAGTTGATCCACCCCTACTCCTGGTAGGGGACGGTTTCAAAGAAAGGGTTTGTCCAGAATATAACCCTCATAGCAATGCCAATGTGATTCAGATGTTGAGAAACATGCACTTCATGCCCGGACTGGGGCTAGGGCAAAGGCAACAAGGGATACTTGAGCCCATCGAACTGAAGAAAGCTTTCCCTCCTTGTGGCTTGGGGTATAAACCATCAGAACAAGAGTTCATAATGATCCACTGGTCTCAACCAAAGAGAAGATTAGACTACATCCAAACTATCCCAGGAGACTCCTTGAATGGACGATTCATCAAAGAAGGCGAAGACTTACCCTTTTGCGGTTTTCCAGAACCATGGTATGACCACACAGACAAGAAGATGAAGCCTGGAATGGAGATATTTTTCCAAGATAGCTACCCATGGGCCAAAAGTTTCCAACACCGAGTACAACCACTCATCAAAGATACCAAAGAGACTGAGGAAAGTGATTCCGAAGATTCCTTCAACTTATAGATAGGGGTGTGCAAAAAAACCGACCGAACCGAAAACCGAACCAAACCGAAATCGGCGGTTTTTTTTAGCCCGGTTCGGTTTGCGGTTTAAGGATTTAAAAAACCGACAATATCGGTTCGGTTGTCGGTTTAGACAAAGAAAAAACCGATTCGAACCGAACCGAACCGACATCAATATTATATATTAAAAAACCCTTAAATATCTTTTATTTTTATATCCAAACACCATTAACCAACCTCCAAAACCGACCAAAACCGAAAACCGACCTACAAAAAACCGACCAAAACTGAAAATCGATTAAAACCGAACCGAACCGAACCGAAACCGATGTGAACCGAAACCGGCGGTTTTTTTCATCGTCGGTTCGGTTTCGGTCTGATTTTTTCCAAAACCGAACCGACCCGTGCACACCCCTACTTATAGACACTGGGGCTGGCACTCTGCATGGTTCATTCAGACACTACATCAATGGATCCATCCCATCTGATTAAAACTGCTGATACACCCCTCCTCAACTGGCATGCTACGCTAGTTCTACCTCTTGAAAACTCCCATAACCCCAATGTTTACCCTATTTCTTCTTCTGTTGTCTATCCTTGTTCAAATGTAATCGAGACCTCTTTTGATAAGGTTCTCAATGATGTTTTTCCTAACAATGAAATAAACGAAGATTTTGAGTATCTTGTTGTGCCTTATATTAATTGTTTGGATTCTAATCAAAATTTTGATGATGATGATTTTGCAAATGAATAATTCTTAACTGATCTAAATAAGGTTAATAATAAACAACACAACCGCGTTCAAGTTAATGAATAGGATACTGTTGTTATTAATCTCGGTTCTAGTAGCTAACTGCGCAAGATTAGGATAGGGGACACCCTTGATGAGCATGAGCGCGCATAACTCGAAGAATTGCTAAAGGAATTCGTGGATGTCTTCGCATGGTCCTATGATGATATGTACGGCATTGATCCTGAAATAGCTCAGCACGAGATCCCCACTCTTCCAGATTACAAGCCGGTTAAACAAAAATTGAGAAATCTCTGCACCGAATGGTCGCTTGAGGTCAAAGAGGAGGTGGTCAAACAGTTGAACGTGGGCTTCATTCGTGTGATCGAATATCCCACGTGGCTAGACGACATAGTACCTGTGCCAAAATCAGGAGGGAAGGTTCGAATGTGTGTGGACTACCGAGATTTAAACAAAGTTTCTCCAAAGGATGATTATCCGCTACCCAATATCGACATGATCGTGGATAACATATCCAGTCATGCTCTCAAGTCATTCGTCGATGGGTTTATCGGTCACAACCAAATCAAGATGCACCCAGACCACCAAGAAAAAACCGCATTCATCACCCCATGGGAAACCTTTTGCTACACCGTTATTCCATTTGGTCTCAAGAATGCTGGGGCCACCTACCAAAAGGATGCCACAACCATCCTGCACGATCTGATTCACAAAGAAGTTGAGTTTTATGTGGATGATATGATTATCAAGTCCAAAACTAGAGAAGGTCATGTTACCACTCTCTGGAAGTTCTTCGAACGAATGCGACGGTATCAGATGAGACTCAATCCACAAAAATGTGTCTTCGGGGTTACAAAGGGAAAACTCTTGGGATTCATGGTCAGTGAGAAGGGGATAGAAGCAGATCCTGCAAAGCTGAAGGACATACTTTAGATGCCACCGCCCCGAACAGAGAAAGAAGTTCGAGGTTTTCTTGGGAAATTACAATATATCAGCCGGTTCATCAGCCAGCTAACCTCTATCTGTGAATCGATCTTCAAGCTCCTCCGAAAGGATTCAACCAAGGTTTTGAACAACGCCTGTCAAGAAGCATTTGACCAAATCAAACAAAATTTGACTCAAACTCCAGTGCTCATGCCACCATGGCCTAATCTCCCTTTGCTCCTATACCTAACCATAACCGACACTGCAGTTGGGGCTTTGCTATCCCAATACCTTGAAGACTCCCGCAAAGAAAGAACCATCTATTACGCCAGTAGCAAATTAACCGGGTACGAGGTCAACTACACTTCTTTGGAAAAGGCGTGTGCCACACTTTTCTGGGTCACCCCAAACTTGCGACACTACATGCTCGCCTTCCCCATCAAACTTGTATCCCGAATGGATCCCATCAAATACCTGTTTGAGAAAACCGTATTATCCAGTCGAATGGACCGATGGTTGATGCTCCTAACCGAGTTTGATATCGTGTATGTCACGTAGAAAGCCATTAAAGGAAGATCCATCTCTGACTGCCTCGCTGATTACCCCGTAGAAGAAGAAGATGTCTGGATCTCTGAATTCCCAGATGAAAATATCCTCTGCACCGCTCACGAAAACCTTCGATGGAAAATGTTCTTTGACGGCGCTGCCAACAAAAAGGGATATGGCTTTGGGATACTTCTGATCTCCCCATATGACTCCAACACTCCCATCGCCATCAAATTGGATTTACCTTGCACCGACAACATGACAGAATATGAGGCATGCACAGTAGGCCTCAAAGTTGCTCTCAAGAAAGGTATTCAATACCTTGATGTCTACGGGGATTCTGCCCTCATCATCGGTCAAGTACTCAGAAAGTGGAAAGTCAAGGACCAAAAGCTCCAACCCTTCCATGCCCACTTAGAAGAGTTAGCCTCCCGATTCTGAGATATCACCTTCCATTACCTACCTCGAGCAAAGAAAAACCTTGTCGATGCTCTCGCTACCTTGGCCTCCATGGTCAACATGCCCGAAGGAATAACAATGACTCCCTTCCTAGTTCAAAAGCAAGACAAACCAACCCACTGCTACCATATTGAGCTTGTCTCCACCGAAGATCCCGAACTAGACGATTGCTGGTACTATGATATATGGTGCCTCCTCAAACATGGTAGGTATCCTCAGGGTTCCAACAAGAAAGACCGAACGACCCTCCGAAGACTGGCCGCCCAGTACATCATTTGTCATAAATCTCTACTCAAGAGGAACTTCGATGGAACTCATCTACACTATATCTCAGGGGCTGAGATTGAGAAGATAATGCAGAAGATCCACAGCAGGGAATGCAAGCCCCACATGAAAGATCACATGCTTTCCAAAAAGATCATCCGATAGGGCTACTACTAGACCACCATGGCCCAAGATTGCACCACCTATGTCCGGATATGCCTCAAATGCTAACAGTTCTCTAATCTTCAACACCTGCCTCCGTGAGAATTATACAACATGACCTCTCCCTGGCCGTTCTCCACCTGGGGTGTCAACATCATAGGGAAGGTTACACCAAAGGCTTCAAACATACATGAATTCATCCTAGTTGCCATTGATTACTTCACCAAATGGGTCGAAGATGAGTCATACGCAGTATTAAATGCCAAGAAAGTGGTCAAATTCCTCGAGAAAAATATCATCTATCGATATGGGGTCCCGCACGAGATAGTGTCAGATAACGGATTGCACTTCGAAGCAAAAGTCATGGAAGTAGTCAACGAGTACAGGATTCAGAGACACAAATCTTTTCCCTACCGACCTCAGACCAATGGTGCAGTTGAAGCCGCCAATAAAAACCTCAAAGCCATCATCAGTAAGATGATCGGAAGCTGTAGGGATTGGGCCGACCGGATCCCGTATGCCCTCTGGGGCTATCGAACCTCAATCTAAACCTCTACTGGGTCTACCCCTTACTCTATGGTCTACGACATGGAAGCAGTCCTACCTGTGGAGTTGAAAATACCCTCGCTACGCGTCATGCTCGAAAGCAAAGTTAGGGAAGAAGACTGGTGCCAAAGACGTCTTGACGAGCTGACCCTCCTAAATGAAAGGAGATTGAAAGCTCTTTACCACATACAGGGGTACCATCATCGAATAACGTGATCATTCAACAAGAGAGTCAAAGACCGCAATGTCCGAGAAGGGGATTTATCCCTCAAGGAGATAATAGAACCCATCTCGGACCCCAGAGGTAAATTCAAGCCCAATTGGAGTGGCCCCTACATCGTGAAGAAAATCTTATCCGGCGGTGCCGCCATGCTCACTGACCTAGATGGGGAGGAGATGGCTCGTCTAGTTAACCTGGACCGTCTCAAGAAATTCTACCCCTAGTCTGGAATCTCGACGCGCTACGACTCTTCTCATCTCCCTTATATTCTAAAAAAAAAAACTCTCTTCATTTCCCTCTACCCAGAACTACGTGGGCCTGATCCTCTGTAAAAAACCATTTTTCAAGAAAAATAAAAAAATTTCAAAATCCGCAAAGGTATGTAGGCAGCTCATACATCTTACAGGAGCATGACCCTTTCTTTTTCACAAAATACAATTCTTTTCTTATCTCCGAGAACGGCAGTTCATTCTAACAAAAACTTGAACAAACGGATTATGTATGCCTTAGCGATCCATATAAATAATTCAAAAATACAAAATTCATCGAAAGGCACGACTGGATGATCAGAAACTTGCTTATTTCATTAATAAGAAATGACAACACATATTACATAAGAAAAGGAACGGATAACTCCCTTACCCCTACTGCCATAAAAAGCCAAATAAAATCCCCATATTTATTCCCTATTAAACAAATAAACTCTCCAAGAGTTCTACCCACAGCTACCAGAGGAGCCTGCACCATCATCATCTACATCCTGGAGTCCCCAAATTTCCCCTGCCTGAACAGAGTGTCGTAAACACTCCATGGACCGATAATCCTGAACCAGCTTCGGAAAAAACACAACACCCCCTTCCATGGTGTTAAATAAAACAAACCACCTTTGTTCAGTCTTCACTGCCAACATATTGCTGACTACTCTCCTCCACAACTACTTCATATAATCCCCAGGGGCATGCCAAACTCTCCCAACAGACTGAGAGGGACGGGTCGACGGGCGTCGATTTTCCCACAAGGAGCCAAGACACATGCGCAAATGCTCAGTCAAATCTTCCACCATAAAGAAATTTTAGGTCCGAGGTGGAACGACCTGTGCCCGGCCAAATTGGCACAGAAGCCGCCAAAGGAAATAAAAAGAGGTCTATCTGAGACCAACCAGTCGCACATATAAGTACTCTCCTAGCTCCAGAACAGGCACCAACTGCACCCACCAAGGCACTGACCAACAAAGATTACGAGCCCCATTCTCCACAAACCAGTTCTCCCAGTTGTCAATATACAAGCCAACGCTGAAGAAGTAACACGAAAAGAAGTTGGGTACAACCGACAAAGGATACTCTGGAAGGGACACCAAGCGGAGCCTTTCAGACAACCACCTGAACAGCATCACATGGCTACCCCTCATAAAGATAGAACGACCTTCTCTCCAGGCATCTAGGCCATTCAGGGTCTCCACCAGTATCACCGCCACAGGATTGTGATGGTATGACATCCACGAAGTAATGGCTGCAAGCTGTGGGTCCACCAGCAGTTCTCCAGTCACCAGCATCAATTTTGAAACCAGGCCCAAAGCAACGGCTCCAGCATAGCTAGCATCACCTACTTCCCGTAAATGCACAGACAGTAGCACCGCAGGGAGGGAAATCATTCCTCCAGCAACCAGTGATCTGGTCACCGAAGGCAAAATATAAAGAAGCCCGGCCAACAAATCCATGGGAGAACGGGAAAATTCGTGCAAAGCCGCAGAAACACTGGGATTTATACCCAGCATGCCAGAAAATTCCTCGTAGGTTCCAACCCAAAGTGGAATACATGGTCTTCGGGGTACCAGAATTGTACCGCCGTCATCAGCATGTTCCACTCAATAGGCTGATTGCGCCACAAGGAGACTCGACGCATGTTGAAAGCATCATAGTCGACATTATAAGAGCACATTGCTTCCAAGGCTTTGAGGTACTTAGCAAATTCAATGCTACCAGGGAGAGCCATCTTGCAAGGCTAAGAGATAGTGGGCAAGTAAGTAAGAATGCGAAGGTGTGATGAAAACACTCCACCCTTATCCCTTTTTATACTTGAGAACCCTCACAAGAGACATAATCCCTGCAGAAATCGAAGGGAATCTTACCCCACAAAATGAAAAAGGCTGAAGAGGGTACCAATCAAAGCTTTGAATTGATGGGACTGGACTGAACTGTCGATAGGAAGGACAGGGTACTTGCCGATCGGCAACCCCCCATTTTTAGAAATTTCCCTTTTTTCCTCTTTTGTCAAATCAGAAAACTTAATAAAAATAAATTGATATTCTCAACAGAATTTCAAAATACCTTTTCCTACTTATATAATTTCCCCTTTTAATTAAAAACTTTCCTTCAAAAATTCCAAAAATACTCCTTTTTACGGTCTCAGCAGCAAAGTAAAAAGCTCATGTGCATGCATTCATTCATCATTAATAAAAGATAATAAAAAACTCCATTGCATTGCATCTATTTATTTTATGTGTTACATCAATTTTGCAGGAAATAAAAAGAAAAAGAAAAAATAATGGGACTCATCCCAAACCCACATTCTCTCTCTCTCTCTCTCACCTATATTTCTCTCTAAGAGCTTCCACCCCTGCGATGTGCTATCTTTCCCCTACGGCGAGATGATGCACCACCACTACCCGAGCCAGAGTCTTCTCCGGACGAAGCAAATGGCACCAAGTAAGAAGGAACAGGAACTGCATCCTGAATATGGGCAATTTCCGAAGATATCCAGTCTCTTAGCTAAGTGGTCGACACTCGGACTTGCTGCAAGAAAAAGGCAAAATCAGTATCAAAGCAAAGACGACCAAAACAGAAAAGAAAGAAAGAGAATAACAGAAAGGTATACTGCAGGTCGGAGGACCTCCTCTGTCAAACCCAACTCCTACGGATCCATCGCATGAGGGCGGTGAAACATAGGCACCATCCCTCCATCAGCCCGCCGAATGTTGTACGAAGGAGTATGCAGCCGCACAAAAGGAACCTCCGAGGTCGCCATCGCTGCAGATGCCGTTGGACTGCCGCCACTGTGAGAAGATCCCACCGCCCGACTCGAACCCACAGGAAGGAAAGGCAGGGCATCATATATGCTGGTCGCCATCAACCAGCTCATCACAAAGTCCATATAGTTATACGGCGCAGCCGTATCAGTGTATAATAAGTAGGACTCGTCGATCATCGCCGCGATCCTCTCATCCTCTAACAGCAGTCGCTCATGCCTAATAGACGTAGGAGGCTGCGTAGGTGGCACCACCACCTCCTCCTCAGTAATCTGGCGAGCCACCTCTCCCCGAGATATCAAGAATGGTCGAACTCATGCGCCAGCAAACGCCTCATCTGCGCGTTCACCCTGGGCGTCCCCGCATCCTAAATAGCTATCCCCCAGGGATAAAAGGTCACCTAAAAATCTCCAAGAAGGCATAAATCAATACAAGATCAGAAGGCGCAAAAACTAAGACTGGAAATGGAAAGAGTCTTACCCTACCACTGGTCAGGTCATTCAAGACCTGACGCACCGCCTCCGGAGAGAGAGATCCCTTCGACTGCCGATTGGCCTTACGTCATCGATACAATCGACAGGAGTCCCCAACAGTGTCATCCTTCAGAGCGATCAGCAGGGTATTGCACCCAATCACCTCATAAAACCACGTCTGTCAAAGATAAGAATTCAGAAACAAAAAGAGAAGCATAAGGAAATTGCAAATGCATGAAAGGAAAATGCGAATGCATGAAAAGAAATGCGCAAAATGAAGAATACCTCAAGAAGGTACGTGGCTCCTGTAAAGGTCTATCGGTAGCACCGGCTGAATGCATCCAAAGAAGAGTAAAGGGTCGCCAAAGTCAAACTCACCCAATCATAGAAAGGGATGTTCGAAAATATCCTCAAGTACGGCAAGAACCACAAATGGACGACATCGTCGCTCGACGCCACCATAAAACCTCCCAACACCAGCAAAATAAATAACTGATCCATCTGCCTCACTTGCAGCCTGCCCTCCACATCAATCACCCTTCCTAACAGAACATCCTTCAGCTGGGACAGTCGGATAAAATCCCCAAAAACTGTCCTCCCTACATCACCAAGTGTCGCACGCACTGCCTCCGGTCTCACCTGTAAAGAGAGATCCACCTCTATCTGCTCTCCATCACAATCCATCCCCAACCGTTGTTTCACGTCTATGGGAGTCACAGTCATCTCCTCGAATCCAAAATGGAAGGTGTGAGTAGTATCCCACCACCTCTCCCCCAAAGCGCACAGGATCGCTGTCGAACGAGGCATCTCATCCAGCGTAGATTCCAACCTCCAAAAACCCACTGATGATACCACCCAATGCACCACAGGTGGGAGATGGCACCCCTCATACCATGCTGACCGGCACCCCCCCTTAAATTTCGTACAAAAATTCCTAGAAAATACCAGAAATCCCCGAAAAATCCTCAGAAAATTCCTAAAAATCCTAGGAAGGATTTAGAACATTTTCACCAGGAAATTTCGCATTCCCTCAAGAGAAACCCCTATTTCCCAACGGAATGCTCAAAAATCAAGTGAATCTCCTCCCGAAAAAGCCCCGAAGTATCTCTAAGGATCGCCTGATCACTTCCCCAGCGGAGTTTTTACAGCACCAAAATTGGTTGTTCCCCCCTGAAAGGCCTCCTAAAGAAACAAAAGCTTCCCCATCTATCAGCTCCCCAGCTCAGATCAAAATCACAAAGCACTTTCTCCAGCAGAATCAAAATCAAATCTTTATCAACTCTTAGGTCAGAATTGACCTCGGTCCTCGGTCGTCACCACTCTTAGGTCAGAATTGACCTCGATCTTGGATTTTCACCTGAGTTAGGTCAGAATTGACCTCGGTCCTCGGTCGTCACCAATCTTAGGTTAGAATTGACCACGGTCTTAGATCGTCACTGATAAGCACCCAAAAGTGTCTATTTTATACCCCCAATAGATGCATTTTAGTCGCTCATTTTTAATAAAAATGGCCTTATGTTCGTATTTATTTATTTTTGAGGTCAATACGCAGTTGCAGTACGAATAATGCTAAATCCGTGCAATTGCAACTCAATAGCGGTCAAAAGCATGTATCAAAGAAATCAAGGAGATCGCGAAGTTTGGAGTCCAATCTGAGCTTGCCCCGATGTGATCCGATGCCTCAAAACTGTGCCGTAACCTAAACCCGAGCCTAAATCGAGCCCAGTCCATACCCCGAGCCGGGTGTGTGTTGAGTTTGTACCTTTATTAATTTTTAGATTTTTATTTTTAGTCATCTTATTTTTAGGATATATTTAGAAAATTCTGGGATTTATTTTCTAATTTTCTATTTCTTTATTTTGATTTTGATTTTGATTTTTATTAGTTTTTAATTTTTAATCTTTATTTTATTTTATCATTTTTTTCTAGGATTAGTTTTTAGAAATTTATTTATTTAGTTTTTAGTTTTAATTTATTTAGTTAGGATTTTTAGTTTATTTTAGTTTTTATAGAGTTTTATTTATTTATTATTATTTCTTTTTAATTTTTTAGTCTCTTAATAATAAATTAGAGTTTTTCTAGATTTTTATTTTATTTCTAGTTTTATTTTTTTTAGATTGTGTCATTTTTTTAAGGGTCCAACTTAAACACACAAATCCACTACACATTAGCGTACACCCTACACCCTCACCCACATCAACCTATCACCCTCACCACACCAAAGTACCCCCTACAATATTCATCATCTCCTACACCAAACATTCTCTCACCTCCATCCATAAACCAACCAATTAAACACTCCACCCTTATCTCTCCACATCCGAGACATCAAGCCAACCTCCTGCGGCCACCTGAAAACGAAACTACTTCACTCCGACGATAAACCCACCAGCGTCGAAATCGCGCCCAGGATTTGCTCCGGCGCCCAAGCCACCTCCGGCGACACATGAAACCATTTCCGCCACCTGCCACTCCGGTTAGAAAACCATCACAAACCCGACGGCGCTCCGGCCCGATCCACCTCACCCAGCGCCCGGTCCGAAACCGGAACCCAAACGAACCCCCTGCCCCGATCTGTACCCGACCGCATTCATCACCTGTTCAAAATCCAAAACCCACTTCCACAGTCAACCCCAATTCCTTAAAAATCGGATACCATTCCAAGCCAAAACCAAATCGCTTAAAAATCTTTCCAAGCCAAATCAGATCGTGGAACAAAAGAGAAAAAGGGTAAAGCTTATATGAAAGGACTCTCACACCAAAAAAAGAGAAGAGATACGTAGAGAGAGAAAATGATAGTGTATAATATGTACATATTATGTACATAAAAAAATTCCAAAAACTTCCAAAAAAATTAGTTTAGTGTTACCATAAATTTTTAGGTTTGTTTTTTATTCTTTTTGATGTAATCAAGTGATGGAAATTGTGACGAAGTTGGACGTATGTCAAGGCGCATTTCAAGACAAACTTGGGAAAAAAATTGCGTATTGTATTTCTACATTCTCTTTTCAATTTATTTCCTTCTTGACATAGTATCTATTGTGGTTTATGCACACATGCGAATGTTTCGCTAAACACCCCATTCAAGGGGTGGGATGCACTGCGTATGAGGTTAATTTAATTAATTGGTTTCACTAATTTTATATTTCTAGGTAAATTAATTTTTAAAGTGTCACCAATTAATTTATGTAACGAGAGTTAGTAAATTAATTGAACGAATTAATTTTTGAATTTTGGATAGGTTTTTCCAAAATTTGAATATTAATTCGGTATTGAAATTTGATGATTGCTATTGTTTTTCTTAAATTGACCCTAGCGGGTAATTTTCTGAAAATAGTGTAGTCCTTATTTTTCATTGTGTGAGATTTTTAAATTAATTTTCTGAAAAAGATTATATTAAATTTATAATTTTAACGAGAGTTAGATTGTCGATTTAATATTATCTCGAAATGTTTCAAATTAATAAATTGAGAATTAAAAATAATTGAAAATGCAGTGTAATCTCATCTCTTGATTTTCTCACATTTTTCACACTCTGTTGCACATTCTTTTTCATATTTTAGTCATTTTATAATTTTTAGCGTTTGTTTAATTTTTCCCTTGAAATTATTTTTAAAAAATTAAAAAAATTAAAAAAAGATTTTAATAAAAAAAAATTGGAATTGCACGTTTTCAAATTAATTGTTTCACCTTGAAAGTTGGATTGATACTCGTACTTACCGCAATACGAGTTATTTTTAAACAAGTTTTGTAGGTACTCAAGGGAATTTTGAGAGTGGCTTTTGCAATACAACGATATATACCCAAAAAAGCTAATTATCAAATGGCGCCGTTGCCGCTTTCTTGACGTGGAGACATGATTGAAGACTTGTAATTTTATTTATCTTTTTTTTTTAGTGTAGTTCTTCCTCCTCCCTCCTCATTAGACTGGTTGTATAGGATTTTTAAAGCTTGGTATTTATTTTGGTGCATTTTGACACCGATTTTTTTTTGTAATAATTATTCATAAAAAAAGCGAAAAGGGAAACCGGACAAGGTAGAGAGAGGGCGTCCACGGAGAGGATTTTTGAAGCCTCTCTACTTTGGGTCGGTAGGACTCCCGCGGACGACTGAGATAGGTGAAACTCCCCCCGGTCGACTCAGCTCCATCTTCACCCCACGTGTGTAAAAACCGTGGCAGGTACATTTTTTTTATCCCTCGCGAATCTCCTGCAAGCGAGTCAATTTTTGTGTGCAACTTGCTCCTATATGCTTTTCATTTTCGTATCACACTTAAATTGAGTGGTTTGATGAATTAATTTACCTAAGACCTGGCCCCGGTCATTACAACGAGAAGGGATTTCATCACCCGACTCACTCGCTTATCCATTATGTGCTACCCTAGCTGTCATTAAATTTAAAATCAATCAACTCGCTAGTCCCGTAGGAACACATTTTTGCAACAGGAGATCAGAAAGATAAATTCCGTGAATTTTGTCGCCCGCGAACTTCATTAAAATTTGACTACCCTTTTCACTAATTTAGAAGATAATAATTGGCTACGTGCTCATTAGGATTTTATCTTGACTCGTGTGTGTCCAATTCCATTATTTCGGTAGTCGGGTTTCGTTAGTTCTCCCAAATCAAGAGTCCATTTTCTCCCATGTTTTGAAAATAATCCCAAAAATATTTTCCTTTCTTTTTAAAAATATTTTCAAAAATCCCAAAAAGATTTACTTTATTTTTTCCATATTTAAAATTTCAAAAGATTTTCCTTTTCTTATTTTCAAAAATCACATAAAGATTTTCTTTTCTTTTGAAAAATATTTCAAAACCAAAAAAAATATTCCTCTTGTCATGTCCGAAGAACGTCCTTTACGGGAATACTTTGGCCATTTCACATTCTCTCGAAGTTTGTTTGATGATAAGCCCGAATCGAACCTTCATTCATTAATTGATGGATTTCACTCTCAAACGCACACCGTTGATACTTCTGTGTCGTCTATGCACACATCTCATCTTCCACCGCCTCCGGTGACGAGTGTCAACCCATCATGCTTCGCCGTGCACACACTGCTTTCTTAGCGATCACTTGTCCCATGAGTGTCCATTTATATTCTCTCCATATGAATCCACCTTGGAACATGTGTATCCCTATGACACTGTTTTGGAACCACCCTTGACGTATGGTCACGACAAATCTAATGTCGATGGGTATGAGTACCCAAGCTATTCATGGAGGCCTGATCATCCTTCCATGCAATATGAATCCCAACACCATGTTGAGGATCCTTACGGTTTCCACCGGTCGTCATCGACACCTCGTGCACCTCATATCTATCAGTCCCCTTCATATGCTCCTCATGTTGATTACACTTTTGTCCCTCATGGAGATGCTTCTCCCGTGAATGCTACACTTGACCCTGCTCCACACACTTCATATGAGTATTCTCCACATCCTAGTGTTTCTAGCGAGTTGTGTCCACCTCACCCACCACCTTCCACATCCTCTCTCGAAAGTCTTTTGCACAAGTTCGCGCACACTCTTCACTCTAAAAATGAAGCCCTTCAACGACTTGAACACAGGTTTACTGCATTTGAGTGTGCGAACGAGTCAGCTTTCACCCCAAGTCAACCCGTTATTTCCCCCGTGTGGGACGATGATGTGTCGTCTTATGCAACTGATTTTGAGTGTGACCAACCCTATCTTCCTGAGAATCTCGACATTGAGACCACTCCGTGGTCCGGAACCCAAGTTGACAATTGTGTTGACGTATCCCTTGATTATGAGACTGTGTCTACACCGCCCTATCCTTTCGAACCAAACATTGAGGTTCGCCTTTCCCCTTCCATAGAATCCTTATTTATGCCTGAGCCTACACCTCTTGATCCCACTGCGTGTGTTCCCGAGGAACCACTTCATCCTAGGTTAGCTCCGGCTACGAGTGCTCACCATTTTCTTGATATTGAATCCGTGATGGTTTCTACCTCTCTTGATATAGATCCTACCGCCTCATATTTGGCTCCCCTAGAGCCGAATATTGATGTAGATTCATCTATCTCGGATCTTAAAGACTCGTTAGACCCTTTCACCACCTTGGATAGTGACGTAATGGTGGCTAAGTTGATCACTCCCCCATTTATTTCCACACTTCCTCCTACAAGTGACCTTGAGGATCTTTCCAAGTCTCGTGAGGAGTGTGTGTCTCCTACTCGTGAGTTAGATCATCTTCCCCCACCCTTTGTTCCACCCGATCAACCCACTATCCCTTCCACCCCACCCCTTGATTTGGACCTTGTTATTGCACCTCACATGTTCCCATCTACGTATTTAGGTCCTCACCTACATTCATCCTCCACCCTAGTGCTCCACGATCCCATTTGTGCAATTTTCATTGACCCCACCATCCATGTGCGTATTATTGATACTCTCCACTTCCGTGACACCGAGCTTGTTATTCTATGCCCGCCACTCTTTTGTGGTGTTGATTTTTTCCATCGACAGCTCCCTATCGTGTCACGACGCGACCATTATCACCGTCCATTTATAAAACGGTCGTGCACTTTCTCTGAGGCCCACCCGATTATTATTTCCAAACCATTTTGCCTACCCAACCAACTTGAGCACCATTCTTATAGGGCCCTTGTTGCCCTCACCTTTACGCTCAATAAGGCCCGTGATCGGTGCTTGTTCACCCTCACCCTTGCCCATCTTTGTCCTACCCTCCTGCCCACCCACCCCTGGTCCATCGATGTTTTGCATCGAGTGATGCACTTCGCTATACAAGTGCATTGACCATATTTCGCCTTTATCCAACAAGACTGATGCTTCAGTCTTGTTTGGAGGTGATTCTCATCACCCAATTTTTTCTGCCACCTGTGCTTTCCTAGTTCCTATCCTTAGGGTGAGACTTATTCGGTCTGGCTAAAGACGTTAAACTTGGCGCTACCGGGAGGCAGCCCGTCATTCATTGTTTCTGAATATGAGTCTTATCCTGTTTGGGGGTGGTGTTTCACACCACCCAATGATTTTCACATGCTTTATAGACTTGTGTATATTTTTGTATCGCCTCTGTTCTTCAGGTTTCATATATTCCCCAGGGTG
The DNA here is from genome assembly GCA_949130495.1 of Sambucus nigra. Taxonomy (NCBI): domain Eukaryota; kingdom Viridiplantae; phylum Streptophyta; class Magnoliopsida; order Dipsacales; family Adoxaceae; genus Sambucus; species Sambucus nigra. Next base: position 405,834,259 of record OX422222.1, read on the forward strand.
CGGTACATTTCACTAGTGGTTCATTATGGTACTATCTTTCCTCCCTTGTGCTTTTCATTTTTATATATGGTTTTAAACATCGAGGATGATGTTCTCTTTTGTTTGGGGTTGGGAAATTTATCAAAATCGTACCTCTTTTGAAAATTTTCAGAAACAAGTGATTTTAAACTTTTTGTGGAGTTAAAAATAATTTTTTATGATATGATTTGTCTATCATCCCTCTTTTAGAAATCTTGGAATACCTGTGTTTAACCCAAAAATTACGCTTTTAACTATAAATTAATTAATACCTCTTAAAAGCGTACTTGCACTATGAATTCCTAAACTCGGCAGTTTTACACTATCACGTTTACAATCAAAAGTTGAAGAGTAAATATATTCTCAAGAGAGCCTTAAAAGATCACTAGTGGAGACTTAAACCCGTGAGATTTGAGCTTTTCACCTTTTTGAGGGTTTTTACGTATCTCCGAGTCACAAGATGACTCAACTTTCTTTGGGTACCACATTTAGTCGTTGCATGGTCTCATCATTTTTTCAAATTTGGCTTAATCACTAAGAATGACATTACTTTAGAGTTATAAGAAACATGTGTCTTGTAGTTTGTCCCGAGAACTAAACCGATTTTTCCATACACATACCATTTTCCCTATCACATTATCATTCACCCATTATCATTTTCCATATTACCCTTATCCATATGTCCCAAATACCATCCATCATTACCATATTTTTTTAGAAAAGGAGTGTTTGAAAAATTCTCATGTAAATTGTCTTCATTTTTGCTATGAAAAGAAAAATGTATCACAAAAAAAAAGCAAAGCAAGAAAATAAAAAATAGAAAAGAAGAAAAATAAAGATGCGATCATAAGTTCAAATAATGAACACAATAATGAGTCAAAATGTTTCACTCTTCTCAAAACACCCAATCATTCATCTTATTCATTTTCCCCTCATACCTTTCATAAACCCCATTTTAACCCTTGGTAAAGTGTTCGGGCAAACGAGAAGACTATATGGTGAATAACTCGTCATTCTCGACGTAGTGGTTAGCGTTCCTTCATGAGATCAGATTTTTTTCATGTATCCGTCCTTTATTATAAAGTGTGTGAGACGTTTGAACTTGTTTACATTTACTCACCTCCTCACACAATAGAGAGATACACTTACCCAATTCTCAGAGAGTTCGATTCAGAGAGATCTATCCAGTGAGAATTGAAGTCAAAACGTTGATTTTATAAAGGCGATCTAGGAATTACTCTAATGATACTTAAGATTGTTTCACATTACACACGCTGACTTTTAGGAATGATTACGCTTTTGGTATTAAGTAATTTCATATCTCATTTTGATAGTTGAATACGGTGTTCCTTGATGTCCTTTTAAAGTTGGGTTGTATAGCGTTTCATCATCTACTCAGATACTGCATTTAAATAAGTTTTTGAATTTTATGGGTACATTCACTGCAAACCCTCACGAGACACCACTCGTCCTGTAGGGTTACCTACAGGTTTAACGGCTTATTGCACATGCTAAGTGCAATCGCCAGTGCCTGCGAAAGTGGCACACTTTTGGTTACTTATATATGTTTTCTCTCTAATTTTTGCTCGAGGACTAGTAATGTTCTGTTTGGGGGTGGTGTGATAAGCACCCAAAAGTGTCTATTTTATACCCCGAATAGATGCATTTTAGTCGCTCGTTTTTAATAAAAATGGCCTTATGTTCGTACTTATTTATTTCTCAGGTCAATATGCAGTTGCGGTACGAATAATGCTAAATTCGTGCAATTGCAACTCAATAGCGGTCAAAAGCATGTATCGAAGAAATCAAGGAGATCGCGAAGTCTGGAGTCCAATCTGAGCTTGCTCCGATGTGATCCGATGCCCCGAAACTGTGCCGTAACCTAAACTCGAGTCTAAACCGAGCCCAGTCCACACCCCGAGCCCGATGTGTGTTGAGTTTGTACCTTTATTAATTTTTTAGATTTTTATTTTTAGTCATCTTATTTTTAGGATTTATTTAGATTTATTTAGAAAATTCTAGGATTTATTTTCTAATTTTCTATTTCTTTATTTTGATTTTGATTTTTATTAGTTTTTAATTTTTAATCTTTATTTTATTTTATCATTTTTTTTAGGATTAGTTTTTAGAAATTTATTTATTTAGTTTTTATTTTTAATTTATTTAGTTAGGATTTTTAGTTTATTTTAGTTTTTATAGAGTTTTATTTATTTATTATTATTTCTTTTTAATTTTTTAGTCTCTTAATAATAAATTAGAGTTTTTCTAGATTTTTATTTTATTTCTAGTTTTATTTTTTTTAGATTGTGTCATTTTTTTAAGGGTCCAACTTAAACACACAAATCCACTACACATTAGCGTACACCCTACACCCTCACCCACATCAACCTATCCTACACCCTCACCACACCAAAGTACCCCCTACAATATTCATCATCTCCTACACCAAACATTCTCTCACCTCCATCCATAAACCAACCAATTAAACACTCCACCCTTATCTCTCCACATCCGAGACATCAAACCAACCTCCTGCCGCCACCTGAAAACGAAGCTACTCCACTCCGGCGATAAACCCACCAGCGCCGAAATCGCGCCCAGGATCTGCTCCAACGACCCATAAAACCATTTCCGCTACCTACCACTCCGGTTAGAAACCCATCACAAACCCGACGGCGCTCCGACCCGATCCACCTCACCCAGCGCCCGGTCCGAAACTGGAACCCAAATGAACCCCCTGCCCCGATCTGTACCCGATCGCATCCATCACCTGTTCAAAATCCAAAACCCACTTCCACAGTCAACCCCAAATCCCTTAAAAATCGGATACCATTCCAAGCCAAAACCAAATCCCTTAAAAATCTTTCCAAACCAAATCAGATCGTGGAACAAAAGAGAAAAGGGGTAAAGCTTATATGAAAGGACTCTCACAGCAAAAAAAGAGAAGAGATACGTAGAGAGAGAAAATGATAGTGTATAATATGTACATATTAGGTACATAAAAAAATTCCAAAAAAATTAGTTTAGTGTTAGAATAAATTTTTAGGTTTGTTTTTTATTCTTTTTTGTGTAATCAAGCGCCGGAAATTGTGACGAAGTTGGACGCATGTCAAGGCGCATTTCAAGACAAACTTGAGAAAAAAATTGCGTATCGTATTTCTACATTCTCTTTTCAATTTATTTCCTTCTTGACATAGTATCTATTGTTGTTTATTCACACATGAGAATGTTTGGCTAAACACCTCGTTCAAGGGGTGGGATGCACTGCGTATGAGGTTAATTTAATTAATTGGTTTCATTAATTTTATATTTTTAGGTAAATTAATTTTTAAAGTGTCACCAATTAATTTATGTAACGAGAGTTAGTAAATTAATTGAACGAATTAATTTTTGAATTTAGGAATCGAACTAGAGATAGGTTTTTTCGAAATTTGAATATTAATTCGATATTGAAATTTGATGATTGCTATTGTTTTCCTTAAATTGACCCTAGCGGGTAATTTTCTGAAAATAGTGTAGTGCTTATTTTTCATTGTGTGAGATATTTAAATTAATTTTCTAAAAAAGATTCTATTAAATTTATAATTTTAACGAGAGTTAGATTATCAATTTAATATTATCTCGAAGTGTTTCAAATTAATAAATTGAGAAATACAAATAATTGAAAATGCAGTGTAATTTCATCTCTTGATTTTCTCACATTTTTCACCCTCGGTTGCACATTCTTTTTCATATTTTAGTCATTTTATAATTTTTAGCGTTTGGTTAATTTTTCCCTTGAAATTGTTTTAAAAAAAAAAAAAAATTAAAATTGGAATTGCACGTTTTCAGATTAATTGTTTCACCTTGAAAGTTGGATTGATACCTGTACTTACCGCAATACGAGTGATTTTTAGACAAGTTTTGTAGGTACTCAAGGGAATTTGGAGAGTGACTTTTGCAATACAATGATATATACCCAAAAAAGCTAATTATCAGTCACCTGAGTTAGATCAGAATTGACCTCGGTCCTCGATCGTCACTTGAGTTAGGTCAGAATTGACCTCGGTCCTCGGTCGTCACCACTCCTAGGTCAAAATTGACCTCGGTCTTAGATCGTCACCTGAGGTAGGTCAGAATTGACCTCGGTCCTCGGTCGTCACCACTCTTAGGTCATAATTGACCTCGATCTTGGATCGTCACCTGAGTTAGGTCAGAATTGACCTCGATCCTCGGTCTTCACCACTCTTAGGTCAGAATTGACCTCAGTCTTGGATTGTCACCTGAGTTAGGCCAGAATTGACCTCGGTCCTCGATCGTCACCACTCTTAGGTCAGAATGGACCTCGGTCTTAGATCGTCACTTGAGTTAGGTCAGAATTGACCTCGGTCCTCGGTCGTCACCACTCTTAGGTCAGAATTGACCTCAGTCTTGGATCGTCACCTGAGTTATGTCTGAATTAACCTCGGTCATCGGACGTCACCACTCTTAGGTCAGAATTGACCTCGATCTTGGATCATCACCTGAATTAGGTCAGAATTGACCTCGGTCCTCGGTCGTCACCACTCTTATATCATAATTGACCTCGGTCTTGGATCGTCACCTGAGTTAGGTCAGAATTGACCTCGGTCCTCGGTCGTCACCACTTTTAGGTCAGGATTGACCTCAGTCTTGGATCATCACCTGAGTTAGGTCATAATTAACCTCGGTCCTCGATCGTCACCACTCTTAGGTTAGAATTGACCTCGGTTATTAGATCTTCACCTTAAGCCCGCAGATTTAGCTTTGACCCACAAAATTGGTCATCCTCCACATCACTTTAGGTCCTCATAATAGACCTAAACCTTTGATCGTCATTCAAACCATCCCCAGCACACCCCTCAGGTCCTCAGAATCAGCCTCGACCCTCTGAATTGGTCATACTCCCTCAAAAGCATCATGTGGTGTCTATTCGAAGATTATCATTTGTTCCAAACTCACCCATCGAGGGGGTCTGTAGACACCCCATTCTATTACCCCCTAACTATCCTTAGGTCCCTAGTACCTCCCTTCATCACTACAAACCCAGGTCATACCCCGAGTACTGACTTAGAAGCCATCGGGCACTCCCAGGCTTCGTTTGACCAAAAAGTCAAACTCTTCATCTCGATCGAGACTGAATGAATCTTCGAAGGGCACTGAAATCCCTTTCCAATGGTCCATCACGTGTGCGATTTTGACTTACCATGCGGACGAACGATCCGTTTGACTCCAAGAGGTCATTAAATGCTTCCAGGGCCCGATTAACTAAAGTCAACTCCCCAAACCGGGTAACTCTTTTGAATGTCGAATTACATCTCCTAACCTTTCCAAGGGTCCACCCCATGCACGATTCGGACTTGCCATGCGAACGAACGATCCGTTTGTGTCCGAACGATTCCCCGTCCAATGGACCGACAAACGCTTCCGAGCCATATTTGACCCAAAGTCAACTCCCGAACCCGGGAGAGGTCCCAAGGACTTTAAAAGGTCTCTGAATTACCTTTCCAATGGTCTACCCCGCTCGCTATTCTTACCAATAGTTTACCCTCGGCAGCCAATTTTCTGAAAAGGCCTAAAACCCACTGCCAAATGGAAGGTTCCAGACCCTGCCTATCGACAGGTGCCGATAGGCAAGACCAAGTCTATGCCGATCGGCAGTGACCTGGGCCTGTAAAAGGATGCCTTCACCTCTTTTGAAAGGGAGCCCAAATCTGATAAAAATTGCTTTCAGCGAATCCCGAAAATCTCTCTCGAAGACAGCGCGATTTCAACATTCAAATCCCTTTCTAACTTCCAATTTTCATCATCCTTTTCATCAAACTTGGTGAATTATCCACTCTCCATCATCATCCAAGTGCAAGGGCTACTCTCCAACATTCAATATCAAGCTCAATATCTTCAAGAAGGTTCAACTTTCTCAACTTTCTCTTCAAATTCTCTTAAATTCGCAATAACTTATTTTATTACCTAGCACTTTTATTATCTCATCTCACACATCCTAATATATTTTTCATTTAGTATTATTGCACATCTCTTATTTTCATATGAATAAAACCCAAAAAATAAGAAAAAGAGGGTTTGGTCATAAATTCCAAATAGGGATTCTCATATTTTTCTCACAACTAAAACACTTTTTCTACAAACACACACACTCACAAATAAGAGATCCCCCATTTGGATTTATGGAATAAATCCCACCCCTCATTTTGTATGCGAACTACATGGACTTTTATTTCTTTATAGGCTACGTAGGCGTCTTGGGGTAAAACCCGAGACTCGAGTCCTATTCTCACTTTCTCTCTCATTTTCTATCTTCTCTAAATCCAATTTTCTTATATTCTATATACTTGTTCTTAGTGACGTATCACTCCATAAGCGTTATCGTTCCATGATAACGATCAACGTAAGAGTAATCGCGTATTTTTTATTTTTTAATATTATTTTTATACCTTCCTACGGATGACTCGCTTTATCTCTTCCATGATACATGTCGAGGATTCCTATCTCCACTATATATATACATATGCACACATATCACGGGGAAAATAAAAAAGGAAAATAGCAAACATCCATGAGAGACCGAAAGGGTGAAATGGGTGCCTAACACCTTCCTATTTCGTAACTTAGCCTCCGAACCCTTCTCGAATCATTTTGGTTTTGTATGCACCAGTATGTATTTGGATGACGTCCTTCAGGATGGCTTCACCTTTTTCTTTTGTCTATTTTGAGTAAAATAGACCGGAGACTCTAAATATCTTTGCATTTTTACAACTCATCTCAAACGACGTCGGTCGAAGCGCTCTCGAGAGGGATGCGCGGGACCCGAGGATCATCCTTAACGCGCCCGCCCGTAGCGAGGATCGAGGATGGCCACACATGCACAGGTTTTTTCCACTCGCTCATATGTTCGCGAAAAATCGTCAGTATCCCCTCTCTAGCTGGCACTACTATACATTATTGGGTTTCTGATTTAGGTTAGAACCCGCTGTTCAATCTCACTGACCCCATTTATCCCTATCTTATTCGAGAATTTTTCTTTTTGATGAGTGTTCGTGAGGAAAATATTTTTGCTAAAGTGCGCGGTCGCGACATCATCGTCTCTCCTGATTCCATCGCTCTTCTTGTCCCAATACCCTGTGTCACAAATCCCTCGTTTCCTTGGCCTCAAAACTCTCGTCCTAATTCAGGTCTAGTCATGACCACCATGAGTTGCATTACTCAACCCGATACTGTCACTATTTTCCATAAGAATTTACATCCCGATTTTATGGTACTTAATTGGATTGTTTGTGCTTGTCTCATTCCTCGTGTCAACTCCACTCAGATTACAAAAGTTCACATGGATATCATGTTTGCTATTAGAATAAGAGCTTCCATCGACCTCCCCGCCTTTATTTTTGTGGTTATCAAATCTATCAAAGTAAGCCCATTCGGTCCCATTAGGCAACCCTTCCTTTTGTCGTTGTCATCACTCGCCATTGTCTTGATGCGGGATGCCCTCGTCTTCCATCTGATGTCCCTGTGACCCGACATCAAACAATTGATATGTCCTCCGTTAGTCACTCTCGTGGTCATTTACCCCCTGATACTCCTCAAATCACTATCTCTTAATCTTCATCCTCTCAATCTGTCGCTACCTCAATCCCTGCTCCCTCTAGACCATCATCTTCTCGTGCTCCCCCACCCTTTGAATCGGAGGATCTTAGTTTTGTTCATTCATAGGTGGAGCAGATTCAGGAAGAAAGGCACCAGGATTGGGCTATTATGTAGGAGCTTTTTCTTAACATGCAGCGGGATCGTGAAGCTGAGTCTTGTCGGGAGGAGGCTCAAGCTTGTCGACATGAAGCCTAGGATCGTCGTGATTCCATCCTTCTTGAGCATCCTGAGGCGATTCGTCGCATGGAGATGCGTCGTTATATAGGATCTTCCGGTTCAGGATCCCTTCCAGATGATTCGCCACATGATGCCCCAGCTCCATGATTTTCGTTCTGTTTCAGTTTATTTCATCTTTTGTACTTGTGAGGGCGAGTGGATCACCTTTAATTACATTTTCTCACTTGTACCTGTTTATATAGTTTGGTTAGATTCTCTTAATTGATGTATGGATATTTGGTTTTTCCCTCTATGGTTAATGATATCACTCTCTTGTTTCTTCAATTGTTGCATATATGGATTTTGGATTTTGTTGCATATTTTTCTATTATATTTATTCCTCTTATCATCTTCACTAACCATACGGCTAATTCTATCCCTTTGTCTTTTCCAGAAAAAAAGGGGGAGAAACATTGATAGGGGGAGTTCTTATTTAGGGGGAGTTAATTTTAATTTAACATATGTCATACTCATGATTAATTAACTCGCTTTATATTCTCATGATTAGTTAATACTTGATTTATATTCTCTATTTCCCCATGCATTTTATGTATTTGTTGCTTCATGTGTGTAGGATATATCGCCTACTTACTTGATTTATATTCTCTATTTCCTCATGCATTTTATGTATTTGTTGCTTCATGTGTGTAGGATATATCGCCTACTTATCTGCATCCCTTTTTCAGTCGCGTACATAAGTCTGTCTTTTTATTTGGGTTTTTAGGACGAGCTTTAGAATCGGCTTGACGGTTGGCTCAGCAAATTCAGTCTTTTTCTTTATTTTTTATTTCGTTTTGTCCCGGAATAGCTAAAGGGGGAGATTTATAAGGAAAAATTAACAATCGAGTCCTTTATAGTATTGGCTAAATTCCATTGGAGAAAATGCTTTTGGGTCATATCAAGTCTAACATCCTACAACCTTGGAGAATTGGGCATTCAAAGTTCACGCTACATCAAAACGCATTTCAATTCCATTTTCCTAAAAAGGTATATGATCAAAAATCTTATTTAAGTGTTGGAGAAATTTTAATTTACTTAAAATATTTATGAAATTTATTTTTAAATCTTTTTTTGAGACAAAGGCATTTTCGTTCGAAGTTTTCCCAGGTCGTTCGAATGACCTGGGTCTAACGAACCAGTTCAATGTTCTCTGGAAACTCGTTAGAAGGATCGTTAGAAATGTCATTCGAATGAATTCGTTCTAACGAGATTTCTAACGACTTCCTTTATTTATACACTGGACTATCGTTAGAAACTCGTTCGAACAACCTCGTTCGAATGAGATTTGTTAGTTTTGATTTTTTTTCCAGCAGTTATTTTAAATAACTTCCCCTGTCCACCACTTTTCCAGTTTTCATAATATGGAAAAAAAATCAAATTTTCATAAGAAATTTGTATATTTTGAGAGAACAACTCTTGTCTTCCTTTTGATGAAAAACACTCCAACAGAAATTTAATTTTTGATTGAACCAAAACCCCAAGATTTCAACCTGAATTTCATCATGGACATATGCACTGGATTTCTGTGTCCTAGTTAATTGGAGAGGGTTCTTTGGCCTTCGATGGATACCGAGACATGAGAAGTGTTGTGCAACGCGTTGGAGCTTCGTGTACTACAAATGAAGGTATTGGAGACGGCATCAACGAGTATTTGTGAGTCAAGTATGTAAGTCTTTTGAGTCTCTTTGCAAAACCATATTTGTAGTGGATTTGTCTAGGCCTAGTCGTCCGAGGTTTTTCCCATTTGGGTTTTCCTCGTACGTCGGTGCGTTGTGGTTGTGATTTCTTATTTTATTGCATATAATCACCTAGATGTATGTGTAGGATAAAAAGGATAAAATTTGACTAATTTGTATCTCTCAATCAAGTTAAATATCCCACCATTTTAATTGATAATTAGTCATGCTAACTTACTAATTTGCAAAGGATATTTAAATTGGAATATTTCTCTATTTGGAATTTTTTTTATAAGTGTAGTGTGTGTCTTCTACGAAATAACCTCAATTCATATAATCTTACAACTTTAGAAATTCTTCAGTAACTCCCGTTGCTTTTTCTGTCTTGGTCAAATGAGGAATCAGATCTTTGTAGTGTCCCACTGACCTGGTTATGTGATTTACTGAGGCGAGGAAGAATAAGAACCCCAAATCTTAATCTTCGTAGGATATCATTCCACACAAGATGGATACTAGAGTGGTTTCTTCCCGACTGGGTTCGTCATCTAAATTGTCTAAGTCATCCCCCAATTTGATGGCAACAATGTCCTCTTGCTAAAAGAAATCAAAACATTAAATAACCTTGACTTCTTAATCATACAAATCTTCCCACTCGATGGGGAGGTACATGAATGAAGGGACCAAATGTCCCTGGAGCTTTAATTCGGTGAGTAGCTCATCAATGTGGAAAATTTCACTTATTTATCGAAATGCATCGGCCATTATCTGTACCACGTCATCTAGATTGACTTCTTAAACGGGTACCACCCATTCATCCGATTCCTGATCCTATTTTCGTGCTTCTATGAACATGTCACTAAATTTGAGATAATCAACAATCATCTCAGCGAGTAATTTCAGCCCAAACTCCAAGATTTGGTTCAACACAGTTGGTAACTCCATATCCTTACCTTAAGACCGAATATGGATGGCAATGAAGGCCCTGGAGGATTGAGAAAGGTTGATTGGTGAAGCAGGTTGGTTGTAGGAGAATGTACGGGAAAACCTTGAGCAGTTTGAGTGAGATTGTGGATATGATGGGTGATTTGTTGGGCACAATTTGAGCAGATGGATCAAATTTTGGTCACTCTCTAGAAAGATGGAATTTATATGGGTTGGAAGTGGGTTATGAGTGGTATTGGGTTTATTATTGGCTGGTGGGGCATGGATACCCAGGTCAATTAAACCTTAGATCACATTTTGAAGTTGGTAGTATTGGTCAATAGTATAGCCAGCAGACTTGTGGAAATCATAATGCGCATAGGATTTGAAGTTTTTAGGGAGTAGATTTGGTAGTGGACGAGGGTCCAAGGGTTTAATGAAGTTTCAGCTCAGCAGGATATGGTAGAATTTGGACAGGGGAGCATAGAGCTCAATATACACTTTCTTGGTAGGGTTGGGTAGACTTTACTGTGCCCAAGAGGTAACAGGTTGGGAAATTATATTGATGGTTAAGACTGTAGTACTGACGGGATTCTCATACTTTTGGAAAGCTAAATTTTTAGTCACTTTTTTGGCTCAGATGCAACTTTTATAATGCCTTCATCAATTTCTACACCATCCTTTCGAAGGGCTAGGAATCATGGGTAGTAATGTCCTCACTTCGATGCTCGAATATGAGGCAAGAAATTATTCATCACGATATTGACTTGTTCTTCCTCAGAGGGTCCGTTGGACATGGTAACAGCTTTATCTCTCCATCTTTCTATGAAGACATTGACTATTTCCCTAGGGTTCTTCTTAAGAATCTCTAGATCTCGGCGTGTAACCTCTAGCTCCTCATTGTTCTTATACTGAGACATGAATTCTTGGGAAACATCCTCCCAACTATGAACTTTGGATTCTTTGAGAGATAAAAACTAATGGATGGCTCTTTTTTTCAAGGGTTGTTGGAATATCTGGGCCATTATCTCTTAAGAGGCACCAAGGATGGTCATGACTCAGTGACATCTTCGAAGGTGAATAATTAGGGGTTCGCTTCACCTAAACTTCACGATGTCTGGAATTTTGAACTTCTCCAGCAGCCTGGATTTAGGATAGGGAGACATATGGGTGTAGTCCATATAGTTCCAAAATATCTTGACTTGGTTGAACTTCTTTTTCAGTAGCTTGAGGTATTCTTTGACCTTATTCAGTTCCTCCTCCTTAGGATCTGTGGGTATCAGCAGGCTAGCCCCTGGTTGAGCAACGTTTGGCATAGGTAGTTGAGATGGCGGTGAACCATTGGTAGGTGGGTCACACGGAGCATGATGATACTCTTCTAGGACCCAAATAGTCTCAAGAACGGGTGGACCCATGGGATGAGGAAAAAGAATCTCTGGATCTTTGGGAATTCGAGTCCAGTGACGTTGCATCTCACGGACCTCAATTTAAAGGTTGTCAATCTTGGCATTGAGTTGGGCTAAGACGGTCATCAGATCAGGATGCACATTTGGTGCTTAGTTAGTGTTCTCCATGTAGATCTCGTGAAGGAAGATCCCAAACTCTAATAAAGTAGAATAAGAACCAATAGAGCTTCGGGGCTATTTGGTGGAAGACTAAAGCCAATAGGGAGCCAGGACAAAATCAGGTATGCGATTGACTTGAGAGAGAAAATGGCTCGAATTTATTTTGAAAGGAGGGAGAAAATTTTGGTATTTTGGACTTAAGAGAAAGGTATTTTTTTACAAATGGATGGAAAATGAGAGGAATCTGAGCATGATTATTATTATTGTTATTATTAAGTTCTCACTTGTATTAGGTTTCCTAAATGTAAAAAAAATGTTGAGCAGGGCCCGAGACTGGGAAAATAGGTTTTCAAAATATGTAAGAAACGGTTGAACTTGTTTCTAGGCTCATGGATGGGGTCCTATTTTGAAAAAAAAGGAAAAATCATGCCAAAAATTCGGGCAGTACGTCGACCCTAAATTTCGGCAGAGTTTCGCATGGTATCGAAAAAACTAAATATGGGTGTTCTAGATTTGACACCTATATAAGGTTTATGAAATTGTTGGGCTGGTGGAAGGGTTCTCCCTTTAGCATGATTTCCATGATATACCTCTTGTATATAAGGGAAATCATTCATCGATGCGTGTAAACAAGCCATTTGATATACTTGAGTGTATGTGAAATGCCTCACTATATAGCTTATGGGCATAGTATGTGTGAGAGATGATTCGATATACTCGACGTACGTGAATGAGTTCCCAACTATATACCTCCGTTTATGAGTTCGGTCAAGGGATACGATACAGGGGGACCGTTCAATATATGTTGAAGATACGAGGCCAATAGAAGGTGAGAGTCATATCATTTAGGCTAAATGTGACATGTAGGACCATCATCTATCAGAAAGTGACCCCTAAGTACGGGACAAAATTTTGGTCAATATAGCCATGCTCTTGGTGATGTAGTGTGAAAAAAATGCATGAGTATTAATTAACATATTATGAAGAGAGGGTGTTTTTTATCATTTTTTATTGGCATGATGACTAAAGGGAATACTACACTAATAGGGAACATATACAAGTAAATCTAGTATGGATACTGTACTACGCATGGATATATGTGAGTGAGTAGGTGACATACAAATATAAACAAGTGAGTGTGTGTGATAGCGAGCCTATACATGGATCAACTACAAGTGGTGTGTGATATGTGTAAGTGAGCATATATATGTGTAAGAAGTATGGGTGTGTGCTAGTGAAGCCTAAGAATGGATATTCTAAGTGGTGGGTGAAGCATGTGAGTATAAAGTGGAACTAAGTGTAATTGTGTGAAGTGTACATGGAGAGTATATACAAGTGTGTGACGTGTATAAGTGAGTATAAAGTTATATATACATGAGAGAGAGAGATACAAAAAGGTAAACAAAGAAGAAAAGAGAACATACAGGTAGGTGCATATGCACACATGCGGAAAATAATAACATCCATACAGTAATAGAGTCTAGTCCTCATATAATATTCCCAGCGGAGTCTCCAATGTGGCCATACCAAGGGTTTTTCGGGAGGGGGGGGGGTGTTATCTCCAGAGGTGGATCCCCCTTAACCTTTTTTCGATGTGTGCATGGGATATCATCCTTTTGTCGGGGCACTCAACCGTCGTCGATGTGGGGTGATATGTAGAGATAGAGTCACCAACTTATTTTGCACAAAACATGCAAAAGAAATGTTTCTGCTTCGAGAGATCGGTATTAAGGATAATACTGATGCTTGTGAAACCATATAGTTCAAGAGTCCAGGGAATAAGTTACGGAATGGAAAGGTGTTAGGAACCCATCCCCATCTTTCGGTCTCTAATGGCATGTTTTAATCTTCTACTATTGAACTTCGTGATGTGTGTGCTTATGTGCATAATATAAATGGAGGACGAAATCGCTTAACTCACGTCATGGATAAATCCAGAGCGAGGTCATCCTTAGGAATGTTCCCAAAATAGTATTTAAAAGTATAATGTAAGTGTTTGTCAAATCACAAGTCGTTATGGAGAAACAATTGCGTATATCATACAAGACACAAGCAAACAAACATATATATTAAGAATGTATGATAAGAACAAAGTAGAAAATGTATATGGGAGGGCTCGAGCGTAGGGATTTACCCAAGACACTTACGTAGCCCGAGGGGGTATCAAAGTCCACGTAGTTCGATGACAACATGAGATGGGGTTTAACCCAAAAATCCAATCGGGGACTTTATTTTATATATTTATATATATATATATATATATATATATATATATATATATATATATATGTGTGTGTGTGTGTGTGTGTGTGTGTGTGTGTGTGTGTGTGTTGGTGGAAAAAGGTGTTTTAGTGTGAGAAAGTGTGATGAGAACATCCTGTTTGGAATTTACAAGTGAACCATCTTTTTCTTGTTCTTTGGATTTTTATATGAAAATAAAGTATGTGCGAATACTAATAATAAAATGTTTGAAGTTAAGATATGAGATGTAATGAAGTAAAGTAATAAAGTGAAAATGAAGTAACTAATGCAAAAATAAGAGAATTTATAGACAAAGGGGAAGAATTAGACCTCCTTGTGAAGGCTTAAAGTATATCTTGATTATAGATGCGCTAATCTCAAGATGAGATGATGGTGGTTTGAGGAGGTGGGTGGGAATTTACTTAAAAGAGTATGAAAGGATGGAAGGAATGTGGATTTTAAAGAAGGAACAACTCTGAATTCGAGAGAATTTTGTCTGAATTGCTGAAAGGGATGTTCAGGGGTGCCTTTAAAATTGAGGTAATGGCCTCCATTTATAGGGACAAGGTGAGTGTCGATCATCATGCTCCTAGATCTTCCTATCATCATAGAATCCTAGACACACTATCGATAGGCAGGGTCCTGTGGGTGCCAATTGGCAGTCTGAGGCAGGTTCTTCGAAAAATGGCCATAAAATGCAAACGTAAGTCAAAATAACGCATGGGGTGGACCATTGGAAAGGGTATTCAGATACATTTGAGAATAGATTGAACAACTCCCTAGTTCGGTAGTTGACCAATGTTAAATATGGCCCGGAAGCAGCCACTAGTAACTAGATAGGAAATTCCTAGAGGAAAACGGATCGTTCGTACGAACTGTAAGGTTTATTTGCACACGGAACAGACTATTGGAAAGTTTATTTAGTGACCTTTGAGATTTCATTTATATTTTTTGGTTTGGAGAGTTGACCTAGGTAAAACGGGGCCCAAAAGCACCCGATGACCCTTTGGAGTAAAATGGGTCATTTTTCCATACCTTAAGGATGATTAGTGCATAGGGTGGACCGTTAGAAAGGGTGATCAGATACCTTCAAAGATTCATTTAGATTCATTAGTGCTAAAGAGCTGACAGGAGTTAAACAGAGTCTGAGAGAAAATGCAGTCCAGGAATGCCCGGTGGACTCCGAATCAATTTTTACGATAAAAAAGATTGTTCGTCCTAACCATAATGCACGGGGTGGACAATATAAATGGGGATTCAGATCCCTTCAAAGATTTATTGAGATTTCACTAAGGTAAAAAAGTGGATCGGAGTCAAACGGGGCCTGGGAGCGCCCTGTAGCCTCTAAATCTCTTTTTTTATAGTAAAACAGATCGTTCGTCATAACTGTAAGGCCGATTCACACACGAGATGAACTGTTAGAAAGGGGATTTAGATTCCTTTGATGATCATTGATATTTTACCTAGGTAAGAAATTTTATCAAAGTCAAACGGGGCCCAGGAGCGTTCAGTGGCCTCTAGGTCGGTACTCAGAGTATGACCTTGGGTTTGTGGTGAATATGTGAGTGAGAGGGACCTACGGAGGTTCTTTGAAGGGTCCTAGTATTGGGTGTCTACAAGTATATTTCATACGAAGGATTTCATATTTTTTATTTGTACACAGTGAACTTCGTGCTTGCAGTGTTGCAGTGAAGAAGTGATGCGTCCATATTTTAAATGCGTAAACGGTTTCTTAGCCTTATCAATGGATACCAAAAGGCACGTGTGGACTCACATGCTATAGAATTTGTGCAGGTTACGTAGAGGCAATCAACACCATTGGATCCCAGGTCCTACGCTAAACCCTAGTTTAAAGCCCATCGAGTGTCGTTCTCGATCCCCGTTTGACCTTAGTCAACTCTCTAACCCGACCAAACCCCATTTCATCGTGATAGGGATTTGAATTAAATTTTTAATGTTCCATACCATGCGTGACTCGACTTTACGGTTCATGAGTACTTACCTTTTTAATCCAAACCCTGGTCTAGAGGCCATCGGATACTCACGAGCCCCGTTTGACCTTAGTCAACTCTCCAAACTGAGAAAATATCATTGCACCTTTATGAGAATCTGAATACCCTTTCTAACGGTCCATATCATGCATGAATCAACCTTACGATTTGTGCATACTTACCCTTTTACTCTAATAACTCCCATCTAGAGGCCATCGGTCGCTTTCGAGTCCCGATTGATTTTTTGTTCAACTGTCGAACCTGAGAGTGGACCATCTATTTTCATAGGAATCTAAATACCCTTTACAACGGTCTTCTCCATGCATGATTCAAACTTATGATTTGATTTTTTTCCCTTGTTTCCAAAAATTTCCTTTTGGGACTACCTATAGGCACCCAGACTCTCTGCCTATTGGCGGAGGTGTAATTTATTTTGCCATCAAGCCAACAGTATGTCGATAGGTAGGCTTGGGCACATGACGATTTTTAGACCCCCTAACCCTATTTTTTCCTATTTAAGGAGGTCATGACCTCATTCCCAAAAAATCCTTGTTTCTAACATCCCCTCACCTTTCTTACCACACTTTTATACCACTTTTTCCCACCAACCTCAACCCTACTCCATCACCATTATACCTCCATAAAATCAACCTACACCTTTTCAAAAATCAGTTGCAAAACCTTCTAGGAAGTCTACTCTTACTCTTTTTTATTTAATTTAATTTGTGTTGTTTATTTTCTTTTTTTTCTTCTCACTTTCAGTATATTTTAGTATTACTTCATTCTCTCACATTAAATAATATCATTTTGATTAGTAGTAATCATATTATATATTTCCGGAGAATCAAAAAGTCCAAAAAAAGGGTTCACCCAAAGTAGAATTTCAACACTTTTACACTTGAGCATCTTTTCTTCAATACCAACTAAATAGGAGTCATAAATTTGGTTTTATGTCTTAAATCCCACCATTGTGATAGTCAAACTATGTGGACTTTGATGCCTATTATGGATACATAGACATCCCACACTATTAATGTGATTCGATTCCTATTTTGTTCATTACACTATTTTGCTTAGATATAATATTTAGTAGTATTACGCTCATGTATACGACTATATATTTGTGTTACCACCCAATAAACACCTTCACTTCCTCATATTGATTCGTCATTCGGTTCACTAACATCATATTTTCCTATTATTCTCCTTCTTTCATATAATCGTTATGATGACTCCTCTGCGTCCTTCCCATGACGTGAGTAGGATGATTTATTTTCCTCACCTATTTCCACATCACGCATATTATACATATGACTCAAATCTTGGGGAAAAAGAAGAACATTATTATATACAATGAGAGATAAAAAATGTGGGATGGGTGCCTAATAAATTTCCATTTCGCAACTTAGTTCCCGGACCCTTGATTTATTTGATTTCACATGCATCAGTTTATCTTTTGATGATGTTATTTTGGGTACGACTACATTCTTTTGCTTGTTTTGATAAAAATAGGTTGGTCGCTCCATTTTCTATTGTTTCCTCCCCTTTTGATGACAGACGATTTATATTCGGGGTAGCCTTCGTGGTAGCCCGCGAAGATCACGCGAGTGGCGAAAAAAGGACCTCCATCCTCGAATCCCCGCATGTGCTGAGAGAGTATTTTCTCTCTCCTTTCAGTGTGAGCCCCTGTCGAAGAAATCTCGAATAACAACAATGGCGACTCCATTGGGGATTATTTTTAGAGGACTACACTATATTTCACATGGATTTTATATCTTTTTTCCCCTTCCCTTATTTTTCTACATGTGTATATGTACCTCCACTTGTATATTCTCTTTATTCTCATACTTATATATTGTATATATGCCTTGTTCATGACAAGATGTTTATATCCTTCTCTCTACTATTCTCTTTTCCTCGTTATATGAATAAACTGACTTTTCTATCACATGCCCCATTATTTATTCACTTGTGCATAGTTACCATGTTTTACTCTACTTACTTACACTTGAACATGATCAATATAACTTGTAAATATCCATGCTTAGTCTCACTCACACACACTCTCACATTCTTCTCACTTGTACATAGCCATATGTTGCTCATATTTTTTCACACACCACTTGTAGATACCCATAATTAGTCTCACTAGCACACACTTCCACATTTCTCCCACTTGTATATATCCACATATTTTCATCACTTACACCTACTCCCATGTCACTATCACTTTGCACATATTTCCCACCCATTTGTGTATATTCACATGTCTCACATTTTGTATATATCATCATGCTTTGTACTGGCTCCATGTTTTATGTACATATCTTCTAGTTTTACTCTCTATGATTATCTCCCTCACCCCATGCTACTTGTATATTTTATGCTCTTCCTCATAGTAGTAGTATTTCTTCATCATAGCATACATAAAAATCTCCATTAAATGCTAATTAAAACTCATGCATTCTCACACATTACATCACTTGAAAATTGTGCTATTCACCAAAATTTTGTCCCGTACTGAGGTCAGTTTCTGATGGGTGCCAGTCCTGCGGGGCATGCTTAACCTAAGCAATATGATTTCAAACTTCCATTGGTCGAGTACCTTCTACGTATATCGAACTATTCCCCTCACATCGTACCTATTTGATCGAAAACATAACGGGATATATAAAGCATGGAACTCATTCTCATACGCCGAGTATATCTCATTCTCTCTCACATGTACCGTCTTCATGAGGTATATCGTAAGGCAATTCACGTACACTTAGGTACATCAACATGTATCGATGAATGATTGCCCTTAGAGGTATACCGTGAAAGTCATACCAAAGGGGGGAACCTTTCGACTAAACCACCAAATGCATCAACCTCATACAAGCGTCCACTACCTAGGGCACTCATACCTAGTGTTTCGGTTTTAACGCAGAACTCTGCCAAAATTTTGGATCACCTTAGCACCCAAATTTTATAGTGCTTCGACCATTTTTAAAACAAGACCTTATCCACGAGTCTGGAAAGAAGTTAAATTATGTCTTTCATACCCTATCTTTTACGGTACTCAAATCATGTCTAACATTTCACTTGCACCCTAGGTAGGACATAATACATGTGGAACCTATTAATAATAACTATGATGAGGATTTTCCTTTTCTCCCTTTTTTGAAGACAAAAATATAACATCTTCCCTTGAACTACCAAAAAGGTATATTCTCCCCTTTTTATAAATACCAAAGTAGTTTTACTTTTTTTCAATATTCTCCCCTTTATATATATATATATATATATACACTAAAAATATTCCTTTTCCCCTTAAAAAAACACAAAAATAGTTTTTTCTCTCTTACGTGCGATCGCATACCCCAGTCCTAGCTTGGCTCTCTATTTGCTCAGGTCCTCCATTAAGCCACCCCGAAGCTCCAATGCTTTCTCCGTTGCTTCTACAAAATTCCAGCAATCCCTATGAAGACTATTAGTGGAGAACGTTGACTAGGGTGCAAATTTCCAGCCAAATCTGATGGCAGTCCTTGCTTAGCTCAGTGCCAAGATCAATAATCTTCAGTAAGACGTCAAAAAAATGAAACGACACTAGGTTCAGACTCCTGAGACTTGAAATCATCTTCCCCCGTGCTATGGGTCTATAAGATCCAGAATTGATGTGGGTTTTGGAAGATTACTACCATATCCCTCTTGCCAACGGGTCGCCACCAGCTCAATTTCCAATACCAAATCTTATCCATCTAGGGGGTAATTTGTAAATGCATGTCCCTGTTGATCCTAAAGAAAAATTGCTGAACAAGATGAAAAAAGACTTCAGATTATTTTTTAACAAGTTCAATCAAGTCAAAATCTCGAAGAACAATATGTGTTACACCCCACATGTTTCCCGATCCCAAGGGTCGACGACCAAAAAATTCAAAATTCCAAATATTGAAAATCTTGGAGGCAACATACCTACAATCGTACACCTACGTAGCTACCACCATACCATGACTCTTCTCAAAGGATCAAAAGAGATAAAGGCACAAATGTTCCAACAAACTCTCAAAGAAAGTGCCCTTCGATGCTTCTTGTCACTTGAGGAATCCAAAATCCATAGTTGGGAGGATGTGTCTCGTGAATGCATGACTTCTAACAAGTACAATAAGGAACTAGAGGTCACCGTCTAGATCTAGAACTTCTCAAACAAAGCCTGGGTGAATCGATTGACAATTTTATCGAAAGATACAAGGAGAAGTCCGCCACTATAACAAACCGACCATCAAATTAAGAGTAGGTAAAAAATGTCTAGAATAATTTTTTACCTCATATCATAACTTCAATGGGAAGCCAATACTACCCCCATCTTCGAGCCCTCTAAGAATCAAGGGTAGTAATCGAAGAAGGGGTCATTAATA
This sequence comes from Sambucus nigra, assembly GCA_949130495.1. NCBI lineage: Eukaryota > Viridiplantae > Streptophyta > Magnoliopsida > Dipsacales > Adoxaceae > Sambucus > Sambucus nigra. The sequence continues at coordinate 405,854,940 of OX422222.1, forward strand.
ATAAAACTCCATCTGAGATGAAGAGGCTGTGACACCCCGCCTAATTAAATACCGGGTGATTAAAACTTTATTAAATTAAATCAAAGTGCCCGGTTGGTTCATTCTTAGCATCACTGTCGAAAAACAATTTTCTTTATTAATCACCTAATAAATAATTAAGCTAAGTGTCAAAACATTTAATCTTATAAATTAAGTGTAATTATTATCATAAGCTATGAAACCATTTTTACGAATACAAATGATTGTATTAAAACCAAATCATCCAATGAAAGAACATGTTACATAAATCAATCCAAATAAAATGTCCCAAATCACAGGACAATGTAATAATCACAAGAAAACCCGACTACAACAGAATATTGAAATAAATCCAAAGTACAAATCTCTCTGAACTAGAATAAACTACAAATGGGCGATACATGCCCTATCTAGAGACAACTAAATGAAAGACTGAGAAGACAAAGATGAAATCGTCTACTGCAAAAACCTGCAACTCCCACACTAGCTACAGCACGTCAACAATCCAAAGATCCAAGCCTGACGCCCCTATGGATGGGCACCTCTAATATATATATATATATATATATATATATATATATATATATATATATATATATATATATATAAGAGAGAAAAGATGGCAGGAAACGGGTCAGAGCCTGAGTGTAAAACATTTTTAAAATAGTTTTGCAAGTATTTAAAATCCTTACCAGTTGATAATAATTGCACGTTAGTACTCGACACTCTCTCGAGGATTCTCACCTCTGATCTATTGTGCATGCCTATCGTACTACTATAATGACTCATAAGTCTAACCCAGTTCTCCTCCCATAAATTCTGATTCACGAGACCGTATGTCTATGATTCATTTAAAAAATGTCATTTCATTAAGGATTATTTAAGTCAATTATGTGTACCTTAATACTGCTATGAAATCTCAAACATTTACTATGTTTAGGAGCGTTTATTCAATATGTATCTACTTACACATACAGTAGAAGAATTCTCGGTATTTGCATATATATATATATATATATATATATATATATTAATCACTTATATAAAATACATACTAATCGGCACCCCACATAATCTATGGTGCTGGCATACTCTACTATCAAGTCCCTATACCTCTCGTATAAATGAGGGAAATACAAGTACGGATTCACTCCTGAACGATATTAACACAAAATACACATATTGGAGGCGAAGCATAGTTCCAAGTCACTAAGAGGTCAGCACACACCCTCATGTCTCTTAGGACCGTCTGACTATCATTCTCAGATAGCCTGTACCAAGGATCCTATGTTCTAGGGTACGAGTCAATATCCCCCATAAAGGTCACATCAGAATAAGACTATCCCGGCGCGAAAACCTCCGTGATAACAAGTAGCACGGGTATGATTAAACACAAATATTGAAATAATATATAGGTATGCACTCTTATATATATATATATTTACATTAATCAGCTAGGTACGCCCACGATCTATAACATTTCCTAGTTATGTGTAACATATAACGCTCGCGTTCTACGTATAAGTAAATCACTCTTTTTATTCTCACAATTATTCCAAGACCTTAAGTACTTTTCAACTCTCGAAGTGCATCCTCTCGATAAAAATAAAATTAGTAGGTGCACCCTCACTACTCTACTGGTCTAAGTCTTCTTTAATTATCACAAGGCCTAATTTATCATACACATGATCTTATCCCATTTTATACCCTCGTGACCCCCACAGTTACATCTCGTATATAAAAATATCGCATCACCCGAACCTTTCCAACAATCCTACTAGTTCTTCGTAAGTCCCATTATGGTATTTAAGTTATTCCCAAAGGTTCTCATAGATTAGGGTTGGATTAATTGATAGGAGGAACAAAAGTCAAAAATCCAGGAGGAGTCGATCGATCTACAAAAAGGATCGATCGGTCAATCGATCAGTTATTTGCCCAGAAAATCTGCATCTCAAACCTACGGGTTTCTTCCATTTTAATTATTAAAACCTCCATTAAAGTGTCCCAAACTCCCAACCAAACATCATAAACATTATAGCAGTAGGTATGAACAATATCTAACATAAAATCTACGAAAATTAAATAAGGAGTCATCATTAAATGGGTGGCTACATGAATTTGTCTCAAACCCTATTTATCCATATTCTTTCAAGAACAATATAATATTTCCATATTTCTTCCTCTAATCCTCATTCAAATTCGTGATAAATGTTCTACATGTGATGAGGGAATCAGTCTAGCATGATTCTATTCCATTATTTGAGTTCTAGTCTTCCAATTCACAATTTATCTCCATAAAACTTATAGTTTAATTTCCTATTCTAACATGGATGGAATTTCAACTTCAAGAACAACAAGATAAATACTTGCCTGGGAATATGAGTATGAATTTCTGAGATTTGATGATGTTGTTGTGTTCTCCTTCCTGCGATCTAAACTCCGGCGGTATTTGTGGTGAAAATGGTGCAATTATGGTAGCTCTAGCCTTGGGAAGTTCCTCACCTTCCTCCTCTAATGGCCTCTGTGAAATAATCAGGTTCTAACCCTAGAAGACAACCTCTAATACCTGATATACTTCTCCAATTTTCGTAGGTAATTAAATTCCAAAAATAGAAATTACCAGAATGCCCTCCCGAGTTACCGGTTAGGTCTAAAAATATCCCGAGACCCAAACTAAACCCCCGGGTATAATTTTCTGACTATCTAGGTCCTTCCGGACACATTGGCTCACTCGAAATGACCATACGGCTGACTTGTAATTTATTCACTTTTATAATAATAATTTAGTCCCGACGCGACACAGGCTCGTCCCGACTTAATTTCCATAATTGTCATATTATTCACTCTTGACAATTTCTCATATATTACTATACTCATATAGTAATATTCAACATTATTCTTACCAATAATTACTAACTCTCATCACGCTAGTAAATATTTATTTTCAAATCCGGATTAATATTAAATTAATTTATCCCAATTTAATTTAATTAATCCCATAATTAAATGTCATAAAAATACGGGGTATTACATACTTCCCCCTTAATGACGGAATTTCGTCCCGAAATTCAGAAAATAAGGCCTACCTTGTAAAATAATTCTGGATACCTTATCAGTACGCAAACTATCTTCATAATAAGGCGCTCAATCACTATAGCCCCCGCCTCACAACAAGCTTGTTTAACACTTTCATTAACGACACTTCACATTGTGCTCCTATCCGACAACATTCGCATAAGACGAGCATATACATCATTGACTCCCATTATTTCAATATCATTAGGAGGCCACAACTCACTATGTGTCAACCACTCATATTCTTCTAAACACAAAACTCCCATTCTGAGAGAAACCATATGAAAATCTGACCACTCTTGTCAGTTCTTTGAATCTCAATTTTTGACGACATAACTCTTACGACAGATAAAAGGTTACCTCAGACAATATTTGGTTATTCCACTTTAGTCATCGGATCTAACTCGACTAATCCAAAATTAGGATTATCCGCTCACCTCTAAACAACTCGAGGGAGAAAAATTAAGGTTTTTTTCCACTCAAAACTTCAATAAGCAGTTTTTCCACAATAAACAGGTACGAGTGCTTCTACGGAACTCTACTGTACCGTACTTTACTTTTTAGATACATTCGTTGTGGAAATGAAATGATCACCATGAATCCAAAATTACTTTCATGCGGCTCCACTAATCGTTAATCACCGTTCGCCTACCCCCCGGATATGGGTGATACAACTTACTCAAAACAAAACGTTGTCCTCGTTGCTTCCTAAAATTCCATATTGAAGGTGGGATTCAAAAATCTCATCCTAATTTAGAGAAATACCGTGTAGGACCACATACCAACGCGATTCTTCTTTTCAAAGGAAGACTGGGGCACACTTGCTAATATTGTAAATCACCCCAAAGGAATGTCAACCACTTCCTTCTTGGGCAACTTATTCCACACGTTCTAAGGAACCTATGATCTTAACTTGAGGTTTTTAACCCATTAAAGAAACTTTATCAACTTTACTGGCCTCTTCCATTATAGGGATTGTCGGCTTGCTACAAAATTCTCTGGTTGATCCTCTTGTTCCAATCGATTTCTATCTATGAGTTGTGCCCGCGGAGACTACTCGCTATGTCCCATTCAACATCGACTTTTACTTGTAATGTCTCACATTAAGTGACACTTAATACTCCCCTTCTTTCCTCGGTGTATACCGAAAGTTCTGACCTGTGCACTTTTCTCCACGATGTGGACTGCTGAACCTTTTATACCTTACTAGCATCATCATTCTTTGTAGGCATAAGTCGCTCTCAATATTTGACTAGTTACAACTCTGCTCCGAGTGTTCTCCATGATAGTTAAATTTTACCCTCCTAAAGGAATACCCCCTTTTTAAATGTCTTCCCACAGCCTTCTAACCAAATTCGAGTGTGCTACTCTGATCGCATACGCATATATGGATTATCGTCCTTCACACGATGCTTAATCCACTCTACCACTTTCACTTCATTATGTTACTCTCACAAACACATATTCCACGCGTTTATTCCCATGTCCCTTCAACTCGAAAGATTCTAGCATCAGCTAATCAGGTTGCCCACACACCCTATAAACCGTGCATACTAGAGTAAGCATCACATACACTTCACACATAACACCCAATTCTTTATTTCCCTTGTGCTCACAACATGGTTACAACACTTGGGTACTCTCAATCACCCTAGAAATCGAAATTTTCAATCATCCTTAACATCGTTCCCCCTTCAATTCGTGGTGATAAAATAAAATTTTCAATGCTTCCTTACCACACAACCGGCTCCACTAGCCTTAAATCCTACTTTAACTTCCATCTTTACGGTTATAACTACTTGCTCTTATAACGATCGAGGTACCGGACTCATGGACTAATGACCAAACATCTTCTTACTTCCAACTTTATGCTAAGATTCATGCGTGGGATATCTCGCAAAGAGAAATCCAAACAAGGAACCCCCCAGATACACTACTACCTAGCAATGTCGATTATCAAAATCCGTTAGGCCTTCCGTCCAAAACATGTACCCCTATTTTCTCATTTCTTGACATTCGCAATTACACATGAATAAAGAACTTTTTGCCAATTTCACTAAAGCTCGGCATTAGCGGTAATCACATTCCATAAACCTCATACACATACAATCGGGACTCTCGAAATCCTTCCCCCAAACATATGAATATAAGTCTTAATTTCCACCCCTCTAACACATAGATATAACAGTGCGCTCTTCTTAACACCAAGTCCTGATCCCTAAACATAATAATGAGTGAAACCTTTCCGCTCAACGGTAAACCCAATACACACTGAATTATAATAAAAAAGTACCTACACACACTGGGATTGAATATCTCGAGACCGCCATACCCTCCAATGTCACTATAATATATAATATAAGTGCAAGCCCGACCCTCCCGCGGGTGAGGTCTCGCTAGAACAAAAGATGTTGTACTAGGGCAGCAACCCCGATAACCTTGCAATCACTGCCCACTATCGTTTTAACCATTACTTATAAAATCATAATCCGGATAATATCATACCCGTATAACACATCACTAAGACGAGTAATCTCAATAAAGTATATAACACTATTAATACACCCATTCATCCTCCGCAGATAACACTAAAGATAATCTCGCTACACTAGGGAAAATATTCACATAATAATAACGTTAGATATACGCACTAAACTCATCTCACATGCGAATCTAGCAATAAACAAAATATAGTGACTCGCTTGTGTCATATAAAACATGCCTCATCCTCCGAGGATAAAATTCATACTTCTACCTTGCCAATCGCCTTGGTTGTTCAAATGGTTTCCAAACGTAACACGCCTGTCCAAACCAAAACAAAAACTTCTTTAATCGTTTCCCTTTTCTAGGCACCATATTCTTGTCCCCTTTACTCACTTCAGTAAAAGTTTACACATGTGGTTTCACTATTCATAAAATAATTCTATGCATAATCCACTTACCACTGGTCATACTGACCGTTTTAGGGTTGTTCTTCTCTCAGACTTTGGTAGGCTCAATTCCTGAAGGCTACCCCCGTTGTTCCCTTAGCTTTGTTGGCCTCAAGGAACACGCTACTAGATTCAATAGTCCTTACTGAGTTCACCATCGTTTGGTAAGAATTTTGGCTATCCGAATCATTTAAATGGATCCCTTGGTTGGTCTCCCCCTTTTGGTGCTTCACTACCACCGTTTCATCCGATCTTATTCTCGACTAAATTCTTCGATTCTTTTATCTTCCCACACAAATAAGCATTATCATCTCCATTAAAAAAGTACGAAATTGTCATCCTCTGAATCGGTCGTCCGGCAGAATTCCCTTTAAATGTTATTAACTATTCTTACAAGTCGATCTCCCACTTGAAATCCACTCCTTAATTTCTTTTTACATCCTCCGATACAAGATTCGCTAACAGTTTAGATTCATATTCAAAAATGGACCTTTGTTTGTCCCTCTAGTGATGGGTTAAGAACAATGTTCACTTTTTATCCTGAACATCTGATAAAAGAACCTGCGGTCAAACTGTACCTAAGATCCTTCTATAGACATAGCATTCCTCTTTTAAAAGTGGTGGCTGACTCCCACTATTATAACTTCATTCCGACGAGCCAAGAAAATTTTTACCCCAAATTTTAACTTTCAGTTAGCCACACTCCGTCATATGTCCAAGCCTATGGATATTTTACCTCCTTTGGCAAACACACACAATCCCCGCATTTCTAGAATTTCCACCGACGGTTCTCTTACAAGCTTCGTTCAACTCTTTCCCAGTCTTACCACATTGGGTGAGTCTACTTTTGACCACTTTCGACCATAGCAGCACTTGTAAATCATAGGGTGCACCCTAGCCATCTTTACAGTCTTGGCTTCTCGTGCCATAATAGGGGTGACCTTCACTACGGTCATCATCCTCGAATATACTCCACAACCTCAACTAAGCCTTCCCTCCTGTTGTCCGCCCAATGGCCCTTGCCTGCCATACTTCATTTCTCTAACACGCCCAAATGCATATAAGATTCACTTAATATACATACGTTATATCACGAGAACAGAATCTCATCATAGAAGTCAAGAATCCTAACCATAGGGCTCTATATCAAATAAAGCAATGTTGGAAGCCTAATAAGTCGCACAGATCCTAAGGAGACTAGAACCTGATGCTCTGATATCACCTATGACACCCCGCCTAATTAAATACCGGGTGATTAAACCTTTATTAAATTAACTCAAAGTGACCGGTTGGTTCATTCTTAGCATCACTGTCGAAAAACAATTTTCTTTATTAATCACCTAATAAATAATTAAGCTAAATGTCAAAACATTTAATCTTATAAATTAAGTATGATTATTATCATAAACTATGAAACCATTTTACGAATACAAATGATTGTATTAAAACCAAACCATCCAATGAAAGAACATGCTAGATAAATCATTCCAAATAAACTGTCCCAAATCACTGGACAATGTAATAATCACAAGAAAACCCAACTACAATAGAATACTCAAATAAATCCAAAGTACAAATCTCTCTGAACTATAATAAACTGGAAATGGGCGACAAATCCCCAATCTAGGGAGAACTAAATGAAAGACTGAGAAGACAAAGATGAAGTCGTCTAGTGCAAAGACCTACAACTCACACACTACCTGCAGCATGTCAACAATCCAAAGATCCAAGCTTGACACCCCTGTGGCTGGGCACCTTTAATACACATATATATATACAAGAGAGAGAAAATATGACAGGAAACGGGTTACAGCCCGAGTGTAAAACAGTTTTAAAATAGTTTTGCAAGTATTTAAAATGCTTACCAGTTTATATAAAATGCACGTTAGTACTCGACACTCTCTCAAGGATTGTCACCTCGCATCTAGTGTGCACGCCTATCGTACTACTATAATAACTCATAAGTCTAACCCAGTTCTCCTCCCATAAATTCTGATTCACGAGACCGTATGTCTATGATTCATTTAAAAAATGTCATTTCATTAAGGATTATTTTTGTCAATTATGTATACCTCAATACTGCTATGAAATATGAAACATTTACAATGTTTAGGAGCGTTTATTCAATATGTATCTACTTACACATGCAATAGAAGAATTCCCGGTATATGCATAAATATATATATATATATATATATTAATCACTCATACAATATATATATATACTAATCAGCACCCCACATAAAATCTATGGTGATGGCATACTCTACTATCAAGTCCATATACCTATCGTACAAATGAGGGAAATACTAGTTCGAATTCACTCCCGAACGGTATTAACACAAAATACACATATTGGAGGCGAAGCATAGTTCCAAGTCACTAAGAGGTCAGCACATACCCTCACGTCTCTTAGGACCGTCTGACTATCATTGTCAGATAACCTGTACCAAGGATCCTATGTTCTAGGGTATGAGTCAATATCCCCCATAAAGGTCACATAAGAATAAGACTGTCCCGGCGTGAAAACCACCATGATAGCAAGTAGCGCAGGTATGATTAAACACATATATTCAAATAATATATATGCATGCACTCTTATATATATATTTACATTAATCAGCTAGGTACGCCCACGACCTATAACATTTCCTAGTCATGGATAACATATAATGCTCGCGTTCTACGTATAAGTAAATCACTCTTTGTATTCTCTGAATTATTCCAAGTCCTTAAGTACTTTTTGACTCTCGGAGTGTATCCTCTCGATAAACATAAAATCAGTAGGTGCACCTTCACAACTCTACTGTTCTAAGTCTTCATTAATTCTCACAAGACCTAATTTATCATACACATGATCTTATCCCATTTTATACCCTCATGACCCCCACGATTACATCTCGTATATAAAAATATTACGTCACCCGGACCTTTCCCAAAATCCTATTAGTTCTTCGTAAGTACCATTATGGTATTTAAGTTATGCCCAAATGTTCTCATAGATTAGGGTTGGATTAATTGATAGGAGGAACAAAAGTCAAAAATCCAGGAGGAGTCGATCGATCGACAAAAAGGATCGATCGAGCAGTTATTTGCCCAGAAAATCTGCATCTCAAACCTATGGGTTTCTTCCATTTTAATTATTAAAACCTCCATTAATGTGTCCCAAACTCCCAACCAAACATCATAAACGTTATAGCAGTAGGTACGAACAATTTCTAAGGTAAAATCTAGGGAAATTCATTAAGGAATCATCATTAAATGGGTGGCTACATGAATTTGTCTCAAACCCTATTTATCCATATTCTTTCAAGAACTATATAATATTTCCATATTTCTTCCTCTAATACTCATTCAAATTCATGATAAATGTTCTACATGTGATGAGGGAATCGGTCTAGCATGATTCTATTCCATTATTTGAGTTTTAGTCTTCCAATTCATAATTTATCTCCATAAAACTTATAGTTTAATTTCCTATTCTAACATGGATGGAATTTCAACTTCAAGAACAGCAAGATAAATACTTGCCTGGGAATATGAGTCTGAATTTCTGAGATTTGATGATGTGGTTGTGTTCTCCTTCCTCCGATCTACATTCCGACGGTATTTGTGGTGAAAATTGTGCAATTATGGTGGCTCTAGCCTTGGGAAGTTCCTCACCTTCCTCCTCTAATGGCCTCTGTGAAATATTCAGGTTCTAACCCTAGGAGACAACCTCTAACACCTGATATACTTCTCTAATTTTTTTAGGTAATTAAATCCCAAAAATAGAAATTACCAAAATGCCCTCCTTGGTTACCGATTAGGCCTAAAAACGTCCCGAGACCCAAACTAAACCCCAAGATACACTTTTCTGACTATCTCGACCCTTCCGAACACATTGGCACACTCGAAATGATCATACGGGTGACTTATAATTTATTCACTTTTTATAATAATAATTTAGTCCCGACGCGACACAGGCGCGTCCCGACTTAATTTCCATAATTTTCATATTATTCACTCTTGACAATCTCTCATATATTACTATACTCATCTAGTAATATTCAAAATTATTCTTACCAATTATTAGTAACTCTCATCACGCTAATGAATATTTATTTTTTAATTCTGGATTAATATTAAATTAATATATCCCAATTCAATTTAATTAATCCCATAATTAAATGTCATAAAAATACAGGGTATTACCGAGGCTAACTGGGTAGTTCATCCCTTGAAAAAATGATAAGCCAGCCAATGAGAAAACACTATATGGTTGACAAAATTTTATTAGAATTTGAGTTCTTCTCTATGGTATAATTGAAGGCATCATACTGCACCAAGTTTCATAAAAAATCAACCAGTCAGGGTAAAAGATAAAGTTAAAAAACACACTCAGGACACAATTTATGCATTGCATTGGTATGTGTATTAAAATATTTTTAAAACACTTTTTGGGACTTTTTAAACATTTATAAAATTGAATTAAAATGTTTTGGGGATAAAAGTTGGATTAATCAATTCCCTAAAAACTTCCTTGGTAGAAAACAAAACCATCATAAACATTTGCGGTAACAAATTAGAGTTTTAAAAGTCCTAAAACACACGTTTTGTATTAACTAGTTGTGTGACACGTGTGCGCGCCTTAGTGGATAGCTTTGTGTTTTCTCCCACTCACAACCTTGAGGTTCAATCCAAACCACTAGATCATTTACTATCGATGGTCCGCTAGTGTTATTAATCAATCCCATTGCAAACCCAATGTACCAATCAGGTTGAGCGGTGCATTTATAGCCATACGATTTAAACGATCCAAATTCCTTTAATCTTAACCATTGATTTTGAACCTTCATCCAGAACCTTCTCTCAGCAGTATAAATAGGACCCTTATGTATGTCATTTGAGAACTTTTGGAAGTCTTCCAACTAAGAGAAAAAAGTGAGAAGAGAGAGAGAGAGAGAAAACTAGAGAGAAGATAAGAAAGATTTGAGTGTTTTCTGTTAAAACCAAATAGCTTTACCTTCGTAGTGTAAACATCTCTGAAAACCACCATTCGAAGAGTTATATCATTAGGTTTTCGTGGGAGATTGTGTGTTTGGTTAATTGAAGAGACCTCTTCAAATGTTATCCCTCTTGGGAACACAATCTCTAGATTTTTCTCATATTTATTTTTAGAAATCTTGAGAAATACCACTGAGATACATATACACGTCAATCTTTAGGTGATTCTGTGTATTTCCTTTATAGAAATACATTCTCTAGTTGGATCTAGGTTTTTACTATATATTTTAGTAGATCCAACATCTTTATTTTCACGATCTTGAAAAAGAGACTTCAAAAACCATTTTTGTACTTAGATTTGAAAATTTCTCTTAAAACAAAGGTTTACTATTTGTAAATTTTGTTTTGTATATAAATAAGTTTGAGTATTAGATCTGTTTTTGTAACGATCTAATTTCATACCTAAAATAATTTTCATTGAGAAGTCTGATTTTCTTGAAACTGAAACTTCACATCTCATATAGATCTCTTGTAAATTCATAGGACTATTTATAAAATATAAGAGAGACGTGAGACCACATGCTGCATATTAGGCACTTCACAGTCACTACACTCTCACACGAACACATAGGAGTGTGTTGTTTCTTTAAGAGATTCTATTTAACTGAGTCACTTGAAAGACGAATAAGGAATTAAAGCAAGGAACGACTAGGAAGATCAAAAGAGTGAGAATCAGATATTTTGGAGGAGACTTGAACAGTAGGTATATTTTCTATCTTTTAGCTTTAGGACCTTGAGTGTTTGATTCATGTGCTTGTAATTCTTGAAATTATTTCTACTGGATTTTCGATTTCGGCGTAGAGGTCACCGTGGATGTTTTCTCAGATTTGAGGTTTTACCACATTGCATAGTTGGTTTCTGATAAATAATTAGGCTAGGTTTTTCATTTAAAACCTAGGTAATCAAGCTACAAAGTCTTGAATCCGACTTTAATAATTTCTACACATCTTGTGTTTTGATTTCAAAAAGGAGTTTCCTAAACGAGTTTAATTTGGAGTTTACTTAATCTTTAACTAGAGAATGATTTTCAATTGATATCAGAGCGGATTTGTTAAAATATTTTTGATCTGAAAACTCCAGAAACTTCTTTCTAAAATATTTTTCTTAAAATGGATGAGAGATTTGAGAAGCTTGGTGACTTGTCCCATCCACCCCTCGTTAATGGACATAATTTTCCTTACTACTAAGTAAGGATGATTGCATTCATCCAAGGGACTTTGGGTGATGATGTTTGGGACTTGATTGAAAACGACTACATTCACCTAACTAAGCCTTTAACTTAAACCAACACTATAATAATTAAGAAAAGTCTCAGTGAGTTTACCAAATAAGAAAAATAAATGTCACTTAATAGCAATAAGGTAAAGAACTGCACTTTTATGTCCACAAATGAGCATGAATTCAAACGTATATATATTTTTTCCACTTCCAAGGAAGCCTGGGACACACTTGTTATCTCCCATAAAGGTGATGAGCGTGTTAAGGCTGGGAAGACTCATATGCTAGTCCAATAGTATAATACTCTTATTATGAATGAGAATGAGTCATTTGATGATTTCTATATTAAGTATTGTCACCAAGTTGAATGAAAATGGGATCAAATATGATAGAAAGGAAATAATGCTTAAAATCTTAAGATTCTTGCCTTCTAAATTTGGCAATAAATGTTATGCCATAGAAGAGATAGATAATCCTAACTTAACTCCCGAATTACTGAGTAGTAAACTTTAAACAGTAGACATGGAATTACAATTAAAGAAACAATTGACCTCCCAGCACAAAATATCCTCTGGATCAAATGTGGTATTCTTATCTCAAGTGGCTGTCCCTAAAATGAACCCACTTGACTTTGACCTAGACCTTAGTGAGGACTCTGATTTAGAAAGTTTGGATAACTAGATTGCTCTCATGAGCAAACAATTTAAGAAAATCATAAAATTTAGAAACTATGTTGCTTCTAAACAGGGGAGACCTGGTTATCAAAACTCTCAAACTCACATACCTCATAACAAAAACGATGAAAAACAGACCAACAATAACAGGCGTAAGACTAATAATCGCCATATCAAATGTCGTCGTTGTGGGAAAATGGGGCACATTGCTGCTAAGTGTAGAGTCAAATTGAATAATAATAAGAATAATATTAGGGCTAATATGTGCAAAACTTGGGATGACTCAAGTGATTCTGATGAAGATGAGTCTGAGTTATCCATTGTTAATGAATCATGCATGTCCTTTTATGCCAAGATCATATATTCTAATGACAATGCATGTTTACCTATTGATAATATTATTGACGACCATATTATGCCTATTCATGTTATTCTTGCTAGTGAAATTGTTGTAACTACTACTGTATAAAATGATGTAGATAAGTCTAGTTTACAGGTGAGTCAAAGTGAAAACAATGTTGATGAATTGGATGTGTGTGAGTCACACTGCACAAAATGAAACGATAGGGGAAACTGTACATAGCGAATCTGATGACGACCTACCTGATATTCAAGAGTTTTACACTAAGACTCTCAAAAAGAGCGCCAAATTGGATAAGATGGTTAAGAAATTGACTGAACATGTTGAAAAACTTAGTTAAACTATTAGGAAGCATGCAGAAGATTACACTGCATAATGTATAGCTCATGAGAGAGAGAATAATAATTTTCCTTGAAAATAAAATACCTCACTAAGAAAAATGTTGTCTTAGAATAAAGATACAAGGCTACTTTAATTGAATTAGAGGAATCCAAACAAAAAGTTTTGAATGAATTTAAAAAATGTTTACATTTTTAAACACAAGCTAAATCTTATGAAGAGATTGTTGTTTCTAGTAAAATGAATTCTGAAGAAAAATCTGGACTAGGTTTTAAGGAAATGGTTAAGTCTAATAAGACGATTGTTTCTTCTGAAAATTTTATTTTTATAAAATAAGGTCAGGCTTTGGAAAAACCTCATAAAGGAATTTTTAATGTTAATTTCTCTCAAGCAAAGAAAAATGATTGTAATCAGAAGTTGAAACCTAATTGTAAAGCTAAGTATGTATGTTTGCCTGCTAAATACCTCAGACAAAACACTAAGACTTAGGTAAATTGGACAAATGTGTCTAACCACACCAAACTTATCTTTAAGGATTTAGGTGATAGAGTCAAGCCTACCTTGCATCAGTATTGTTCATATTGTGATGTCTACGAGCACCCCATTACCGAGTGTTTTCAAAAAATCTTGTACACATCTACCTATCAAAACTTTAACTATTCGAGAAAGAGTAGAAATATATATGTTCTCCCGAAAGCAGACCACACATAACTTTAACTATAAGAAAAAAAAAGGGGCTCTAAAACTAAGAATAAAACATTTAGAAAGACCCCTCAGACCTTTTCTAAATGAAAGGCTAAGAAAATTTTAAAACCAGGCATGTTTGGATTAGAAAAGGTGACTTGTTATCTCAACTCAAGTGAAATGTGGTCATAACTGCTATTATGGCCCAACGCACTTCAACTAGTTGGTACTTGGATTTTGGGTGTTCTAAAAACATGATCGGGGACAAGATTAAATTAAAATATAAGACAGACTTCCTTAGAGTTAGTGTCCTATTTGGCAATGGAGTCTCATCCTAGATCATCGAAAAAAGAACATTGTATGAGGAAGAGCTTCCTGCTCTAAATGATGCCTTGCTAGTTAAAGTTCTTAAGGCTAACCTACTAAGTGTATCACAGTTTTATGATTCCAATCATATTATTACCTATTCTAAAACCCAATGAAAATTTTTGAATGAAGAGGCTAACTGTATTCTTTCAAGAAACAGAATGCGGATAACTGTTACATAGTGATTGCAAAGACTGAATCTTGCAAGATTGCCAGATTAGATGATTCTTTTTTATGGTACAATAGATTAGGACACACAAATTTTGATAATCTTCATAGATTAGGCTCCCATGAATTAGTTAGAGATTTGCCCAAAATTAAAAACACTTTTAACTCTGTTTGTGGTCCCTGTCAAGTGGGGAAGATGAGTAAATCAACTTATAAGAATGTTAAAGATATTTTAACTTAGAAGCCTCTTGAACTAATCCACATGGACCTTATGGTTTTCTCTAGAACTGTCAGCCTCTATAGTAACAATTATATTCTTGTCATGGTGGATGACTTTACACGATTTACTTGGGTAATTTTATAAAAAATAAATCTAACACCTTTCGTGAGTTTTTGAAAATTCTTCTAAAAATTAAAACGAGAAGGGGACCCAAGTATCTCAAATAAGAAGTGATAGCGATGGAGAGTTCAAAGACTTAGGTGTTACAATATACTACTTAAGTAATGGATATAAACATGAGTTTAATGCACCTAAGCCACCTCAGCAGAATAACATTGTTGAACGTAAGAATGGGACCATTCAGAAGATGATTAGGGTGATGTTACACGCAAAAGGGTTGTCAAAATACTTTTGGGTTGAGGAAGTCCAGATGGTGTGTCACATTATTAACTGTGTATAACTCATAAAAAATACAAAAAATACATCCATGAACCATGGTATTATAATTAACCTAACTTGAAGAAATTTAGAACATTCGGGGTTGCTTGTTACGTCTACAAAGAGCGAGAAAATCTTTCAAAATTTGATACCCGAGGTGACAAGACAATTTTTCTGGGTTACTCCCAATCAAGTATGGCTTACCGTGTTTAAAATTTGCATACCTAAGTCATTATGAAGTCTATTAATGTAATTGTAAAAGACACTAGCATAGACATTTATGACAGTCAAACAGCAGTCATGGGTGAGTCTCAAACTATTTTTACCCTTGACTCTCCTGAGATAGCTGATTTACTGCCACCTAAGGGCCCTGCGGTAACAAACTGGGTTTCTAAAAACCACCCACTCGGAAAGGTTGTTGGTAACCCATCTGAGCCAGTGAAAACAAGATACCAACTTCAAAAATTGGCTAACTTTACATGCTTCATTTCTCTAGTAGAACTGGAAAATGTAAATTATGGCCACTGCGACTAGTTTTAGATCAATGCTATATAAGAAGATCTTTTCCAGCTTTAGAGTCATGACGTTTGGTATCTCATCCCACTCCCTGAAGATAAGAATGTTATTGGCACTCATTGGATTTTTAAAAACAAAATTAATTAGACTGGGTTTGTAGTTAGAAACAAGGCTAGGCTAGTGGCGCAAGGATATTCTCAGATAGAGGGATAAGACTTTTTCTCCTATCATAAGCCTCGAGTCTGTTCGTCCCTCTTAGTGATATCATGTCATTTGCCATTTAAACTTCTCAAATGGACATAAAGTCTGCATTTTTAAATGGTATTTTTGTTAGAAAAAGTATACGTAGAGTAGCCTAAACGCTTTGTAGATCCCTCGCACCCTAACCATGTCTTTAGACTTAAAAAGGCTTTGTATCGCTTAACACAAGCTCCTAGAGCCTGGAATGATGCCTCTCGACCTTTTTAGTAAATAAACGGTTTGAGCGTGGTGGCAACGACCATACATTGTTCGTTAGGAAAATAGAACATCATGTCTTGATTTCACAAGTACACGTAGATGATAAAATATTTGGTTCCACCTCCTCTAATCAAGTAAAGGACTTTTCTAATATAATGGACATTAAATTTCATACGTCCTTAATGGGGTAATAACAATACTTTTTATGTTTACAAGTTAAACAGTTTAGTGATAGATTATTCATAGCACAATCAAAATATGCTTGTGATCTTATTAAAAATTTTGGTCTTCATAATTCCAAAACAGTACATACACCCACGAGCACATCCCTGAAACTATCTAAAGAGGAACATGGGAAAGATGTAGATCATACCTTATATAGAAGCATGATAGGAAGTTTATTTTACCTCGCTGCATCTAGATCAAATATTTATTTTGTTGTATGTGTCTGTGCACTATATCAATGTGCACTTAAAGAATGACATGTGTTATGTGTAAAATGGATAATAAAATATGTTAAAGGCACAATTAATTTTGGCGTTTGGTACACAAAAGACACTACTATATCTATAGTTGGCTACAATGAAGCTAACTGGGCAAGATGCTCATACAATAGTAAGATCACATCTGGGGCCTGTTACTATGTTAGAAATAATCTCGTAGGATGGAGTAGTAAAAAACATAATTGTATATCACTTTTAACTGTTGAATCTGAATATATAGTTGCGGGTAGGTGTTATGCTCAACTTTTATGGATCAAACAAATGCTTAGTGATTATGGAATTAGCGGAGATAAACTAACTATGTATTGTGATAACCAAAGTGCTATTAACATATCAAAAATTCATGTACAACACTCACGAACTAAGCATATCAAGATGAGGCATCACTTTATCCTTGAACTTGTTGTATCTAAGGAACTTGATATTGAATATCTTACCACTACAAAATAATCGACTGACCTGTTTACTAAAATTTTAGACAATATTAGGTTTTCAAAAACTTTGTAAAGCCATAGGGATGATTGTGCTTACATAATATATTCTGCATATTTGTCATATCCTCAGTAGTTTTCGTTCTTATAATTGCTCTCTGAGTATTTAGGGTACGGTTGTTTCACAAATGACAAAAGATGCCTCCTTTATCTTGATACTGTAGGATACCCTTGATATTACTCTTGTTTGTGACAATAACTATGTAGAATAATTCATTTTATCTCCCTGTTTATATATCTTATTACCCCGTTGTCTATTTGAGAAAAAATGGGTGAGAAGGACTTGAGTAACGACTTTGCACTTATCATTTTATATCTTTATTTGATTCAACTAATATGCCATCAAGGGTTTTATTTCAGGCATTATAATTTACAGATCCATTGTACAATCTTACCATATTAGGGTATTGGTTTATAATTAGTTGAGTTATGTATTTTTTATTTCTCTTATTTTCGGTTCTAGGATGGCAATGGGTAAAATAGCTCTTTTGTATAGGAATTTATTTTTTTACTCACGAGTATAGGTTACTCATGGGAATTTTGTCTCCAATATCCAAAGGGATAGATTGAGAATACACTATATGGCGGACTTACTTGAGTTTGTGCCATATAGGAATTCTAACTAGTTTGGATATGTTGACAAAATTTTATCATATTTTGAGCTCTTCTCCATAATTAGGCCTATCAATTGAGCCGAGCAGTCCCGAAGCTCGCTTGCTCAGCCCGCTAAATTTGGGATGAGCTTTTATTGAGTTTGAGTCGAGACGAGTTTGAGCCGAGATATTAAGCTCGAATTCAATTTGAGCCGAGCGCGAGCAAAGCACTTTAAAGCGCGAACTAGGCTCGGCCTGAAATTATATATATATATATACACACACACACATACACACACACACAAAATTAGTTATTTTTCATTATATCTAAAAACAAAATAATTGTTTTTAATAAATTATTGAACTTAATTTTAAAGAAATAAAAATAAGGTGGGTTAGACTTAAGTTATAACTTATAACTTATAAGCGTGCGGCAGCAAGCAGCCCAACCCATTCATTAAGAAGATTTCATTTGCCCTCTCTCTCCCCACTCTAATCTAGGGAAAAAATCGGCTGTTGTTCGGTGTGATCAGGTACAGTTCATTCGCGCCCTTTCTCTTCATCTGTTTGTTGCCCTTTCATTTTCCCTTTCTCTTCATCACGTTGTTTGGTCGATGTTATCTTCATTTGTTTCTTTATTTGTTGATCAGGTACAGTTGACATAACTGCGTATTTATGGGTTTGATTTGTGTATTTTTGCTGAACCCGAAGTGAACCTGGTTCGAGTTTGGATCTAGGGTGAGTAATGTGTTTGATTTGTGTATTTATGGGTTTGATTTATATGCAGGTCAAGTCATGAATAAACAAATGCATGTGTGTATTTATATTTACATAACACGCCCATGTTATATAATTGGAACAACTCTTATTTACATCATAAATAAGAGTTTCTATGTCATAAATCATAAATCAAAAATTTACATCATAATATTTTTAGTCTAATTTCAATTAGTGGGATCTAGAATAGCTATGTCAATTCACAACTCTTATTTACATCATTTGTGTTTCTCATTTAATTTCAGTGCAAAAGTTAATTTGAGTGCAAATAATGAAGTTTTCAGTTTAGTTCTATTTTTAGTTTTGGAAGTTTTCAGATCATGTTGTTCTGTTTTTTTTTTATTATGTTCAGTTCATGATGTCAATATTATGTTTTTATTATGTTTAGTTCATAAAGTTTTCAGTGCAAAAGTTAATCTCATGTTATGTTTTTATTATTTTCAGTTCATGATGTCAATATCAAATGCAAATAATGAAGGTGTTGGGAATACTACTACCACGTAGTCTACCGTTCCAAGTGTCCCTACCGAGTCGGTTGAGAAGCAAAAAAGAGAAGTGAAAACGAGATCTCTAGTGTGGATTCACTTCACAGAGATTAAAATAAGCACTGGACTACAAAAATGTAAGTCTAATTATTGTAAGAAATTATTTTCTTGTCCGAGTAAGGGTGGAACAACCCATTTGCTTCATCACATAACAAATAGGTTGTGTCCGGTTTATAATAAAGAGAATCCTATTGAGGGGGGAGGATCACAAAGATTTCTTAATTTAGAAAAAGAGAAATCAGAGGAGGGTAGCAATCTTGTTTCATGGAAATTTGATCAAGAGCGCTCTAGGAGTGACTTCACGGAGCTTGTTATTTGTGCGGAATTATCTTTCAACTTCACAGAACTTCCTGCTTTTCGGATATATATCCGGTGTATATACCCCAAGTATAAGTTTCAATCAAGGAACACGGTAAAGAGTGATTGTGTGAAACGTTACATCAATGAAAAAACAATTTTAAAGGAAATGTTGCAATCAAGTGCTTGCTCACGAGTTTGTCTAACAATAGACACTTGGACATCTCGTCAAGACTTGCCATTTCTGGCACTCACGACTCATTTCATTGATAAAGGGTGAAAGTTGCACAAGAGGATTATCAACTTTGTGATGGTGCCTATGCAAGCTACTGGAGAAAATCTTGCAGACGTCATCATAAGTTGCTTACTCGATTGGAATGTCGATAAGATATGCACCATTATGATGGATAATCATACCGTCAATGATGTTATTGATAAAAATCTAGCGGATCATTATTCATCTCGAGGTTTGTTATTTCTTGGTGGAGCGCACATCCAAGTCCGTTGTTGGGCACACGTGTTAAATTTATGTGTTCAAGATGTATTGGACGAGATTAAGGATTCCATTCGTAGGGTACGCAATGCAGTGAAATACGTTAAAGGGTCTGGTAGAAGGAAACTTGAACTAAGTAAATACGCCGACCAAGAACGTATTCCCCGAGGTAAGATGTTAGTTTTAGATGTGTCCACTCGATGGAATTCAACATACTTAATGCTCGGATATGCATTGCATTACAAGAAAGCTTATGATAGTTTGAAAACACGTGACCTAAATTTTAAGAATCCACCAACTTATGAAGATTGGGAGAAAGCTGAAATTGTTCACCAATTTTTAGACGCTTTTTTTATTGTGACAAATGTATTCTCTTCACGTAATAAGTGTACTTATAATGTCTTCTTTCATGAGGTTTATCGAATTCTTATGTTGTTGCGAGAGACTTCGTTGGTTTTGAATTCATTGCTTGAATGTATGGCATTAAACATTCTTGTGAAATTTGAAAAATATTGGTCGGAAAAAGAACCAAACATATTACTTTCTGTTGCTCTTATCCTTGACCCGAGGTTTAAGGAAAAGTATTTGAAATTTTGCTACCAGAGGATATACGGTCCTTCCACCATTGATAGTTTGATGAGTTGCGTGCATAGTGTGATTCATGATCTGTTTGATGAGTACATGTCTTTATATGAAAATTATTGTCATTTGGAAGAGATTAGTGAGAGTGAAAAAAGAAAGAATGTTACGTCTTTAAGCACATCTTCATTTTCAAAAAGGATGGATTTTATGGAAGATTTTTATAAATTCAATGAAGAAGAATGCACGTCTCATAACAAAACAGAATTAGATGTGTACTTAGAGGAAAAGCTCCATCCAAGCAAAAACACCAATGATGACGATTTTGATATTTTACAACGGTGGAAGCGCAACTCTTCCAAGTTTCTGGTCTTATCGGTGATGGCGCGTGACATTCTTGATATTCCTGTGTCATCTGTTGCTTCAAATAGTGCATTTAGCATCGGGGGGCATGTCCTTAGCCCATTTCGTAGTTCATTACTTCCTTCTACTATTGAATCATTGATTTGTGCCTAAGACTGGATTCAAAGTGCACCCGTACAAACTGAATTTGAAGATGAAATTGACACTACATTTGCTGGTAATTTTTCATATGTTACCTATTGCAATTTTTATCTTATTTAGCTTATGTAATTGGATTGTCTTTAGCTAATGTAATTATTTCTTACAATTTTCAGACTTGAACATTTGTACGACGACCGACTAGCTGTCAGATTTCAGACTTGAAAAGTGTTGCAAATGGCCATGACGAGGATCATTTATTACTGGGAATTATGGAGGAAATTTGTGCTTTTGTCTGAACGTTTTTTTCCTGTCTAAATAGCTTTTTTGGGTGTTGAATGTGGATTTTAATGCTGTCAAAACAGCTTTAAATATCAATATCAGTGCAGAATTCTTTTTTTTTTAGTTCCGAAATCCATTTTTTAGTGCTGAAATGTGTTTTTAAAGTGCTGAAATTTGTTATTTAAATGCTGAAACTTGGTTTTGTAATGTTGAAATGTCAAATATTAGTGTTGATATCTACTATTTTAGTGTTGAAATGTGTTTTTTATTGTTGAAATATAAAATTTAATTTGCTAAAGTAATTAAATATGTATTTTAATATTCAATTCGGGCCAGCTCAAATTGGGCCCACAACCCGATTTACTTTGTGAGCCGAGCTTGAGCCAAGCACTCTCAAGCTCGTTTGGGCCGAGATTAAGCTTGAGCCAAATAAGTAAAAATCGGGTCGAGCCTGAACAACCATAAACTCGGCTCATAGAGCTCGATTGATAGGCCTATCCATAATACAATTGAAGGCATCCCATTGTATCAAGCTTCATCAAAAATCAACTAGTCAAGGTAAAAAGGGAAGTTAACAACACATTTAGGATACAATTCATGCATTGCATTGGTATGTATGTTAAAATATTGATATGTTAAATATTTTTAAATATTTTTCTAGAAATTTTTAAGCATTTTAAAATGACCTTTTAGACATTTATAAAATTAGATTAAAATGTTTTGGGGTTAAAAGTTGGATTCATTAATTCCCTAAAATCTTCCCGTGTAGAAAACAAAACTGGCATAAACATTTGTGATAACAAATGACATTTTTTTAAATCTTAAATCACGCATTTTGTATTAACTGATTGTGTGACATGTGTGCGCGCCTTAGTGGATAGCTTTTTGTTTTCTCCCGCTCACAACCTTGAGGTTCAATCCCATTTGTTAGATCATTTCCTATCGATGGTCTGGACGCATTATTAATCAATACTAGTGCAAACCCAATGGACCAATTAGGTTGAGTAGTGCAACGATGGATTTATAGCCATACGATTTAAATGAACCAAATTCCTTTAATCTCAACCATTAATTTTGAACCTTCATCCAGAACCTTCTCTTAGCATTATAAACAGGACCCTTATGTGTGTTATTTGAGAAATTTTGGAAGTCGTTCAACTGAGAGAAAAAAGAGAGAAGAGAGAGAGAGAGAGAGAGAGAGAGAGAGAGAGAGATAGAATTGGGGAGAAGAAAAGAAAGATTTTAGTGTTTTCTATTTAAACCAATTAACTTTACCTTTGTAGTGTAAACACATCTCTGAAAAACACCATTCTGACAGTTAGCTTCAGGTTTTCATATGAGTTTGTGAGTTTGGTTATTTGAAGAAACCTCTTCAAACGTTACCTCTCTTAAGAACACTATCTATATGTTATTCTCATATTTATTCTTAGAAATATTGAGAAATACCACTGAAATACATCAATCTTTATGTTTTTCATGTATTTCCTTTATAGAAATACACTTTCTAGTTGTATCTAGGTTTTTAGTGTATATTTTAGTAAATCCAACATCTCTATTTTCACGATCTTGAAAAAAAGACTTCAAAAACCATTTTTGTGATTAAACCTGAAAATTTCTCTTAAAACAAAGCCTTGCAGTTTGTTAAATTTTTTTGTATATAAATAAGCTTGAGTATTAGATCTATTTTTGTAAAGATCTAATTTCATATCTAAAATAATTTTCGTTGAGAAGTTTGATTTTCTTAAAACTGAAACTCTACTTCTCATATAAATAAATTCATAGGATTGTTTGTATAATATAAGAGAGATGTGAGACAACATACTGCATATTAAGCACTTCACAATCACTACAGTCTCACATGAACACATTGAAGTGTGTTGTTTTTTTAAGACATTTTGTTTGGCTGAGTCACTGGAATGAGGAACAAGTAATTAAAGCAAGGAACAAACCGGAGGATCAAAAGTGTTAGAATCAGATATTATGGAGGAGGTTTGCTCAGTAGGTATATATTCTATCTTTTAGCTTTAGGATATTGAGTGTTTGATTCATGTTCTTATAATTCTTGAAATTATTTCTAGTGGATTTTGTTGTGACGTAGAGATCACCATGGATGTTTCATCAGATTTGAGGTATCACCACGTTAAAAATAATTGTGCCAAACTTTACTTTTTTTAGTTCTTAATGTTTGAATGGTTGGTTTCTGACAAAGAATTAGATTAAGTTTTTCATTTAAAACCTAGGTTATCAAGATAACAAGTATTGAATCTGACTTTAATAACTTTTACACATTTTGTGTTTAGATTCTAAGAAGATTTTCCTAAACGAGTTTAATTGAGAGTTTACTTAATCTTTAAATTTGTGTTAAAAACTTAGTGAACGATTTTTCAGCCAATACTTATCTTAACCATCAACACCATCTCTTGACCCGTTACCTCAGAGATACTCAAAACTCATGAAAATCTAGTCATAATGGAATATAACTAACTCCATGCCCCATTATCAAAAGTTTATTAATCCCCTTTATCTTGAAATCTCATTAAACCTCAAGAACCTTGACTATTATTAGATCCCATTGCCTAAAATTTCAAACATGACACTCGTTGTGACTTTCACCAAATCATTGGGCACACCATCGATAATGTTTCAATCAGAAGAATGTAATTTAAAGCCTCATAGACAGGGAGATCATTTCCCCTTTATCTAATCCTAAACCCAATTCCACTCAGAACCCGCTCTCAGCACACTAAACGAGGGTAAATACAATCTTCTTACAAGGGAACCCAACATCCAACCATTCCACCAAATAAGGACCATTCAGACACCGATTCATCCACAAATTCACCCTAACCCTTTAAGGTTTCCCTTCCTTCCTCCAACACCTTGATAATCCTACCGATCAAGTTATGTCCCTACTCACTAGGGCTTGCATAGCCATCCGCACCCATACAAAAGGGGGAGGTATGGAACTGCCTGGAATCTTAGATCATCTTGAAGAATTTTGGCTAAAATTTCCCTTAAAAATGACCCTCGAAGAAATAACTACGAGAAGATATGTGCCATGTTTATGGAAGATCGAAAGTGGACTCGGCAATTTGATGAATGGTTTTTACCCTCAGAAGAATTTAGTTTCGACAGACATGACCAAGAGGAAGATGCTTAACTTCTTCCTCATTTAAATCATCTGATATTTCTGAGATCCCTCTCTCTCCTTCAACAGACATAACATAGAGGAAGATGCCTAACTTTATAGGTGGGACATTATCTCCTCCACTAAGAAAAGTACTGATGTTGTTAAGAAGCCAGTTGAGAAGATATCCCAAGACAGTGACAAGAGGCCTATTAGTGCTGATGAGACTCAAACTATTGAGCCTCAACTGAAGAAGTTAAAGATATTTTGCATGATCCTCAAAAGCAAGACCAAAAAACACCAACCGACCAGTAAGGATTGGCTGTAAAGAAGACTGTCGACCAACAATAGATGGTGAGAAGAATTCAGACTGACCTTGACATTGGGTCAACCTCTCTTGCTATTAACCCTGGACTGGTCAGGGGTTTGATTAAGTCTGGGACACTTCCTGCTGATAGAGCTAAATCATCCACCATGTCCAGGTCCAGGCTAACTTAGAGGGTTGTCCATAACTTGACATTGGTAATCTTCTCACTTTTTTACTCTTTTCCCTAAGTTGCTAAACTCCTTTTAATAATCTCGTGTTGTTCTTTTTCTAACTTTGGAGTTTTTAATTGACTTTAAATAAATAATGGAGAAGGACGACCAACTGAGGTCCTCTCCTAGGGAAGTGAGAGAGGAATTTATAGGCTTAAAAAAATCCTTCGAGGCTTCCCGGCAAACTTTGGAGACAAAGAAGAAATCCTAGGAAGAGGATCTGAAGAAGGCCAATGACAGGGATACTAAGGCTGAAGGCCAAATAAATGTTTCCAAGGAAATAGCTAAAGTTGTAAAAAAGAAGCTGAATGATGTTGAAGATAGGGCCAAGGCTGTCGAGGACAAGCTTTCAGATGCCACAGCTCGGGCTCAAGTTGCTGAAGATAAGGTGGCTGGCTTGACATCAGAGGTGACTTCTTTGAACGCCAAAGGTAAATCTGCCTTTGATAAGGGTTGGGAGAAGGCCCTCTTTGTTGTTCAGAATCTCTAAAAGGGGTCGATATAGAAGAAAACATTAATACCCCGTATTTTTATGGCTTTTAAATTAGGGATTTATTAAATGCAATTGAGATAAATTAATTTAATATTAATCCGAAAATTTATTTTAAATATTTACTAGCGTGATGAGAGTTAGTAATTATTAGAAATTTATTGAATATTACTTAATGAGTAAAGTGCTATGTAGAATTTAATTTATTAAAATTGTCACGAGTGAATAACATGACAATTATGGAAATTAAGTCGGGATGCACCTATGTCTGTCGAGACTATATTATTATTATAAAAAGTGACTAATTATAAGTCACACGTATGGTCATTTCGAGTGCGCCAACGTGTCCGTAAGGGTCAAGATAGTCAAAAAAGTGTACCCGG
Source organism: Sambucus nigra (assembly GCA_949130495.1). Lineage (NCBI taxonomy): Eukaryota > Viridiplantae > Streptophyta > Magnoliopsida > Dipsacales > Adoxaceae > Sambucus > Sambucus nigra. The sequence continues at coordinate 405,881,050 of OX422222.1, forward strand.
TGGTTTAGTTTGGGTCTCGTTGCATTTTTAGACCTAACTGGCATCCCGGGAGGGTATTATAGTCATTATGTATTTTTTAGTAATTAAACCCACGAATTTCCCTAAGTTATATCAGCTATTAGAGTTAAGCTTTTAGGGTTATCAATTACAGAAACATAGAACGTCCATTAGAGAAGAAAGGTAGAGAGCTCTTCAAGGCTTGACCGCAAACCGTAACACCTTTTTCAAGAATAACACCATTGGGGCATAGATCGTAAGATGAGGAACACAGCCATATCTTCATCACCAACAGATCAGACCTTCGATTCCCAGGCAAGTATCTATCTTGAAAATTCCTAGATGATATTCCATCCATGTTAGAGTAGGATTAAGAATACATGTTTTTATGGAAGAATCATACAAATTAGAAGACTTAAACCGCATGTTTTGGGAGTAAATCATGAAATTTGGACACCTTGTCATAAGTAGAGAAATACCCATGAATTTTCAATGGTTTAATAGGAAGAAATCTGAAAGAAGAATGCAAATTTGGAAATTTAATACAAAACTAGGGTTCTTGATAATTCTGCTGAATTGGCCCCTTAATTCGATATCTTTAATGAATTCGTACATGCTTTACGTAGTAAATCATGTAGGTAGGTATATTAAATCAGTGGTATACTTGTTTGGGAGTTTGGGAATCATTAATGGTGTTTTGGAGGAATTTCTTGGATGAAACCAGTAGGTTGGATTAACAGATTCTGGGCAAGAACTGCTCAATCGATCGATCGACTCAAGAATGTCGATCGATCGACCCCTCATGGAAACTGAATGTTTTTCCTCTTTTGTTTTAATTTAGATAAAATACGTAGGAACCCTTGAATATTATTTAAAGAATATAATGGGTCATGAAGAGGACCAGTATGGTCTAAGTAGATTTCGTTGAATGAAGTTATATATGGGATGTAGCCGTGGGTTAACGAGGGTTTCACGCATATTGGAAATCGTTCGCAAATTAGCTAAGGAATTAAGAGGTTCATAAATGACTTAGACCAGTATGTTAGAGAGGGTGTACCTACTGAATTGACCTTTAGGAAGAGAGAATACTTCGAGGGACGAGAAGTAATTACGAAATGATTAAAATTGAGAATAAAATGAGATGAGTTCTTTATGCGTAAAAAAATTGGGTAAAATTGTATTATGTACGGTTAAAATATTATTATGGGTCGTGGGCAAACCTAATCGGAAAATGAGAATATTTATATATATGACTGAGTGCATGTGTATATATCTATATTATATTTGTGTATAATCATACCCGCGCTACTTGCTATCACGGAGGTTGCCGCACTGGGACAGTCTTATCTCGATGGGACCTTTATGGGGGATATTGACTTATACCCTCGAACATAGGATTCCTTAGTACATGCTATCTGAGAATGATAGTCAGACGGTCCTAAGAAACGTGAGGGGTATGTGCTGACCTCTTAGTGACATGGAACTATGTTTCGCCTCCATTTTGTGTGTATTGTGTTAATACAGTTCGAGAGTGACTCCGAACTAGTATTTCTCTTAGTACGAGAGATACGGGGACTTGATAGCAGAGTATGCCATCACCATAGATTTTATGTGGGGTGTTGATAGTATATATATTATAAGAGTGATTAATATATATGCGTATATATGGAAATCTTATATTGTGCATATAAGTAGTTAAGTATTGAATAAATGCTCCAAATTTTATAATAAGTGTTCAGGAACTTTATAACAATACTGAGATATACTAAGTAATGTAAGTAATCATTAAGAGATTGATCTCTAAACTAAATACCATAGCCTTGCAACTTGTCAAAATAAAATTTATAGGGGATAAGTTAAATAGACTTATGAGACATTTAGTAGTACGGTAGGCGTGCACACTAGATGAGAGGTGAGAATTCTCAAGTGAGTGTCGCATACTAACATGGTTATTATATTAGCCGGTAAGCATTTTAAATACTTGATAAGCTATTTTTAAAATTATTTTACACTCGTGCTCTGACCCGTTTCCTGTCATTTTTCTCTCTCTTGTATATATATGTATGTATTACAAGTGCTTAGACACAGGGGCGTCAGGCGTAGGTTCTTTGGATTGGACGTGTTGCAGCTTATGTGGGAGTTGCAAGCCCTTGCTCTAGACGACCTCTTTCTTGATTTAGTACATAGCTAGGGCATGTGTTGCTCGATTTTCTATTTCAGTTTAGACTTATTAGAGATTTTGTCTTTCTTTCTGTTTTCAGTATTCAGTACTCATTGGGAGTTAATTCTTGTCATGATGATTTCACTTATGGTTATTTGACTTGCTTTGGTTAATCTAGTTGGTTTAATTCTTTTGGGTTGATGGCATTTATGTGATTCTTAAATTGATTTACATTTAAAAAGGTTTCCCACGTTGGGATTTAATAAATGGAATAAGACTTTAAATTGTTTTGACACTTAGCTTAATTATTTAGGGTGTTTAAATTAAAAAAATTTATTTTGCGACAGTGATGCTATGAATGAACCAACCGTTCACCTTGATTTTAATTTAATAAAGGACTGATCACCCGGTATTTAATTAGGCGGGGTGCCATAAAAACTCAGAGCTTTTCCAAAGGCGTGATCCTTGTACTCTTCTTAACTTGGATGAAGAATGTGATGACGAGGAGGGGTCTAAAGAATATTCTGTGATGCTCATTGATTTGTTAATGGTGTCAAATGCTAGTGTCGACCAACCTAGTGCTAGCCAAGACCAGACCAACAACAAGAATAAGGTCTAGATCCTAATTAACAAGTTTACTTTTTGTCTTTTCTTTCATGATGATGTATCAGCCATTGTACTTCAATGTTTAATTAATGAAAGAATATTTTTTCTTGTCTCAACTATTTATTCCTTTGAATGATCTTTATTTCTTATTGGTTTGTCATTTTCTACATTGTCCACTATTCTAGATTTGTCACACAAACTCATATATTTGTTACTTTCCAATTTGATGCTAGGAAGAAGGCCATTATTTTTCGTTGAATTCGACCTACTTAGGCGGCACAGGAATCTTTTTGAGGCATGTCATGTTCCTTTGTTCGAGGAAGATTTATCAAGGTTTCTCGGCCCATATGTGTCTGCTCAAGTGAAAGAATCTTACATTTACCTCCATTGCCTCTTGGATAGAGCAGTGGCAATTAATGTTGGTTACTATAAGATGATTCAGAGAATGCAGGAAGATCACAAAGTATCCAAAACATTGCTCCATTCTGAATATGAAGCCAAATATAAGGCATTAAGTGAAATTTGTGGCTTTGACCAGAAATTGAAAGATATTACTTCTTCTTTGCATGAGAGAGAATTATCTTTGAAATAAGATTTGGAAAGTTCCCAATCAATTGATGCAATGTCGAAAAAAAATAATAATGCCTTGACAGTCTATAGAGGTCAACCACCATCGGTCCAAATGAGGGTGTTTACTTTTTAGAGACGGAGAATGCAAGGCTGTCGAAAGAACTGCAGGCTTTGTAGAAGATAAAAACCAAACCACGGTAAGCTACCAGGAAAAGTATAGTTATTCGGCCAACCATTGAGGAAGAGATGACTAAGAAAACTCTTACCAACCAAGTTTCCCTGTTAAAATCTAAAGATCTATTCATCAAGAAAGTCGAGGATCAAGTTGATAGGTTGATATTCCATTTCCATAAGCATCCAAGGTTAGTTTAGATATATGGGTATAATAAAGCCTTGATTCACATGTATGACTGTCTTGACCAAAGCAATCATGAAGGTTATAAATGGGGGTGGACTAATTTGTTGACCTTGCTGAAGTATGATCAAAACAGTAATTTATGGCATGAGAATGACAAAAGTTTCTTGGATTATGCCAAGCCTCCATTCAAACTAGATACTAGCTAGATTCCCCCTGATGCCATTCCTCAATATCTAATACACAAGTATTTGGGTGATTATGACCTAAATAATGAATATGAGATGGTTCGTCCTCATCATTTGCTTGATAAGCCGAGTAGCAGCAATAGGGCAGATGCTAAGAGATTTTAACACAATAAATTCTCCATAAACCTTTAATGATCCTCCTGCTGGGATGAACAAGTAACAAGTAAAGTGTCGAGTAGAATAAATTCATACTTATTGTACTACATTTTGATCAATGACTCCTATTGTAATACATTTTGATCAATGAGATGAAATTATTTTTGATTGAGTTCTCTTTATTTAATCTTATGGTTGATATTAATATTTTTAAAGACTAAGCAACTTGTATAATGATTAGTTAATCGACTTATAGACAAAATAACCTACTCAAATGTTTAATATTTGATTTATGTCTGAATAATTTATATGGACTTAGATTTGACTAATGCACTTAAATAAAACTATAAATAATTTCATTATACTAAGTTGTAGCATTAGTTATCAGTGGTGATCAAGTGTATTAGGAATGTATAATTATTTCAGTGTTTTAACCTGGTCAGGTAAAACCTCAAAGTAGAAAATTTTATTGCCTTTTTGTTCGTGACTTGCTGAGGACAAATCATACATGATGTTTTAACTTTTCTAAAGTTGGAAAAGTTTAGATTAGTTTGAACCGTGCACTTTTCTAAAGTTGGATCATTTATGATGAGGAAATTTTCTGAAGTTGGAAAAGTTTGATAAATATAAAGAACTTTTCTGAAGTTGGAAAAGTTTAAAAAAGTTTGAACCACTCTCTTTGGCAAGGAACGTTTTGGAAACTTTTCTAAAGTTGGAAAAGTTTGAAAATTTTTGAATTAAAATTGGTTATTAATTTATGAGTTGGTCATTAATTTATAGGTTATGGGACCATACTCCGAAAAAAAAACACAAAAAGTATGTATAATGGGGAAAACATGAAATTTCATTAACTTGTACAACCAATTACATTAAAAATGGAATTTCTGAAAACTAAATTACTGATAATACTTGTGCAGGTGGTTTGCGTTCCAAGGATTCTTGAATTCTTCTCCTTCCATAGTTTCCAAGCGATAAGTTCTTAGTCGGATAACCTTCGAGATGCTATATAGACCACGCCAAATAGGCTATGTCTTGTTGCTCCTCTAGATCGCCTTCTTGAGCACCCAATCTCCCTACGTTAGATTGGTCGACTTGACCCTTCAATTATAAAACCTTATAGTCCTTTGTTAGTACGCAACCATCCGAATAACAGCATCTTCTCAGAATTTTTCTATCATGCCTAGATTTAGTCGCCTCATGAGTTCACTCTTGGGTGAATCAAAGTTCAATAACCTGTGGGTCGACAGTCCTATTTCCATTAGTACAACTGCGTCAGTGCCAAAAGCTAGCATGTATGGGGTTTCCCCGATTGCTGTTCTGGGAGTAAGCGTATATGCCCAAAGGACGTTGTGAAGTTAATTAATCCAGTTGCCTTTAGCATTATCCAACCTTTTTTTTCAACCCGTCTAGCAAGTTTCTGGATGCCAGACCTAATATAGTACTCTTCAAATTCTTCATTATTAAATTGAGTGTCTTGGTCGGTAATGAAGGCATGTCATACCTGCAAATGATATGCTTCCATATGAACTAGAGAACCCTCTGATAGGGCATATTAATCAAAGGCTTAGTTTTCACACACTTGATGAAGTAATCAACTGCTATTACCAGATATTTAAACCTTCCCTTGATGGTTGGTAATGGTCTGACCATGTCAATTACCTAGATAGCAAAAGACCATGGAAAAGTTATGGGTGTTAGACTTGCTCTTAATCTTCTGTGGATGGTAGAAAACTTATGGAATTTATCACACTTTTTGGTTAAAGCAACACAATCTGTTTTCATCATTGGCCAGTAGTAACCTTACATTGATATCAGTTGTCTTAGAAACCTCCTAGCTGTGTGGGCTCCACATGAGCCTTCATGCACCTCTTTAATCAAACCATTTACTTTGATGAACACAACGAAGTAAGGAAATAGTGTATCCTCACCTGTACAAAATAATTTTTTCTAACACATAATTGGTTGCTTTGTACTTCATCTTCCTATCTTCCTTCTGGTCGGACGACAATGTTCCTCTTTTGATGTACTGTCTAATTGGGTCCATCCATGAAGGACCTAAATCCAAAGGAATGACGTTGAATTCCATCTCATCAATGCTTATATGGGTGAGAATTTCCACTGGGATTATTCGTCGAAGTTCTGTTTGAGAAACTAAAGAAAGACGAGCAAGAGCATCTGCTCAGGCATTCTCTAGTCTAGGAATACTTACCATTCTGACTGAAGTGAACAAAAAAAAACTCCATTTCTTTTTTTGATATCTCATCATAGTTTCCCCTTTGACACCATAAATTTGCTGGATCTGATTGACAATTAGCTACGGGTCATTATGTACCAACACCTAGTTTCCTCGTAATGAAAAAGCCAATTCTAATCCCGTGATCAATGCTTCATATTTGGACATATTATTGGAAGACTTGAATTATAATCTCAAAACATACTTCACATCCAAGTTATTTGAAGTGTTGATGATGAGGCCTTCTCCACTTGTAGTAGCACATAATGATCTATCTACAAATAACTGCTAGATTGGAGTACTATCAGATAACTCTTTTTCTATCATCACTCCTACTTGAACATATTTTTGCTCTGTTGAATTATTTATTGAGCAACCGATGAGTGAGGTTGATCATCCATAATCTCTTTTTTCTTTTGATCTAAGCTCTCTTCCATAGAAGTTTGCTCAGTAGGTAAATATCAATTATGATTCTCCTCTGCATATGTGAATTCGACAATGAAATCTCCCATTATTTGGCATTTTATTGCAACGCTGGATTCATAAATAATGTCATACTCTCCTAATTCAACTGCCCAAGACATTAACCTTCCATACTTTTTTTGTTTATGCAGTTCTTGTCGCAAAGGCAAATTCGTGTAGACCCTAATGGTATGGGGTTGGAAGTATGGCCTCATCCTCCTAGAGGCTTCAATGAGAGATAGGGATAACTTCTTCAGGTATGGATATCTAATTTTCACACCTTATAATGCCTTGCTAATATAATATATTATCCTTTGAAGTCCTCCATCTAGTCGGATCAAAGATGAATTGATAGCTGACTTTGAAACAGCTAAGTATAAATATAGTTTTCTCCCAGAACTGGTCGGGAAAGGAGCGGGGCCCAAGTACTTCTTCAAATCTCAGAAGGATTTTTCGCATTCGTCATTCCACTAAAAGGTCCTTCTAAGCACCTTAAAGAATGAAAGGCATTTATCAATTGCTCGAGAGACAAAACGGTTCAATGCAGCTACTCTTCCTGTCATCTTTTGAACATCTTTGTTGTTGGTTATGGACTGCAATTCAATCAAGGCTCTAATTTTTAGGGGGTTTTCTTCTATTCCCCTTTTATTGACAATGTACCGTAAGAACATTCATTCTTGTACCCCGAAGATACATTTGATTGGGTTGAGTTTCATTTGATGTTTTTCCAATTGATCAAAGGTTTGATCCAAGTCTGCAATTTGGTCGGTAGAAAATTTTCTCTTGGTGATCATATCATCTACACACACTTCCATGTTTTACTGATATGGTCTTCACAAACCTTGTTCACTAGTCTTTGATAGGTAGCTCCAGCATTCATCAACCTAAAGGGCATGGCATTGTAAAAATAAGTTCCTCGGCTGGTAATAAAGGAAGTGTTTTTCTTGTCTTCAGGTTTCGTCTTAATCTGGTTATATCTAGAATAAGCATCCATAAAATTGAGTAACTCATGGCCTGTTGTAGCATTGACCAATTGATCAATCCTTGGTAAAGATAAATGATCTTTTGGACCTTCCTTATTGAGATATGTGAAATCTACACACATGTGCCATTTTTTATTTTTCTTCTTGACCATTACCACATTAGCCAACCAACTAGGGTACTTGACATCTTCAATGAATCATGCTTGCTATAATTTCTCCACTTCCTCCTGGATTGTCATATTCTTCCCAGGGCTAAAAACTCTTCATTTTTGCTTGATCGGCTTAGAGCCTAGATAGATATTAAGCACATGGTACATGAAGTTCAGATCACTTCCCTGCATATCTTCGTGGATCCAAGTGACCAAAATTTTCCTTTATCTAAGGAATGTAATTAATTCCTAGAGAATGAGATAATCTTGAACCGATCTAGATGGTTATTTCTAGCTTAACGTCGTCTAGTACAACAACTTATGTTTCTTCCATAACTTGCCCTTTTATTAGTTTCTCTTCTTCCCGAGGATCCAGAGCGTGAATGTGGAAAATGGTTATACCCTTCATTTGGATTTCCTATTGGTTGGTCGAAGTATAATAACATTCCCTGACTTCTTTCTAATTAACCTTTACTATGCCGACTCGATAATTTGTTGAAAATTTCATGCATTGATCCACTTTACATGGCACAGTCTCTAACTGCTTTATTCCCACTCTTCCTAGTATGATATTGTAAGCTTACGGGACATTTTTATCTAACACAAAGAAAATAATTCTTTCCCTCCTCCTCAACGGCCAAGTGCTGACCAAAATTTCCAACTTGATTGTTCCTAATGGGTATACTTTTTCTCCTGCAAATCTAATGAGATGTCTATGATATGGTTCTAGCTTATTGTCCTTCAGCCCTAAGCTTTGAAAATAGTTGTAGAAAATTACATCAGCTGAACTCCAATTATCAACCAATATCCTTTAAACTCTTCCATGATGACCCTGCATGTGATAACTAACGGATTGTCATGAGGATAAAGGATCCCACCCAGATCATTTTTGGAGAATCCGATCACTAGCCTATCTCTTTTAACTTTCCTTGGCCGACTATCACTGAATTTAGCCATGTCAATCTATTTGACAGTTGGGAAGGCCGTGGCTCCATTTAAGTAAGCTTCCCTCTCTACTATTGTGTCTCCTCCTCTAGCATCTCCTCCGGCGATGAAGTGGCATCCAAAGGATAACATGCCTACCTCCATCGGTGTTTCATCAGGCTTCTTTGACATGTTTGTATCTTCCTCAAAATCATCGTTTCTTGCTCTTTTATTATCGTCCCTTTCCCGAGTTAGAAATTCAAACCTATTTTGATCATTTCGGTTACCATTCCGATCAATAAACTCACTCAATTTTCCCCACCGAATAAGATTCACAGTCTCATTCTTTGGTGCAATGCAACTGTTGGAGTTGTGCCCATGATTAATAAACTCGCTTAAGGACGTCGTTCGAAAAACTTCAAAAACAAAAACAAAGCCTTAACCAATTTTAAAAACAACACACAAATGAAGTTCCAGGGTTAAAAAATAGTACTCATTCATACCTTTAAAGATCCATGAACTTTGAAGACGAAGTACGACACGAAATAAAACACGATGATGTAAATGTTTTAACTTGGCCTCTGCGATCTTTAATAATACACATCATAAGATTAAAGGACAAGTAACTTAAGTTCTAACCTATAACTCAAACTGTTTTGTCCAAACAGAATTAAGCCAAAATACATAGAATTTGACAATATTGGAAATTTGTCATTACAGATTTCCCTATTTGGCTAAAAATAAAATAAAAAACCTATAGGTTGTTAAGAACTTTTAAAGTATTAATCCCAACCCCAAAAGGAAAAGTAGAGGCACTGGACAGACACAAACTGAGTAACTTAGCTCTTGTAAAAACCTTTACGAATTATTGCAAACTTGTGCGCTTAAACACACATTTCAAATGTAAATAATATATATAACAATATAAATCCACATATGAAAAATTGTCCCCCTTTGTCTAACAATCTCCACCTAAAGTAAAATGTAAGGCCCTAAAACACGATTAGTAAGGTTAATTATACGATTAAGTATAAGTTATGAGGTATAAGTTATAAATTGGTTATGTGGTTAAATGCATCATGAAAATATGTTTATAAATGCATCATTATGTTTATAAAAAGTAAGCTAGAGTGTTGGTGCGAAAGTGGCGATGTTTGGTCGCCAAATGTGAAAGTTATGAAATTTTGAGTAAATAATTACTCTTCTGTTCGAGCCCAAATTAGGTGTACTAGTTTTATGATTTTGGGAAAACACAAAACATGAAAGTTGTATATATTTAAGTTATATACTCATAGACACAAAGTGAGAGTAAATCGTGGCCCAAAATAGTGAGTTATGGTGATTTTACGAGGCAGGACAAATCTGTCATTAACGGAATTGTCCTATTGGACCCCTTGCCCAACGAATAGCGTAATACAACCTTAAAGTGGTCACATAGCCACGTTTTTAAGCTTATAAGGCAGAACTTATCATCTTTTTCATTTCCTATTACAAGCTTGAGAAAAATATGCTTATGGAGAGAGAAAAACAAAGTTAAGGAAGAATTTCTTTTAAAATTCACCATAAATCGAGGAATTCTCGTGAGGTAATTACATCTTTATTAAAGTTTGTCACATGGATGAATTATATACTTGGCATATTTTTATTTATGATTTGGATATATATTTTAATGATACCCATATTGCTGAATTGTGTTGGAACAAGGACGGGTTAAGAACATAAGTTAGAACCAGAGCTAGGATCGTAAATGCATACTTTAAAGTCCTAAATTTACATCATCTTTTCGTAAAGCATTTTTATTTAGAAAATTCATGATTATGATGTATATTTCTGCTAAAACATGTTTATTATATGTTTCCATGAATTATACTCAAGGTCAAGGTTATGCATGCTTAAAAATGTTAAGTTATGCCTTAATATTGTATTTTGACCTAGTTAGGCTAAAAATGGTATAAATCATGGAATACTTATTGGAATTGAGTGATTCAAGTTGGAGAGTAAAATAAACTCATACATGTATAACATATCCGAACATTGTGTAAAAATACCAAGGAATGAACCCTTGGTGATAGTTTGAAGTCTTGGTTTAAAATCTGCCCTAAAGGAGCAAGAATGCATACCAAGTGTTTGACGTTTTGTTCGACATAGAAAATGAGCCCTAAAAATTATGAAACATTAAATTTGTATTATTCAATGTGTTTACTGATATTGGGTGGAATATCATGAAAAGTTATGTTGTACAAAAATTATGAGAATTCCAGGAAGTTGAAGTTGTGTTGTTGTTTTTCTTGAGAAACGAATTGGAAAAGGCTGTAATAAAATGGGCATAACTTTGTCTAGTAAATTCGTAATTTAATTCTGTAAATTGTGTTAGAACCCTAATTAATTGGGTGTTATATAAATGTGAAGTGTCATATGTAATTCCTCCTTAGTTATTTCTGATTGACCAAATGATGTGATGTGATACTGGGTTTGATGTTAATCGGTGTATTCAAATACTAATGACATTGACTTGTTAGGTGGGGAAGCAGCTAATACTACCATACCAAGGAAGTAGTTGGTATTAATCTTAGCACCAAATTCAAGGTGAGTGACCTTCCTTATGAAATATAAATTCTTATAATTTCATATGGAAATGTGTAGTTAAACACATGTGTGAAAATGTTTATGGGAGTGATGTTGTATTTATGAAACATATGCATATGATTAAAAATGTTAAGCGATGTTATATAATGATATGGACTAGTGAGTCCTTTATCTAATGTTAAGAACTGTGGTGGGTCCTACGGGATGTGGTGGTCCTGTTAATCCAACTTAAAAGTTTGTGTACTCGGGCCTAATAAAGGGATGTGGTGGTCCCTAATAACTGTGATGGGTTAATTAGACTGTGGCGGGTCCAGGCTTGCGAGAGTTTCACAATTCCTGTTGGGTTATAGAATTAAAACAAAATAAAAATGGTTATTCAAATTGGTTATATGTGTGGTATGTGGTCATTCACTAAGCCTTTATATCTTACACTCCTATAATGTTTTGTTTCAGGTATGCTTATAATTTGGAGTTCACTGCCAAGTTAGGACCTTAAAATGGGGGAGTGACGGATATTTTGTATGGTTTGAATATCAGGATTTCTTTTGTGTAATTATTAAACTAAGGATCTTGGTTATGTAAAGTTATGTAGTACTTATTAGTTATAAGTAAAGGCAGTTATGTTTTGATCTACACATACCTTTGGAAAAAAAAAATCTTATGCTATTTTCCTTGGAGATTTAAATTAAAGCATTGTTTAAGCCAATTTATCTCTAATTAAAAGGATGAGTTTAACAAAATTAAGTCGAGGCGCGACATAAAATGTCTCCCCCTAAGGTAAATACTTCTCCTCCCTGAGTTAAAAACATAATACCACCCCCCCCCTATATTTAGGAATAGACAAAGATTAAGATGCACAAAAATAAATAAATCTCCCCTAAATGTAACATATGTAAACATAAAAGAAATAATTAATATCATGTTATGATGCGAAGTGAAACATTTAACTCGGCAATACAAGCAAAAATAATCCAAACAATGAAACATATAATACCAATTTTAATGTAAAAATTGAAGCATAAGATACGAATGTAAACATGCAACAAAGCATACCGATATGATCATTATAACATGCCAAATGTGAATCGAAGATGAATCATATGTCAAACATGGATTACATGCAAAAGCAAAAATAAGCATACCATATATATAAGTACAAAAATATACCAATTATATATATATATATATATATATACACACACCATAAAAGACACAAACATAAGCTTTGCACTCTCGTATGTGATAAATGTGCCTAAACAAAATGTTGTATAGAGTGAAGGGACATGAATTAATAGCAAAATAAATATGACCAAGTCACTCAAAATATGTCCAAGGAATACTATTTTACCGCAATAATTTACCAAACTTATAATTAGCCTCAAGGTGTCAAATAAAGAACTCAAAAACGACAAACATACACAATACATAGTAGCCTAAAAATCTCGATGATTCTTAAATCAATAGTGTCAAATAATTAAGTATGACTAGGACTTACTATGAAAACCCATTGATCTTCGACTAAACACCTTCAAAAAATATATATATTCAATTTTTTCTGTCTTTCTTTTGAGGATATCAATATTAAATATCAATTTCTAAACATACCCATGATAGTTTTTCTTTTTGTTTGCCTCTCTTTTCTTTTAGGCTCTTGCTTCAATAGAAGGAATATTCTCACTTCGTAGGCCTATCCTTTGCCCACCCCTCATATTTTTCAAACAAAATAAACTCTTGGGCAATGGTTCTTACATGCACGAACCCCTCATAATCAAAAGAAATGTATATGATAAGAGTGATAGGAGAACACCTCACTTAGCTCATGCAACATAAGCAGTTAAAATTCAAATGAGCTTGTGGAAAGTGTGTGCGGAAGCATATGCAAAGTGAATCCATTAAGTAAATCAAAGTCGAACAACTCCATGCCAGCATGATTAAGAATAATTCAAGCTTTGAAAATCATAATCAAATGTCGTATCCACATGAAAACATGGAACGAATGGGATTCGAACACACGATATGCCAAACAAAATGTGTAAAACCAAAATACACATAATAAAACAAAATCTTTATTAGAGTTCTTAAGCATTTTTCAAAAAAGACACCAATTTAAATAACAACTCAAAGACAAAAATAATATTTTTGTATTTTTCTCAGTAAGCCCCAATAAATAAAAAATAAATATATAAAAGACACAAACATAATAAATCTAGCAATAACAAATAACATGAAGCACAAAATTCATTGTATGAAAACGTGCAAACACAATCAACCATTAGATTTAGCACGATAAGATTTTTTTACAAGCATGTGAGAATTAACAAGTCTAATGTTCAAAAGCATCCAAATTAGATTTATAATCCACATGGGTTTAACATGACGATCTCGAGTTTGGGGAACCTTGGCGACTCTAGATTTAGAATTCCTATGATTTTTTAAGATCAAAGTAAAACTTTCAAAGGTGACCTTTCCTACCACATTACGTGCATGTGTAGGCTCGAGGAATGCTACCCTTGGGATAAACTTTTCTAACGCCATTAGCTAAGGTTGAATCTCTCAAAATATTGGTATTGGCTTTATTAATGGAAGCATCGAGATCATCGAAGACAATTCCAAAATTATCATTTTTTATTTGGACGGTGCTTAACATCTTATTCAACTTTTTCGACCTGCATTCCAAATCAAATTTGAAGTGAATCGAGTTTTTCAATCTACCTTCTAACTCCTAAATCTTATAATCAAGTAAAACACGAGACTTATAAAAAACTATGGACTCATTCTTTATATTGTCCATCAATTTATGAAGGTTATCTCTCTCCCTCTGAACAAAAGAGAGCTTATCCTTAAGAGTCTTCTCACGTGCCCTCAAATCCTTAATCAATTCACTATTATCATTACCTATGACACGTTCCTTCAACTTAGCTCCATCTTTAAGTTGGCCTTTCTTAACTTTAATGAATCAACGTACAACTCGTGAAAGGAAACATAAAGCTCACTCTTTCCTTCTTCTTCTTATTCTTCTTCTTCTTTTTCTTCTTCCTCTTCGTTATAACTACTCACTTGAGATTTAGATAACTTTTCCTTAGGATCATTACGCACAGAATTATTTTCATCGAAAGACTTTTCATTAATTTTCATATGACTGGCCGTGAAAGTGGTGTAAACATTCTCCATGGGGGAATTAGATTCCTCTTTTGATTTACAATTGTTAAGAGTAGCTTTGTATGACTTCGACTTCTTGCCTTCCTTACTTAGATTAGTAGGATACTCGGCTTCCCTATGGACACAACACTCACACCCAAAACACCTACTCGATTCATCCATTTAAAAAAATCCATTTAGATTTCAAGGGAATTTTATAGCCTTGTTAAACTTGTTCTTCTCAAATTTCTTTTCATCAACTTTTGAGTTCTATTTTTCAAACTTGAGAATTTTTCTAAACTTCTTAGAAAACATAGCCATATCTTTGGAATCGATGTCAGACTTATTATACTAGACGGATGTTTCCTCCTTTTAGGATTTCAAAGCAATGCCCTTATCTTTCTTCATCTTTTTAAAAGGAAACATGTCAAGTTCATAGGTTTGAAGCTCACCCACAAGACTCTCAAGTTTCGTAGAGTTAACAGTTCCTAATGAATTCAGAAAAATGACTTTGGGATTAAATATATCAGGTATGAACCTTATTATTTTCTTCCCAACCTTAGTGTCAGGTATATTCTCTCCCAAGTTAAAAGATGAGTTAAGAATATCATAAAGTCTCGCATAATACTCATAAAAGGTTTCACTATCATCTATCCTAATGATTTTAAACTAAGTGTTGAGGTTTTGGAGTTTAGAAGCTTTAACTCCACCACTTCCCTCATGGGTGAGTTAGAGTATGTCCAAGCCTCTTGGGACATTTTACATGACATGATATATCATAACTCCTCAGGCATGATCACATAAAACAAAGCATTTAGACCACAGAAGTTGTAGATGCACAATTTATGTTTGTCGTCACTCCAACTCCCAACGGGTTTTGGCACATAAACTTCATCTACTAGAGTTGTGGCTGACATCCACCCATTTATTACATCTAACCATTCCCACCCGTCTATGGACCTAAGTGAATATTTCATACACACTTTATAGTACGCGTAATTAGACCCATCAAACAAAGGTGTCCTAGAAAATAACAAACCCTCCATATATAAAACTCCTAAATTCATGCCTTAAAAAGTTATAAATTCGCTCTTATACCAATTTTAAAGTGCTAGATCATATATCGATGTCCAAAACACACACACCAAATTTAATTTTTGAAATGAAATGAATTAAATAATTTAACTCAATTAAAACATGCACCGATAAACCAAATGTTCTGTAAATAATATTACCTAATTTATCTTTCCCTAAGCATGCATCTAGATGAGTTTTCCAAGAGAAAATTAAAGGAATCACACAATGCCCAATGTACGAGGCAAGCCCAAATGAAAAAAAAAACTCGGACAACCCAACCATGCCAATTCATTATGACAAGAAACTACACAAGGAAGACAACTGACTTACAGAACTGGCACGACTCCCTTTAAGACTTGACAAGTCTTCGTTCTTTCGACCTTCTACATAGTGACACGATTGAGTCCACTAGCGCACTGCCACAATGTGTACTCCTCACATGCCTCATTACCCACCGATACTGGCTTAACAAACCACCGCAAACACGAAGTCCGCCATGTTAAACCAAATCAAGCACGGAATCCACTACACAAAGTAATACTTAACCAGGGTGATGAGTAAACAAACTTTGTTGCCCAACATGAGGTCTCAAGTAGGCATATAAAGACAAAAATTGTATCTCAAAATAGTTGGGTGCAACCTAGGGTTTAGAGGTACAATATATGTTCTTGGAAAACAATTTTGCAAAGACTTCTTTTGAAAATAAGTTTCCATCACTCCTTTATATAGAAAACACAACAATTAAGGCAGTAGAAAAAATGAGGAACCTCGTTCGAATGAAAATAATAAGTTCATTCGAAAAAATTTACTATTCTCGTCCGAACCAAAAATAATCTTGTTCGAACGAAATACTTGATCTCGTTCGAATAGGCTTCGGACGAGCATCGAACGATATTTTTTTTCTAGATAGAAAAATCTCGTTTGAACTTCATTGGATGGTTGTTTTAATGACTTTTCGAAACTCATTTGAATGATCTTAATGATCTCATTCGAACAATTATAAAAAGAATATTTTTTTTCTTTTAAAACCCTTTTCATGAAAAATACCCTTATTCAGTTTTAAAAACAAACACCCAAATGAAATTCCAAGGATAAAAAAACAATACGCATTCATACCTTTAGAGATCCATGGATTTGGAGACGAAACTTGGCACGAAACATAGCATGATGACATAGATGCTTTAAGTTGGTTGCTACGGTCGTCAATCATATACGTCATACGCTTGAAGGATAAACAACTCAATTTATATCCTATGACTAAACAGTGTTGTCCAAACAGAATTAATCCAAAATACATAGAGATTAACTCTGTTACAAATTTGTCTTTACATTAACCTGTGTAGTTGCCCAACCGAAGTAGTTTGATTAAATTGTGATCATCCCCTCGGGGTTTTTCGTTACTTCATCAGGAAGAAGTGAAACCCCTAACTACAAAAGAAATCATCCAATCAAATGACTGAAAGGTAATGCGTGAGAATTCATCTTATCCTTTGAATAAGACATGATGAGGTCAAATATCATATTCAGTAAATCCAAACTAGGCAGCTATGCAATGGTGAACGAACAAGTGGCCAAATTCCATGGAAATATCTTGCGGATGCATAGTCGGTAATATTCGGAGAAATAATATTATGAATGTATTAATCCTTAGCCAAGAACCCTTGAGGAATCTTCTTACAAGGCCAACAAGGGCAATGGCCTCCACCCAAGAAAAAAAAAACTTCTGTTTTGGAAGGAGCAAGAAAATTCTTCAAGAATAGGTAATTCAGTTTCTTCACAACCTTTAGTTTGTAATGATTGGTAATAATGTCGATGGGTATACATACTTTCACACCACAAACCACAACATTTAAACGTTTTCACCCATATCATTATTTCCTTCCTTGACATAAGCCTAATATTCTCTAAGCGGGTTTGGAATACGACCCCGGGTTTAATAAAGAATGCCAATCCATCCACAGTCTCTCTAAATATGAGGCACATGACTCTTAAATAAAAATTCCAAATCAACTGAATATTCCTGATGCACAAAGTGCTAAGATAACAACTTAACAAAATTGGAACATGTGTTGGTAGATATCAAGGCACGTTAATGCGATTTGGGATACATCTCAATAGCCTGAAATCACGAACTAGGACAAAAAGAACATAATTCCTATGAGCATCTAAATATCATCAATAGATAATTCGAAGGATCCTATATAAAAAATATGTGAGAGAGATCCATGTAAGACACAATGTCAAACACTCATAAACACAAAGATGGATGGGGGAAAAGTTGAGTTAGTGGTTTGGAAGTGAGAAAAATGATTTGGGACCCACAAAAAAATTAACTTCTTCGATTTATATTCCATGTGGGTCCTTAGTAATGACATATTTAATTATATTTTTTTACACTTTAATACATTACTAATTTTTTATTTTAGACTTAAATACAATTAATTAATTTAGTTGACTTTAATACATTTTTTGTCGCTAAAGGTCACCAAATATCACTTTTAAAGTGGCAAAAATGTCACATTTAGCGACAAAAAATGTACTCAAGTCTACTGGACTGATTAATATGTATTAAAGTCTAATCTCAAAAATTAGTGTTAAAGTAAAAAAAAACACCCTTTTATGTGGTATTACGAAGTAAAATCCCGGATATAAATTACGGACACCACATATTTTTTCTTGTATAATATAAAAAATATATGCAATATGAAAGTCGAAACCTTGTTTCTTTTAAAGAACACAAGGGATGTCAAGTAATGTACGGTGATTGGAATAAAACAAAATAAATGGTATGGCTTTCGTTTTCATAATAACTAGGTGTCAACCCGCGCGATGCTCAAGGTATATTTAAAAATAATGCATTTTAAATATTTATAGATTCTCAATATTTCACTGATAATATATGATAAACATCAAATATTATTAAAGCGTATTCTTAAAGAATACACACCCACTCGTTATCCTTTAAAAGAATAACCATGATCTAAGTACTCAACCAAAAGCTTGTGCAAAATTTAATTTTTTTTACAAATTTTAACAGAGGCTATTAAGAAAAAAGCAAATGAAATAACACAACTATTTAAAAAAAAAACATTTTGAGCAAGAGGATAGCTTCTCATAATTACAAGAGGTTGATACAGTTCCTCCCAAAAGTGAAAACACACCTTGGGTGGGTTTTGTGTATCACCAGCCAACCACATACCAAATTGGGTAAATATTTAGTGGGCTTAAATTGATCATGCCAAGGGTAAAAAAAAAACAAAACTAACCAGAAAGACTACCACTTTGAAAATTTAACGGAAATTTAATCCACAAAGCTTAATACTAAAACATGTATAATATAGTCCTTCAATTATAAACTCAAATATTTCTCAACAAAAGAAAGATACTAAAATAATAAAAAAATTCTCATATTCAACTCATTGTATATGAGGGTTCCCACCTCTTAGAACAAATGGGACGTGGCAACTCTTTTGCGGAAGTAACTGCCTCAGTTATTTCTTGAACCAAATGGACAATTACTCCTTCAATACCCATTAGAAGACATGTAGATCATAATCAGCATTAAAATAAAAAAAGGAGAGCTAAGACAAAACTTGCATTTTTTTGCAAATTTTTTTGTAAGAAAATATGTAATTTATGCTAAAATTTAAAAAAATCACTATGCAAATGAAATGCAAGATCAAAGACTTACATCGATTTTCCCTATGTGAGGGAGAGTTTGGATTCCTTAATCTTACTTACAGCCCCAGAATTTCTAAAGATCTCCTTGACTTCAGAAACAACCAACAGGGCATTAAAATTTTCACAGATCTTCGATAAGAAAGATACTAAAGACTAAAGATTAAAAACCCATATCCTTATGATTAAAAAATATCAAAACTTTATATCAATTGTCACTTATGATTTTCCAATTTTTAGGAAATAATATATCGAAAGAAAATGCATAACCTTGAAGAAACAAAAGTAAAGCAATAATATGTAAGTTCATGCATAATTAAATTAAAACATGTACAAACGTCAATAACACCGAAAGATTCAATCCCAATTAAGTGACATACAGAATATGAGAGCCCAATAACGGAGTCGGTGACGGAGCGTGGAAGGCAAACGAAAGGCAACGAAACCCTAACGGGTTCGGCGCACGTTAGGTCTATGAAAACTAGGAACAACACCAACCCCGTTTCCCAAGACCTTGTTTTTGCCAGGATGATTAACGACGGAAGAAACCTTTAAAATAAGTGGAGATCATAAGAGGGGAGGAAGGGAGAGCGAGCCCAGCACATGTTAGCGTTGATACACAAACCAAAAAACCCAATCAAAGGGAAAACACTATCAGACAACAAACCCACTTTAAAAAAAAAAAACTTTCCAGGACGTATGATTCAAGCAAATGTATCGAGTCTCCTCGAAGGTTGTATACAGTGTAAAATCATTCTTAAGAACACCCTAATATTAATCATGAACACATTAATATGATAAAAGTTTAACATACAATTGTTCTTAATAAAAGGATCTTAGATCTTCATGTTTTCACAAAATCGATAATTCCTTAATAAATACGATTTAAAAACTGACATTTGTCCATCGTTGTTGAACGGATTGAAGTGACTTGAATGCTCCTTTAATTCCTTTCTTAAACAATCCGGAATGAGAAAAACGGATTTCGAATTTTCTCTCCCTTCTTAGAAACAGTGTGTATTGAGATGACTCTAGATGGTGTAGAGGTCTCTATTTATAAGGGAAAGAGGGCCGGAATCCTAGTAGAGGTGGGACTCTTTCCAAGTCTCCCACTAATGCCACTAACTATCATGTGACTAACGGATAAGGTTCAGCCAAATCTTTTAATATCTTTATTTATCACATTCCTAATTAATTATCCAATATTTATCAAGACCACAAATATGAAAAATTCAGAATTTAATAAAATTGAAATTAAATAATTAATTTCGTTACGTGGCATTAATTTCCAACATGCAGAGCCAACGCTATCTCTTCAGCCGTTTCGAATGTTTTGAGCTAGAGACGGGTTAGGTTCTTGGTTAAGCAGATCTCAGTCACCCATTTTTCCCAGTGCCTTTGTCTCACCTATCTGTGTAGCTTTGTAGGCTTTGTGGAGGGTGCTTAATAAAGGGGTGAGGGAGATGGAACGGTGGAGGATTGAGAGAGGTCTTGTGGAGTTTGAAATAAATGGTTATGAGAAGATGAAAAGAAGCATGAACTGGAATCTGTGAAAAGAAGGAGATTAAAAGGCATAAGGAAAACTGACGTGGACAAGTGAAGAGGACATATGACGTGAACATCTTCTTTGCTTAGGGCTTTAATTTCTTGTAAAGCATTTTATAATAATATAGAGATTTGACTATATTTGAAAATGCCTTCAATGTTGTAATCAGTAAATTTTGTTGAGACTTTGTTTTCAATTGGTCTAAAGTCCATTCTAGTCACATTTATGAATGCTTTACTCAAGTTGTTCTCCCATGACGTTTAGACAATTGATATGCTTTAAAAAAGCCCTTGATGTTTTTATGCATATTATCTTTTAAACAAAAGTTGAATGACGAGAGCATTGCTAGATCATGTAAAATATATGATAAACTCTCGAGAGAACCTCGTAAAAATAAAAATATTTTCATGGCCACTAACACTATATTTTAGGTTTATGTTTAATTGGCTTTAATATGATTTCTATTCTTATTTTAGTTCAGTTTTTAGTTTTGTAGTGCTTGATTTTAAATATGTTATATGGAAACATTAGTTATAAATAAGACAAGTTCTACATAGTTTTATTATTTTTCATGAAAAATATTTAATTTTCATTAAAAACTCTAAAAGTAAGATCAAACCACTCTCATTTTTTTCCCGTTCATTTGTTAACTCTTCATAAAAATGAACTATTTTTTTAATCATTTCCAATGTTATAATCAAGCATAACGTAAATGCTTGAATCTGAAAGTGCGGGTCTTGAAGAGAAAAACGCGCATCTTCAAACGGAGGATTTTATGAATCAAACTAAAATAGTGAGAGCGGACAAAATTTCGTATTAGAAAACAATTCGTAATTGCTAACGATAATTTATATGACACCAAAAATTAAGGAGTTTTTACCGATTAGTTCCGTTTACTAAGTATGTAGTTCAATAGGTCCTAACATTTTTTTTTTGCTCCATCAGGTCTCATGAAATAAGATTTTTGTTTCAATAGTGAATATTCACTTTAAGTATAAATATGACCTATTAAAAAAAAAATATTGTGATAGAATCTATTAGAAAATATTCTCTTCAAATAGAACCTAATAGGAAGTCCCCTAAAATTAATCCACGGGGAAGTTATCTTTTGATGGAAATTTGACTATTGAAAGCACCGAAAGCATATGGTTCATCTTCAAATAAGAACGTAGTCACATGTAAAACCAAACATAAATCAGTATCTTTTGTCTTCTTTTGCAAATGGTGATGCAGAGCTAAACGTAGTCATATGTTTCTGCACTTTCCTTTGCCAAAAATATTTATGAGACGCCAACAGTAAAAATTGTTCACGTACCTTCCTTATAGAAAGGAAATGTTATGGTCAAAGATGCAAAGTTTCTGTTTAACCTTCTTACTCACACCATGATGGTAATGGAAGGTTTCTATATCAAATTATTCCTAATAAAATTGTTTAGAGATGGAGTTTTTTTTATTAAAGAAATACAATTTAATATATATTTAACAAAAAAAAAATGTACTTCGAATGTATTTACACATTCAAATTCACATTAGATTAAGGGCTAATTTCACTTACGCTCCTAAACTTTATTCCATTTTCACTACACCACCTAATTTTTTATTTTTTGGACTCAACCACCTGAACTTTCTAAACAATTTCAAACCCTTGACACCATTCATTTTTTATGGAAAAGGACACGGGGATCCCATGTGACTTTCAAAATGGTATTGTTATATTTTTAAAATTTTTAACAAAACCCCATATTCCTCTCTCTCTCCCTCTCTCTCTCTCTCTCTATCTATCTATCTATCTATCTATCTCGCTCCCTCACATGGCAACCATTCACATGGCAACCATGGATTCCGACCTCACGCTCTCATATCTCTTCATCTTCCTCTCTCGCATACACATACACATTGTTGGAAAAAATATATCAGGATTGACATTTAAAACCTGGAAACATTCAAACCTAAAAACTTTGAAAAATTATGCATTGAGGGGAAAAAACAAGAACTAGGTTTAAAGCACAAACCTAGGATTTAAACACAATACCATAGAGAATGATGTTGTGATTCGTATGAGAAGAAACAAATTAAGAAGATGAAATTTTAGTTCCCTCCAAGGTCTCCAAAAAAACTTGCTAGAACGCTCTTAAGCCTTGAATCTTCTAGTATATGGTCCACACAAAGTAAACCTTGTATGTGGGCACTCTTGGGGGTGACAGAATGGTAAAATGTGAGAGAACCCACTGTCTCTCTCCTCTCATCATCACAAAATATGAATAGTGTTATACTCTCCGTCTCTAACCATCCATAATGGATTATTAAACTAAAACCTTAGCTTACACTAGTATAAATAGGTATAAGTCATGGGTCTTACCTAAACTGGGCATCCAAAGAGTTTCGACCTACTACTTGGGTAGCAAAACTAAGAACCCAAGAATAATAATTTTTTGGGGTAAAATTTAAGTGTGTATATAAATGTAAATGTGTACATAAATTGTCTTCCAAATAAATACTCGAGAATCTCAATTTCATTTATTGTAGTCATTTTATTTAGTCATAATTAACTACACTAAATAATTACGATTATACTCCAATTTAGTTATCTCTAAATCACTTAGAATAAAGAGTATCCTATTTTTAAAGTTGATTATGGTACATAACTTGATTCCCCATGTTAAGTGTTCAATACCCACTTGGTCAAATTAACTTGTCGCTAATTGATTTTAACATACATCTAATCAATTCCTTGATTCTCAGACTTAACTTATTTGCTACTCCACAGGATTATAAGATAATCCATCAACCGAGTTTTACGGTGGAAAGAAAATATATAAGTCTATCAAGGAGGTATTACAATTCAAGATATGGTCTGAATGCAGATTCGTTCGAATTATGATCTCAGACCTACTCATATAAGCATTGCCAAATTTGTAGGGATCATTTGATTCAATTTAAAATTGAATTGCACCCATAGCAATCAAAGCAAAATTTTTGCAAGAATTCCAATCCTCATAGCCCGTGTGATAAAGAATCTAAGCACTCTTTGAAAATGGTGTGAGATTACCAAATTCTAATCAAGACAACCCTTATACTTAAATATCATGGGTGTTCTTATTTAATACAGTTCAAGATATATCAGCCCCAATCCACTTGTAAATTATCAAAAAAGTTCTCAAACCATCAAACAGGCTCTCGTGGTTTGAGATAAACTACTAGAATTATACACGCAATCATTTCGATAGGATGTCAACTCTCTATCTAGGTTATGAACTGTTCAATCGTAATAAAATTGGAATTTCAATCTCCTATAATCAAGTTAAACTATGTCTACAATATATTTGAAGTATAGATATAAGTCATTCTCGTAATTATGATTCTTATTTCAAAATGAAACCTTTACTGAAAAGTAAACATCATACAAGATTTTAAGAATAAAATTTCAACACATACACAGACATACACACAAAATATTCGAATGCAGACACGCATTACGTCTAAACGCACACACGAATAAACATATTTGATTTTTTTGGGTTCGTTGAAATCAAAAATGGGTGTTTAAATCTAGGAATTTTCTAAAATGGGTGTTTGGATTAGTTTATTACGTTTTTTCAAATATGCATTGAGTTTTTCTCTCTCGGATATTTTGTGGCTTTGGTGAGAATGAAAATGGCATTTAAATCTAGGTTTTCTAAATAAATATTTGGATTTGAGGTTTAAAGACTAAGGTATGGGAGAAAGTAATCCATTCCTTTTTTTCTCAGTTTTGGAGAAGGTACTAGTGAATTCAAGTTTCTTGATTTTCTTTTTCTAAATTTCAAGGCGTTGCTTTGCTTTTCATGAAAATTTTCAAATATATCTATTCAAAATTTGTAAAAGATTTTTTCTTATTCTATATTTTTCAAAAAAAAAATCGTTTTATTCTAAACTAATAAATGTAGTTAGATTATTTCTAGATTTTAGAAGAAAAATCAATGTTTTCATATTTTTAAACGTTAAAATTATTTTTAGAAAATTAGAAAAAATATTATTTTTCTTAAACAATATTCATTAATGTTTAAAAGTCTGTTGAGGTTGAATTTTAGTGTTGACATTTGAATATTTTTCGGTTTTGTAAAATATTTTTCAGTATTTTGAATATTTTTTCTTGATAGATTATAGTATTTTTAAATATATTTTCTATAGAATGTTATAAATATTTTGTCGTTTTCTTTTTTTCAAAAAGTTTTTAAGCATTTTCCAAATGTTTTAAATATATTTTATGTTTATATTTTTATAAAGTTTAGCCTGCATTTTTTAGACCTTTATAGTTTTTTATAGTATTTTTTTCTAGTTTTAAAATATTTTTATGTAATTTTTAAAAGATTTTACAAATGTTTTTATTAGGACAAAAATACCCTCATGCCATGTGCAAGACCTATTTATGTCCAAAAAAATTAATAATTTTAATATTAGGGGTTACTTGAAGTAATTTAAAAGTTCAAGGGTCAATTGTAGAAAATAAAAATTTATGTTGTTCAGCGGGTAATTATAATTAACCCTTATATTAAATATTATACTTCAAATGTTTCACATTGTTATAAAATAAAAGGGACAGAGAATTTAGAGGGAGTATAAACTTTTTATTTTATTGTGTTGTATACTCAAGGGGTATCACCCCTATTTATAATACAAATCATGTCCCAAGAGACCTTTTAATAATGAGGAATACCAATGAACATCCATAAAAATACATATTGTATAACATTCCCCCTTAAATGTACACTATGTCCACCATCTGTCACAACCCACCTAAAATAATAACGGGTGGCCAGCCCTATACTATAATAAATCAGGAGTTTCAGATGGTCCAGTCTCAACATTAACTGTCGGTACTATATAATATAGGACTAAGTACCCGAAATCACATAAGCGGGATGTGAAAATTTAAATAAATGCAACAACCAACCAACTAACACTACTAAAGAAAAAAAAGATGCAAGAAAGAACTCGAAAAAATGAAATGCTAGAAATAAAATGAACTGAATAAATACAACCGAGTGTACTACAAAAAGTAGACCCGAATAAGCTGTCGGGTCACAGCCAATACAATAACTGAAATGGAATAAATATAAACATGTATATAAATCTCCCTTGGGTACAAACCCGATACACAACATGAATCCTACCTAGAATTTTAAAGAAGTAGGAAGCGACTACATGAAACATCCCGCAACAGTCTGCACCTGTCACGGCTCCCAAGACTCTGGATAGAAAGTCATCCGGCATCCATGCGGTAGGATACCTGTGGTAATATATATATATACAAGGAGGAGAGAAAAGTAAACGGGTCAGAGCCCCGAATGTGAAAAATATTTAGCAAGTGTGTTAACCGTGCATAATAAATACCGGTGTACTTTATTTCATAATTAAAGTGAGACCGCTCTCTTGTGGAACCCCAACTCACCTCTCATCTAAAGGCGCGCACCTAATCGCGTCCTCAAGTTTTAGTTGAATTACCCCATTTGTTATTTGGACAACCTAACTTATCATAGGCCTAGCCTATTCCCACGAGAGCTACTTTCCCATCATAATCCAAGGAACCACCCTTTTAATCCTACTAGACTATGATAACAACAATTATTCCATAAAAGGCTTAATGGATTCCGATTCATAATAATAATGAATTATAAGTCTTAATACGTTACCCCTATATATATATATACGTATATCTATATATATATATACATATATATAGGCTAAAATGTAAGGATTTATTTTCTTAATATCATGCACATGGAATATTGGCAAAACCTCTCTCTCTAATCTCAAACTTGTACTACGTTTCATGCGTGGGGAGTCTCGCAAAGCGAAATCCAAACAAGGAACCGCCCCGTTACACTACTCCTGACAAGGTCAAGACCAGAGATCCGAGATGCCACAAATAGAATTACTTCTCTCAACTCTCGACATAGCACTGTGTTTCGTGCGTGAGGCGTCTCGCAAAGCGAAATCCAAACAAGGAACCCCCTCGTTACACTACTCCTGGGCAATGTCGATCCTAGAGATCCATAATTCTTAACATACTATATAGTACTACCATTACTGCTAAACTAACTATCAAAGAAAGAAAGAAAGAAAGAAAGAAAAGAAAAAAGAAAACAAAAGAAATAAAATAAAAGAATCTCCAATAATATCCTTGGGATGATGTAACCAAATAATAACTTATGTGCGATACATCAACCCCCATCAATCTAGTACACCATAATCCTCTACGATGTACTTTACCAAAACTCTATATCCTGCCCTATATAGGATATATAAATACATATATATAGGTATTTTATGCTCACCATATATATACATATACCAATCATCCATATACCCATGACCAAGTGTACATACCATATATGATGTACAATGGCCATGCAAATATAGTACCCGGCTATATATAGCACCGATAAAACTGCATCAATGCTATAATCTTCCCAGAGTCCGGCTCACGTAACAACTGGGGACCACCTGGTGGGGATCAACGACACCCACCTCGTGATATACTCACACACACGACGTCCCGGGAAGCGGTCATAGTTCTAACTGGCAATGAGACGAAACATACCCACCACGTCTCATCCCAAAATATATATCTATATGTATAATAATCACAAGGGACGACTATGACCTGGGGAATATCCACACCCTGCACTATATGCCAGGATGCTCACCCTCTGCGCGGAAACTTCCCAATGATAGCATGAGCGGGGTATGCCTAACCAAATAAGTATATATATCGCTCATATGCGCAATATACATACATCCATATGATCCCATCATATGATCAAGTATAGTAAACCAAATAAGTATATATATCGCTCACATACGCAATATATATACATCCATATGATCCCATCATATGATCCCATATAATAAACCATCATATACGGTTTAAATATCCATACCATGTATGACCACAACATAGATATATGTACATATATTCACACATCGCTATATCAATATATATACAAACTAATTCACGTTCATATGTATAAGATATATAAACCCGGCTATAAGTATACATAATCCTCAATATACAAGCCGTCACCACAATAACTGATGATGCTAAGAATCAGCACCACCAGGTAAGGTGTTTCCAAGCTCAATACGCGAATAACAATGGCAGCACAGGTATATAAAGAGATAAGAGAAGGAGGTGAGGATATGAGGAGTCAACACCGGAATATGAGTGGTTCAGCCAATCTGGCCTACGTCCACTGTGAGTGTGTGAGTAATATCACTGAATGAAGGCACTAATGGCCATGGATACAATTCACTCCAGCTCTCTCTCTCTCTCTCTACTGTATATTTAGACAGAGTTTTAGCTAGGGTTTTAATCACTGTCCCCCTGGCTTGGTAGGGGATGATCCCTTTATATAGTGCCTAGGGGGTGTAATGTACCCCCTATGCATGTAATGTGCATGTGTGTAGTTTCCTCACCAATGAGGGTGTGCCAGCTGTCAGGTCCACATGTAAGTGATGATGATGAAATATTCCCCCCCACATGTGGGGAATAATCTTGTTGTAACTGATCTTGGCCCAGGTGTCCTTATCCAAATGCTTGCGGATACTTTGACAGTCGTGCCGGTGAATGGCCTCGGCCTAGGAGAGGCCGAGCTATAAGGGTAGGTCGTCCGACCCCTTCGCGGTGTGTCATGCGCTCTCTCGGCTTCACGTCAGCCGAGGTAAACACATACATCGGCCTGGGCCGAGCCATTTATCGTGCTGATGATAAGTACGAACTGGTAACCTCGGCCTCCTACGAGGTAGGGTTCATGCTGAAGGCGTGTTTAGCTTCTTGTTATCTTGGCCTATTGTTGACCGGGGTCGCTATTCCTTGGCACCTGGAGTTGATGTTATCTGTGATATGAGAAGTGTTCCGGGGGGGAGTGCATGTCTTAGTGTCGGCCTGGGCCGAGGTTACCTTGGCCGAGGGAAGATATCATGGGCCCCCCTGCACCGGCAGGTCGGCTAACGTCTTAGCTCTCATCTCGGCCGATGTATGTTACACTAGGCCGAGGTCATACTTGGGCATATCAATCACCCCCCAGCCCTTAGTCATTTGCGAAGAGTGGTGGCTAAGGGATTCTTGCCTCCGAGGTCTATTTACCCCAAAGTCAATACCCGCATGACACTTGTCCATTGCTAAGGCGTGCCCACTTGGTTGGCATATGCTGTCAATTGTCCCCTTTGGCTTCCCAAGGCAATTATGAGCCTTTGGAATCGTGCCCAAATATTTAAAGGCTAAAACCCTCCTTTTTCTTCTTCTTCCTCATTTATCTCCTGTTCAAGCGATTACTCTCCTGTTTTCTGCGATTTTCTCTCCGAAGCTAGCCTCTGCTCCAGCGATTGTTCCGCTGAGGGATACCACCTTTCCTGCGCGATACTCTCCACATTGTTCACCAACCTCACCTTCAGGTATCTTCCCTCTCCATCTCCTTCGTTTTTGATATTTTTAATTTTGAACTTTCCGGTTAGATCTTGAGTTTCCCGGTGAGTTCTTGGGATTTCCGGTTAGACCTTGAGTTTTCCGGTGGAGCAGGCTACCTGCATAGGTTCCTTAGTTGGATCTAAAATTCCCTTAACTTTTCAAGCCACCTTTGTTTGTAGTTTTTAGGATATTCCCAAGTTTAAGGTCTGAAAAATCCTCGTGTCGTCCCCAGATGCTCAGACCCTTGTACCAACTTCTTGAAGACTTTCCATCTCTAAAGGAGAAGACCTTGGATAAAATTAGACAAATAGAGAGAGCTCAGGAAGAAGCTCGTAGGTCGCAAGAGTCCCCCATCAGACCCCTCTTTCCTCCTCCTCTCAAGGTGGTGTACCCTCGTCCTCCAGAAAATTTTTACCAGACAGACGCCTCTGCCAACAACTTGCCGATGTCCGAGTCTGAGTCTTCTACCTCTGATCTGATGTCAGTGGACTCTTTCCAAGAGGCCATGGACTTCACTACTCAGGCTGACCAGAACCCTGACCATGCCGAGGTCTCCAGTCGTGCCTCGTCTCAGAATGGCACAAGCACCTCTAGTTCTTCTTCAGAGGTTGAACTTGTGGAGCCAAGTGTGGCCGTGCCTGGCATCCTAAATGCTATTCCCCTATCGGCCGTAACCGAGTCCGAATTTGCTCAGAGGTTCCCCGGTAACCCGTCAACGTCTGCTCCAGCCGACGTTGAGTCTGACGATGATGAGGATGCCGAAAGTGAAGTTGACACATCTGAGGCAGACGAGTACGAGAGTACCATTACCGAGGTGGATTTACTGCACTTCCGGTACTTATATTCCATTAGCCCCTATATCCACTTAAGGAGACCTCTGAGGGAAGAGAGAGCCTACCATGGCAGGGATGGTGAAATCTGCCTGTACGAGCAGATGTTCAAGTTAGGTTTTCGCCTTCCCTTCCACCCCGTCATTAGGACCATTCTATCATTCATTAACTTGGCCCCCTCGCAGCTCTCTCCCAATGCCTGGAGGGTCATTATAGGGGCAACCATCTTGTGGAGGGCGGTTCACCACTCTGACCTCCCAGTGCAGGTCTTTGCTGGTTGCTACGTCCCTACCTCGGCCAAGAATCATCCGAGCTACTATCACTTTGTGGCTCGGAGGCCTGAGAAAAAGATGCTCCTGGTCACTCAGACCTCCAACCACAATTGGAAACCCAGGTACTTTTTCGTCTCAGGGCCTTGGGAATTTGGTTCTTCTATTCCCTCTTCCATCTTCGAGCCAAGAATACCGACGAAATGGGGCAAAGTCTCCATGTCTGCCAGGGCCGACCCTGGACTAAGTGTGCAACACGGCAAGAGGGTGAAGGCCCTGCAGGACCAAGGGGCCCATGGGATGTTTGTCAAATTTGAACATCTGCTGACCCCCCAGTATCTCTCGGGGACGAGCCTGGGCGGAAGTCCCCTAGCTGACTTTGGTAAGGATTTTTATTTTGACCCCAAGTGTAGCCTCTTATCTTACGTGCTTTATTTCTGACTCATATCTTTTCACTTTTGCAGAGAAGCCACCAGAGATTTCAGAAGAGTTGTGGGAGATGGCAGCCCCAAGCTTAGCTAGGCTTGTCAAGAAGACCGGTCTAAATGCTCCTCCACCAGCTCCCTCAACATCTAAGTCCAAGAAGAGGGCACCTGAGGTCCCTCCTCCTGAGGATCAGAGGCCGAGCTCCAGGACAAGGAGGACCCCAGATGCTGCGGTCCCCATCACAGCCGACACATTATCGGCTCGTCTGGACCAGCTAAAACTTTCTGACAGTGTGCTCGGCCACAGCCGACAAGCCATGGACGCTCTTAACAACATGATGACAGAGGCCGACAAGCATTTTCTCAGGGCCATGGAAACCTCTACGATGGTTGAATTCGGCCTTCACAGAGTAGTTCAGGTATAACTTGTCCCTTTGCTCGAAGTGCAACATCTGATCTTGCTTTTATCTAACTTCTTCATTTACTATGCAGGGTGCGGCAGCCATGTATCAGCTATCTAACTGGACCCTGAGGAAATTGCCTCTCATTCAGAAGGGCCAGGAGGCGGAGAAAGTGGAGGGCACCCTGAAGGTTGAGGTTGCTCGTCTGAGGAAAGAGTTACAGGAGGCTGAGACCAAGGCTCAGACCTCTGAAAATAAGGCCCAATCCCTAGAGAAGGACATCTCTGCACTTGTTCAGAGTCATACCAAGGCCCTGAAGGACAAGGACGATGCTTTGCAGAGGAAAGTTGATGCTGCGGTGAAGGCTTCTCTTGCAGACGCCTCGGAGACAATAATTGCCGACTATAAGGTCTCTGAGGAGTTTGTAGGTTTTGGCCTGGAGTACCTTGAAAGAGGTATCAAGGCCACCTCCAAGTGGGCCGAGGTAAGGGAGGCCGAGGTTGGCATCATTAAGGCCTCAGATTTTGTGGGCCTCGGCCTTGCCGATGCCCAATTTGCCCAGGCCTTGCAGGAGATAGAGGATGAAGCTGCTGCCCCTGGTCAAACTGTCACTCTGGAAGGGGCAGACCTCGGGGACACTGACCCTGCAAACGAAGTAGCCGAGGTGACCAATACCGAGCAGGCCAACCCTGAAGAGGAATCAGACGTTCCTCATTCAGCTGTTTAACTTGTATTTTCCATTTTTATTTTGACTTGTAATTTCGCATGTAATTCTTTCACACTTAAATATTTTGCAATGTCAAGCTTTTGTTGAATGCAAGTGTCCCTTCATCTTTATTTGTGAATGTTCATGGATGCTATGCACCCTCTGTAGTCATTACTGGATGTGGTGTCATGACCATTACTTAAGAGTCTGAGGTCCTCACCTAAGAGGTTATCCCCACGATAAATTTCACCGAATGAATGTTTAAGGTCTGAGGTCCTCACCTAAGAGGTTATCACCTAAGAGGTCCTCACAATAATTTTCACCAAATTAATGATGTTTAAAGTCTGAGGCCCTATAGCCGAGGTGTCTGAACTCAGACCTCGTCACCCCCGAGTGGTGTTATGAGGGTCTGAGGTCATCACTTGAGCCGAGGTAAGCCTCATATTTTCACCAAATTAATATTGTTTAACGTCTGAGGCCCTATAGCCGAGGTGTCTGAACTCAGACCTCGTCACCCCCGAGTGGTGTTATGAGGGTCTGAGGTCATCACCTGAGCCGAGGTAAGCCTCATATTTTCACCAAATTAATGATGTTTAAAGTCTGAGGCCCTATAGCCGAGGTGTCTGAACTCAGACCTCGTCACCCCCGAGTGGTGTTATGAGGGTCTGAGGTCATCACCTGAGCCGAGGTAAGCCTCATATTTTCACCAAATTAATGATGTTTAATTTCTGAGGCCCTATAGCCGAGGTGTCTGAACTCAGACCTCGTCACCCCCGAGTGGTGTTATGAGGGTCTGAGGTCATCACCTGAGCCGAGGTAAGCCTCATATTTTCACCAAATTATGATGTTTAAAGTCTGAGGCCCTATAGCCGAGGTGTAAGAACTCAGACCTCGTCACCCCCGAGTGGTGTTATGAGGGTATGAGGTCATCACCTGAGCCGAGGTAAGCCTCATAATTTCACCAAATTAATGATGTCTAGATGACACAAGAATTTGCCATGGGAACTATTCTTTATTCACAACCTCTTCTCAATAAGATAGTACTTTTACAATTGACAATGGATGCAACATTATATGAAATATCTCTTTAGGTGGTCGGCATTCCACGGGTTGGTGAAGGGTTATCCCTCTAGGTTCTCTAGCCTATATGTGCCAGGCACAACCTCTTCCGTTACTCTGTAGGAGCCATGCCAGTTCGGGTGTAGCTTGCTTGCCTTCTGTAGGGTTTTCTTAAGCACTAGGTCTCCTACCGCAATGGGTCTTGTCTTTACCCTTTGATTGTAGAACTTTGCTGCCCTCTGCTGGTAGGCTGCTTTCCTGACCTCCGCGTCTTCCCTTCTTTCTTCAATGAGGTCCAAGTCTAACCTCCTCCTTTCCCCATTGCTGTCCGGATCATAGGTCTGAATACGATGAGTTGGTAGGCCTATCTCCGTTGGTATGACGGCTTCTGAACCGTGTGCCAGCATGAATGGGGTTTCTCCTGTGGGTGTCCTTGTTGTTGTCCTGTAAGCCCATAGCACAGCGTAAACCTCTTCTATCCATCTCCCTTTCGCGTTTTCTAACCTCTTCTTGATTCCATCCAAGATTGTCCTATTTGTGACTTCAGTCTGGCCATTAGCCTGGGGTCGACCAGGAGACGAGAAGAACTGCTTAATCCCCGCACTTTGGCAGTACTTCTCTAAGGAGGCGTTCTTGAACTGGGTCCCATTATCTGAGATGAGCGTGTTTGGGAGGCCATACCTACATATGATGTTCTTCCAGATGAACTGAAAGGTCTTCTGCTCCGTAATTGTTATCATTGGTTCGGCTTCTACCCATTTTGAGAAGTAGTCAATGGCAACTATCAAGAATCTATAGTTGTTGACTGCTCTTGGCAAAGGCCCTACCAAATCAATTCCCCATACCGCGAACGGCCATGGTGAACAGATTGATGTCATAGGCTGATGGGGTTGGTGAGGGATAGTGGCGAACCTCTAGCATTTGTCGCACCTCTTCACGTAGTCAGCAGCGTCCCTCGACAAGGTTGGCCACCAATATCCCTGAGTGATGATCCTCTTGGCTAGGGGTCTTCCTCCTATATGGCTAGAGCAAGAGCCCTCATGAACCTCCTGTAAGACCCGGGTTACCTCCATGGGATGCACACATCTGAGGAGGGGCAAGAGGAACCCCTTTTTATACAAGACATCCCCTACTAAAGAGAACTTGGCAGCTCTGTACCTCAACTTTCTTCCTTCCAGCTTGGACTCAGGTAGCTCCCCCTCTCTCAAGTACCTGACGAGTGGGTCAATCCAAGAGTCCCCTAGGTTCACGTTGTGACAAGGGCTGCGCACCTCGTCCTCCTCGATGCTTGCCTTTCCCAGGACTTCAATTGGGATGGTTCTTCCCAAGTCTGTCTTCATTGCCGAGGCCAGCCTTGCCAATGCGTCGGCGTGATTGTTGCCCAATCTCGGCACTCTTTTCAGTTTGGCCTCTTCAAAAAATTCTAGCAATCCCCTTACCTTTTTCAGGTATCTGGCCATCCTCTCATCCTTGGCTTCGTACGCCCCCAATACTTGGTTGACAACCAACCTTGAGTCGCTATGTAGTAGAAGCCGCTTTACCCGCAGAGTTGTTGCCAATAGGAGGCCCGCTATCATGGCCTCATACTCAGACTCGTTGTTTGAGGCCTGGAAATTGAATCTTAAGGCATACTCAATGTTGTCTCCATCCGGAGCCGAAAGTACCAGCCCCGCGCCGCTTCCACCGTCACAGGAGGATCCATCCACGAAGAGGCTCCACACGTCTTCCTCCGAAGAGAAGACCCCTTCTCTCATCACTCCTTTTTCGAAGAGGTATCGATCCTCTTCATTCTCTTCTACTCTCCTTCGAGGCTTGCCTGATACATCCTCTCCTCGGCCCTGGAAGACGTAAGGGTCTATCTCTCCCGAATCTCGGGAGACACCTTTGCCGCTTTCCAAGCTATTCTCTGACCCAGTCTCTATCCAAGTGAAATCTGCGACAAAGTCAGCAAGGGCCTGTCCCTTAATGGCTGTCCTGGGCTGGTAAGTAAGATCATACTCCCCTAGTTCAATGGCCCAGGTCATCAATCTTCCGGACTTCTCAGGCTTGTGCAGGACCTGCCTTAAGGGGGAGTCCGTGAGGACTGTCATAGAGTGAGCTTGAAAGTAGGGTTTCATTTTCCTTGAAGCATGGATAAGAGCATAAGCCAACTTCTCCATCCGGGGATAGTTCTGTTCAGACCCTTGTAGGGCCTTGCTGTTAAAGTACACAGGTCTCTGAACTCCACCCTCTTCTCGTATGATGGCCGCGCTAATGGCCGACTCAGAGACGGCTAGATACACAAACAACCTTTCTCCCGCAATGGGCCGGGACAGCAGCAGGGGAGACCCCAAGTAAGACTTGAGCTGATCAAAAGCTTTTTCACACTCTTCATCCCACTGGAAGGCCTTCCTTAGGACCTTGAAGAATGGAAGACACTTATCGGTTGCTCTGGAAACAAACCTGTTCAGGGCTGCCACTCTTCCCGTGAGTCTTTGGACATCCTTGATACTCCTAGGAGTCTTCATGTCAATCAATGCCTTGATCTTCTCTGGGTTTGCCTCAATCCCCCTTTGATTAACGATGAACCCCAGGAACTTCCCAGCTCCTACCCCGAAGACACATTTATCCGGGTTGAGCTTCATTCTGTACGAGTCCATGACATCGAAGGTCTTCTCAAGGTCTGCCACATGAGTACATGCCCTCAGGCTCTTCGTTAGCATATCGTCCACGTACACCTCCATGGTCTTACCTATCTGCTCCTCGAACATCCTATTGACGAGACGTTGATATGTTGCCCCCGCATTTTTCAGACCAAAGGGCATTACCTTGTAGCAATATGTCCCTTTGTCAATGATGAAGGCTGTCTTCTCAGAATCTTCGGCGT
This sequence comes from Sambucus nigra, assembly GCA_949130495.1. Classification (NCBI taxonomy): domain Eukaryota; kingdom Viridiplantae; phylum Streptophyta; class Magnoliopsida; order Dipsacales; family Adoxaceae; genus Sambucus; species Sambucus nigra. Next base: position 405,916,864 of record OX422222.1, read on the forward strand.
CCATGAATATTTGGTTATAACCCGAATAAGCATCCATGAAGCTCATGAGCTCGTGCCCTGCTGTTGCGTCCACCATCTGGTCTATTCTCGGTAGGGGATAGCTGTCCTTCGGGCAGGACCTATTCAGGTCTGTGAAATCCACACACATCTGCCACTTTCCATTGGCCTTAGGCACGATCACTGCATTTGAGAGCCACTCTGGGTAGGTGACCTCTCGTATGAACTCGGCCTCTTCCAACTTCTTCACCTCTTCCCGAATGACCTCATACTTCTCTCTGGAGTAAATTCTCCTCCTCTGCTTAATTGGCCTGGCATCCCTGTCCACGTTAAGTTTGTGGGTCATGACCTCGGGGTCTATACCAGGCATGTCGGTGTGGCTCCAGGCAAAGACACTCTGCCTCTTCCTGAAAAGGCTTACCAGCTCTTCCTTAATCTTTGTTTCAAGGGCCTTGCCGACCTGGATGGTTTTTTCCGGCTCGTCCTCATTGAGGACGATGGATTCTACCTCTTCCGCGGCCTCGCCCTTCTTCAGCTTCGTTTCATCTCTCGGATCAAGAGTGTCTATGCTGTAGGTGGCGGTTGCTCTCTTATGGGTCTCCTTCTCTTCAGCTGAGTTGAAGTAACACTCCCGTGCCGTGGTCTGATCCCCCTGCACTTCCCCTACCCCGTAAGGGGTCGGGAATTTTAGCATTTGATTGACCGTTGACGGCACGGCTTCAAACTCCTTGAGGGCTACTCTTCCAACGATGAGGTTGTAGGCAGAGTAGACATTCTCGTCCATCACAAAAAAGTTTATCTTCTTAGTCAGCCTCTTAGGCCACTCATCCCCCATACGCACATCCATCTCATACATGCCTAACGGGTGCACTTTCTCACCACTAAAGCCTATCAAGGGATGGTGGTAGGGCACTAATCTTGATCTGCTGAGACCCAAGCTCTTGAAACAAGGCCAGAACATTACATCTGCTGAGCTTCCCCCATCTATGAGGATTCTCCCTACGTCGCACCCATGCACCCTTGTCGTTATGACCAAGGGGTCATCATGGGGGGCTAAGATGCCCTTGAAGTCGAGCCGGGAGAAACCCACCACCAGGGTGTCCATGTCCACCTTCGTTCTCTTCTGTACAGCGTCAAAAGACGTCAGGTTCACAATCTCTGGCCTGACTACCGACTTGGCCTCCGCGACATGAGCCTTTCTATCGGCTACCTCAGATCCACCCCCTGCGAATCCCCCACATATGGTGCTAACACCAAAGGAGATCATTCCTACCCTCTTCACTGGGGTGTTGTCATCCCTAGGTGGGAGATCTGGGTCATCTCCATCGTTGCCATCTGAATCATCATGCCTTTTAGCCGGGGCATCACCACGGCACTTGTCGTCTCTTCTCTTCCTAGGGTCTTCTCTGCCGCCCTTTGGGGCCTTGCCATCCACATAATTTCTTAGCTTCCCGAATTTCAGCATCTTCTCAATCTCGTCCTTCAGGGCAAAGCATCTGTCTGTGACATGGCCGTGGTCCTGATGAAACTCACACCAGAGGTTTTTATTCCTCTTATGCGGCGGAGCCTTCAACTTCTCTGGCCATCTTAGAGCCCGGTCACTCTTGATCTCATTAAGAATGTGCTCACAGCTCACGGTCAGAGGAGTGTAATGGGAGAACTTGTCATCGGCTGACCGCTTCTTTCCTTCCTTCTTGCCCTGGGACCTCCCAGCACTACCGCGGTTCTCCTCCTCGTACTTGGCTGCCATCGCCTCCTCCGCATTCATTACTTTTCCTGCAGTGGTCAACAGCTCCGCCATAGACTTGGGGGGGTCTTCCGCCAGCTTCCATAGTAGCTTTCCCTTCTGAAGACCTCCTATAAGGGCGGTCATGGCTATGCTTTCCTCGTAATCCTCCACCTCCAGCTTCTCCTTGTTGAATCTTGCTATATAGTCCCTTAGGCTTTCACCCTTAGCCTGTTTGACGTATAGGAGGTGGGTGGTCTTCTTTTGGGGCCTTACCCCAAAGCAGAAGTTGTGGATGAACTGCTCGGCCAATCCCTTGAAGTTTTCGATTGAATTCTTTGGAAGAGAGGTGAACCAGCTGTGCGCAGCCCCTGTTAAGGTGCCCGAGAAGGCCCTGCACTTCATCTCATCAGGTATTGAGTAAATATCTGCCGCCGACTGATACATCTCGATGTGGTGCACAGGGTTAGTGCTGCCATCGTACTTAGGAGTCACTACAGGAGGCTTGAATTTAGCTGGGGTTGGGAACCCCACTATCTTAGCTACAAATGGTGAGCCCTCCGTGTAGCCCCTCTGTAAGGGGTCCCTGCTCTTTATGAGGTCCCCTATCTTCTCCTCGAGACGTTGGATCGAGTCATTCCACGGTCTCCTCTCGTCAACTTGGCCGAGGTTATCCTCTGCCACCTCTCTGCGGCGGACAGAAGGTTCTCCAGCCACGACCCTCTGACTGTTGACCTCTTCCTGTTCCCTTGCTCTTCCCTCCATGGGTCGGCCTTGGTCTGGCCGATCCCCTCTTTGGGAGCCTGCCGCGCTCCTTGACCTCGATAACCTGTGTCTTAGGTCGTTAACTGGTCCCAGCCTCTCGAAGGCCGAGCCTCTGCTCAACCTGTTGAAGGCCGACCCTCTCTGCTGGGCCTCATCTCTTCTTCGGCCGACACATCCTTGGCTTTGCCGAAGAGGTCGTACGGTATCATCGGAAACCTCATATGGCTCCCAGCAGTCTTCTGGGGCCTCTTCTACTCCTATGTCATCGTACCTGTCCTCCGGGCAAGGGTTTCCTTGCCTCCCCAGGCGCAAACGCCTAGGGTCAGCAACATCCCTTCTCCGCTGGGGTGCAGGTTGGTCCTTCATCGGTGCCTGGGGTGGTCCCCTGGCACCCGGTTGGGGTTGAACTGCCGCTGGGGTGATCAGGTCCGGTGAGACTCCAGGTGGTCTCATCATCATGGTTTGGCTGAGCTGTGCAAATTGCTCCTTCATCGCTTGTTGTGTTGCAGCCAAAGATTTCAAGGCAGCTGCCACCTCCGCCATTTCGGACTGGGGAGGAACCAGACTGGAGCTAGCTCCCCCACCTCCGGGTGGCGGAAGAGGCGGTGGCAAGTCTGGTGCCATGTGTTAAACTGTGTAGAGTCTTGGTTGCAGGGGAGCTGAATACCTGAAAGGACCTCTTTCAATGGTGAAACAGCTCCACACAAGGGGTGGTTTCTGGTTCACCACCAGAGTCTCCGGTGAGGTAAAGCAGGAAATAAGGATGGGATAGCCTTTCGGTTCCCACAGATGGCGCCAAAAATGATGATGCTAAGAATCAGCACCACCAGGTAAGGTGTTTCCAAGCTCAATACGCGAATAACAATGGCAGCACAGGTATATAAAGAGATAAGAGAAGGAGGTGAGGATATGAGGAGTCAACACCGGAATATGAGTGGTTCAGCCAATCTGGCCTACGTCCACTGTGAGTGTGTGAGTAATATCACTGAATGAAGGCACTAATGGCCATGGATACAATTCACTCCAGCTCTCTCTCTCTCTCTCTCTACTGTATATTTAGACAGAGTTTTAGCTAGGGTTTTAATCACTGTCCCCCTGGCTTGGTAGGGGATGATCCCTTTATATAGTGCCTAGGGGGTGTAATGTACCCCCTATGCATGTAATGTGCATGTGTGTAGTTTCCTCACCAATGAGGGTGTGCCAGCTGTCAGGTCCACATGTAAGTGATGATGATGAAATATTCCCCCCCACATGTGGGGAATAATCTTGTTGTAACTGATCTTGGCCCAGGTGTCCTTATCCAAATGCTTGCGAATACTTTGACAGTCGTGCCGGTGAATGGCCTCGGCCTAGGAGAGGCCGAGCTATAAGGGTAGGTCGTCCGACCCCTTCGCGGTGTGTCATGCGCTCTCTCGGTTTCACGTCAGCCGAGGTAAACACATACATCGGCCTGGGCCGAGCCATTTATCGTGCTGATGATAAGTACGCACTGGTAACCTCGGCCTCCTACGAGGTAGGGTTCATGCTGAAGGCGTGTTTAGCTTCTTGTTATCTTGGCCTATTGTTGACCGGGGTCGCTATTCCTTGGCACCTGGAGTTGATGTTATCTGTGATATGAGAAGTGTTCCGGGGGGGGAGTGCATGTCTTAGTGTCGGCCTGGGCCGAGGTTACCTTGGCCGAGGGAAGATATCATGGGCACCCCTGCACCGGCAGGTCGGCTAACGTCTCAGCTCTCATCTCGGCCGATGTATGTTCCACTAGGCCGAGGTCATACTTGGGCATATCAATAACCATTAAATATACCTCGATATGTGAATACAATCCCTCACTTGAAACATATTCAATCATTATTCCTATGATGAATAGTCTCCCAAACAATATGTATATATATCTATACATATATATATATTCAACATTAGGGATATCACCCAAGCTTGTATAGGAATCCATCACTACACATATCATCCATAACCAAAAGTATATAATTACCTTCATTGCCATTTAACCATAGGTACACACATGACTTAATAGTCTAAAACCTCAAATTATTCCAACCTCCTTTCAAGTATTGGAACCTCACAGGTCATATCCCCATAATACGCGAAAACTACCCTAACTAGAATTTGTGCTACTGCTTATTCTAGTCGATAGTCCGATCCCAAGCCGTTCCCAAAGTCACCTATGGTTCGCATAAATCTCGGTAACCCTTACTCCTATAGAGTTAACAATTGCCCTTAGACTAAACTTTTCTATGGATATAAGACCCCTCACTCTTTAAAGAGTATGCGACCCCTCTCTTTCAAATGGCCCCAAACTGTAACTTAACAATATCCTATCCTTATAAGGATTTGACATAAATGTCGGCCTAGAAATTTCACCACATACATGGATATTTCTTATCCAATGATTCCAAGAAGTCCCCACTATCGTATACTAAGTGAGAAACCCCCTATAAGTCACCAAAAGATATCTCTTACTTTATAAGAGAGAACCCCAAATCAACAAACCCAACCAAAAAGGGCTAGAAGTCATCTTAGGAAACCCATAAAACAGCCCATTAAGGAAGCCCCTAAGAATAAACTCCAAAAGAAAAGGGGGAGAAGAAATCCAAGTTTTGGGCTAAAAACAGGGGACCGGTCGACCGGACCCTGACCCCCGGTCGACCGCGGGTCCAAATTTTGCCTACGAAGAAATGCAGTAGGCTTTTCCTTTAAGACGCGGTCGACCGGTCACCAGACCGCGGTCGACCGGCCATACCAATTGTCTTGGCCGATTTTCCATATTTCAGCAAACCCACGAAATTAATACCCAAATATCATCACTAAGTCCCCAAATCTTTAACCCAATAATGTTATTAACAAGAAAACCCATCCTACATCTCATCCCAACCATTTATATGAGATTAAACCATAGAATAACATTGATTTCAAGATTTAAACCCAAAAATCTAGGTTTTGGTATTAATACCCAAAAATCCATTTCTTTACCCCGCAAATTATGAAATGAAATACACAAATAGCTATTTAGCAAGATTAAACACTTGCCTCAGATTTGTAGAGGTTGGATCGTCCTCGGTGACGCGGTTTGGGCCGGAGATCCCCAAGCTTTCTTCCTCTCTCTCTTCTTTTCTTCTTCTTTCCTTCTCTCTAGGGCTTTTCTCTCTTTCTCTCAAATGAGAATGGCTTAATCCGTAAGCCACATAAACCTTTAAAACAAAATCCCAGTTTTAAAAGTTAATACACACTTTAAATGACTCGTTTACTCCAATTCGAGCCAAAATAACTTCAAAACATTCCGGAGCCGAAATAAGACCCAATGACAGTCATTTTGACTATCTCAACCCTCCCGAGATCGATGGCACCCTCAAAACTATCATCCGGAATACTTTGAAATATTCTCTATTTTCGGGCCTAAGTTCCCAAATTTTGAAATTCTCCAATTCAATTAAATTTTATTTTCCCAAAAATTAATTCCTCAGTCTCCAAAAATCGAGGGTTGTTACATACTTCCCCCCTTACAAAAAATTTCGTCCGCGAAATTTAAGACATGCCTAGGACTTCAATATCATCTAGTCCTCACATCAATCCGTAGGATCACTATATCAATCCTTCCTGGTTCTCATATCGAACTATATAGTTTTAAAGCAACTACTACCCAGGGCGCCCATACACCCCGTATCCGAGTTTCTACTCGTAAAATTATGATCAGGCTCCATTAGCCACAGATCATAATATAACCCTCAGCAATATGATCCATAACAACATACTAAATATATAAAAGTTTAAAATTCCCAATGATAGAACTCTCCTGAATTCCTGACACTAGCCACCTTCGTGCGGGGGAGGTCTCGCAAGCGAAATCCAAACAAGGAACCCTCCCAATACACTACTGTGTAGCTAGGTCGTGGATTGAGATTAGTTGAACCCGGGTTAAGGTTTTATAAAAAGATTTTCTTTCATATTTTAGATATTGCCCGAGGGCCTATGCAACAATACTATATAAATCAATCCCGCGTCTTTCGACACGCCAAACAAACACCTTATGCTTAAAACACAAGGCTTTAATAAATACAATATGGCTAAACAATATCTAGTTCTCAAAACTAGCACAACTATGAGCTAAATTATCCGCTCCACATAATCTACCAAACTCTGAACCTCTCAGTCATGAAAAGGTGTAACATCTCCAAAGAAGCCATACAAAGGCCACACTTGCTCACTTCCTCCTCTAGGAAAATTCCATACACCCTAGCGGTAAAGCGGTTAGCTACTCATCACACCTCACACGCGACATTCCCAATCTCGCACAAGCGTAACTTAAACCCAAAGAAAGGTATTATACCTTACCTTACCGTAACTCAAGGGTTTCCCCTTGTTCTAGAATCTCAATCTCAGGGTCCTCAACTTCTTCTAGGACAATCATTAACCCTAAGCCTATTTCTCCACAAGAGAAACATCTTCCTCAAAACCCTTCCTAACCATTTTGAAGGGCAATGCGCGATTGTAACTGCCGAAACTCCTAATATTGGGATAACTACACCAACCTCACCTCATTAAGAGTCACCAACATTAGGTTTCCTAACTAAGGTTAACAGATTATCAATCTAAACCTCCCAAGGACTACACTACATGCCTCTCCTCGGACTTTTCTTAATAAGACCAAGATTCGCCGATCGAGTAAATTTCCTTTCTTACTCAACTGCCGATAAATCACCTCGAACCACTGCCGGAAATCTCCTCAATAACTCCTCCGAAATCAGGGAAAACAAATACCCCCGATCAAAGCGTACCCAAAACATACTATTGGTATGGTACTTCTAATCTTATCCTTTCCTAGACAACAATATATAGGCGACGTCTGAAACGAAACAAGAGCAACTGTTATCAGAACGCCAATCAAGTGAATATACTTCACAGAAGAAAATAACGCAGTGAACACAACAGTCCTATTCATAGGGCTTTATGTCAAGAACGTTAACGGAAGAATCCATAACTCGCACAGATCCTAAGGACTCTAGAACCTGATGCTCTGATACCATCTGTCACAACCCACCTAAAATAATAACGGGTGGCCAGCCCTATACTATAATAAATCAGGAGTTTCAGATGGTCCAATCTCAACATCAACTGTCGGTACTATATAATATAGGACTAACTACCCGAAATCACATAAGCGGGATGTGAAAATTTAAATAAATGCAACAACCAACCAACTAACACTACTAAAGAAAAAAAAGATGCAAGAAAGAACTCGGATAAATGAAATGCTAGAAATAAAATGAACTGAATAAATACAACCGAGTGTACTACAAAAAGTAGACCCGAATAAGTTGTCGGGTCACAGCCAATACAATAACTGAAATGGAATAAATATAAACATGTATATAATCTCCCTTGGGTACAAACCCGATACACAACATGAATCCTACCTAGAATTTTAAAGAAGTAGGAAACGACTACATGAAACATCCCGCAACAGTCTGCACCTGTCACGGCTCCCAAGACTCTGGATAGAAAGTCATCTGGCATCCATGCGGTAGGATACCTGTGGTAATATATATATATACAAGGAGGAGAGAAAAGTAAACGGGTCAGAGCCCCGAATGTGAAAAATATTTAGTAAGTGTGTTAACCGTGCATAATAAATACCGGTGTACTTTATTTCATAATTAAAGTGAGACCGCTCTCTCGTGGAACCCCAACTCACCTCTCATCTAAAGGCGCGCACCTAATTGCGTCCTCAAGTTTTAGTTGAATTACCCCATTTGTTATTTGGACAACCTAACTTATCATAGGCCTAGCCTATTCCCACGAGAGCTACTTTCCCATCATAATCCAAGGAACCACCCTTTTAATCCTACTAGACTATGATAACAACAATTATGCCATAAAAGGCTTAATGGATTCCGATTCATAATAACAATGAATTATAAGTCTTAATACGTTACCCCTATATATATATATACGTATATCTATATATATATACATATATATAGGCTAAAATGTAAGGATTTATTTTCTTAATATCATGCACATGGAATATTGGCAAAACCTCTCTCTCTAATCTCAAACTTGTACTACGTTTCATGCGTGGGGAGTCTCGCAAAGCGAAATCCAAACAAGGAACTGCCCCGTTACACTACTCCTGACAAGGTCAAGACCAGAGATCCGAGATGCCACAAATAGAATTACTTCTCTCAACTCTCGACATAGCACTGCGTTTCGTGCGTGAGGCGTCTCGCAAAGCGAAATCCAAACAAGGAACCCCCTCGTTACACTACTCCTGGGCAATGTCGATCCTAGAGATCCATAATTCTTAACATACTATATAGTACTACCATTACTGCAAAACTAACTATCAAAGAAAGAAAGAAAGAAAGAAAGAAAGAAAGAAAAGAAAAAAGAAAACAAAAGAAATAAAATAAAAGAATCTCCAATAATATCCTTGGGATGATGTAACCGAATAATAACTTATGTGCGATACACCAACCCCCATCAATCTAGTAAACCATAATCCTCTAAGATGTACTTTACCAAAACTCTATATCCTTTCCTATATAGGATATATAAATACATATATATAGGTATTTTATGCTCACCATATATATACATAATCCAATCATCCATATACCCATGACCAAGTGTACATACCATATATGATGTACAATGGCCATGCAAATATAGTACCCGGCTATATATAGCGCCGATAAAACTGCATCAATGCTATCATCTTCCAAGAGTCCGGCTCACGTAACAACTGGGGACCACCTGGTGGGGATCAACGACACCCACCTCGTGATATACTCACACACACGATGTCCCGGGAAGCGGTTATAGTTCCAACCGGCAATGAGACGAAACATACCCACCACGTCTCATCCCAAAATATATATCTATATGTATAATAATCACAAGGGACGACTATGACCTGGGGAATATCCACACCCTGCACTATATGCCAGGATGCTCACCCTCTGTGCGGAAACTTCCCAATGATAGCATGAGCGGGGTATGCCTAACCAAATAAGTATATATATCGCTCATAGACGCAATATACATACATCCATATGATCCCATCATATGATCAAGTATAGTAAACCAAATAAGTATATATATCGCTCACATACGCAGTATATATACATCCATATGATCCCATCATATGATCCCATATAATAAACCATCATATACGGTTTAAATATCCATACCATGTATGACCACAACATAGATATATGTACATATATTCACACATCGCTATATCAATATATATACAAACTAATTCACGTTCATATGTATAAGATATATAAACCCGGCTATAAGTATACATAATCCTCAATATACAAGCCGTCACCACAATAACCATTAAATATACCTCGATATGTGAATACAATCCCTCACTTGAAACATATTCAATCATTATTCCTATGATGAATAGTCTCCCAAACAATATGTATATATATCTATACATATATATATATTCAACATTAGGGATATCACCCAAGCTTGTGTAGGAATCCATCACTACGCATATCATCCATAACCAAAAGTATATAATTACCTTCATTGCCATTTAACCATAGGTACACACATGACTTAATAGTCTAAAACCTCAAATTATTCCAACCTCCTTTCAAGTATTGGAACCTCACAGGTCATATCCCCATAATACGCGAAAACTACCCTAACTAGAATTTGTGCTACCGCTTATTCTAGTCGATAGTCCGATCCCAAGCCGTTCCCAAAGTCACCTATATGGTTCGCATAAATCTCGGTAACCCTTTTACTCCTATAGAGTTAACAATTGCCCTTAGACTAAACTTTTCTAAGGTTATAAGACCCCTCACTCTTTAAAGAGTATGCGACCCCTCTCTTTCAAATGGCCCCAAACTGTAACTTAACAATATCCTATCCTTATAAGGATTTGACATAAATGTCGGCCTAGAAATTTCACCACATACATGGATATTTCATATCCAATGATTCCAAGAAGTCCCCACTATCGTATACTAAGTGAGAAACCCCCTATAAGTCACCAAAAGATATCTCTTACTTTATAAGAGAGAACCCCAAATCAACAAACCCAACCAAAAAGGGCTAGAAGTCATCTTAGGAAACCCATAAAACAGCCCATTAAGGAAGCCCCTAAGAATAAACTCCAAAAGAAAAGGGGGAGAAGAAATCCAAGTTTTGGGCTAAAAACAGGGGACCGGTCGACCGGACCCTGACCCCCGGTCGACCGCGGGTCCAAATTTTGCCTACGAAGAAATGCAGTAGACTTTTCCTTTAAGACGCGGTCGACCGGTCCCTAGACCGCGGTCGACCGGCCATACCAGTTGTCTTGGCCGATTTTCCATATTTCAGCAAACCCACGAAATTAATACCCAAATATCATCACTAAGTCCCCAAATCTTTAACCCAATAATGTTATTAACAAGAAAACCCATCCTACATCTCATCCCAACCATTTATATGAGATTAAACCATATAATAACATTGATTTCAAGATTTAAACCCAAAAATCTAGGTTTTGGTATTAATACCCAAAAATCCATTTCTTTACCCCGCAAATTATGAAATGAAATACACAAATAGCTATTTAGCAAGATTAAACACTTGCCTCAGATTTGTAGAGGTTGGATCGTCCTCGGTGACGCGGTTTGGGCCGGAGATCCCCAAGCTTTCTTCCTCTCTCTCTTCTTTTCTTCTTCTTTCCTTCTCTCTAGGGCTTTTCTCTCTTTCTCTCAAATGAGAATGGCTTAATCCGTAAGCCACATAAACCTTTAAAACAAAATCCCAGTTTTAAAAGTTAATACACACTTTAAATGACTCGTTTACTCCAATTCGAGCCAAAATAACTTCAAAACATTCCGGAGCCGAAATAAGACCCAATGACAGTCATTTTGACTATCTCGACCCTCCCGGGATCGATGGCACCCTCAAAAATATCATCCGGAATACTTTGAAATATTCTCTATTTTCGGGCCTAAGTTCCCAAATTTTGAAATTCTCCAATTCAATTAAATTTTATTTTCCCAAAATTTAATTCCTCAGTCTCCAAAAATCGAGGGTTGTTACATATCTAATGATAGTTGCCTCATTAAAACCATACTAAGAAAAAAAATAGTAGGAAAAAAATAAAAGTGAAGGAAAAAGAGTACAACTTTTGTGATCATTGAATCGTTGTTGGAATCCCTTAATGCTATCATATTAAAACCTTTAATAGAAAAGGCCAATGGATTTTTTTTTTCAATACAACGCATATATGTACCTCTAAAATATCATGTTCTTTGATTCTTCCCGTGATAAAAAGCCCCCCTGATTATGATATTTTTCTGATGATTGAGTAGTTGCATTCCTACCTCATACATAACCTTTTGAAATGGTATTTTAACTTGGTGAATAGATTTTATAGGTTATTACTTCAATCTCATATTTCTTTTGAAGATGGACTTTGGTAAAGAGGGGTGAATATTTCACTTTATCGGATCTATTTGACTTCAATTAGCTTCATGGCTCTTCTGAACTTCATCTATGTGAAAAGGATCAAAAGTTTCCAGTCATATCTCCCTTGATATAATCTCTTTGAATTTCAGTTATACAAGCATCTTTGCCTTAATGGGAAGTAGTAGTAACATGTGTTGATGAGAGTAAGCCATAAGTGATTTGATTGTTCTTTGTGATGATCACAGAGATAACATGCATCCATTATAACTAAATAAACATAGATTATTAGATATAAAAATATCGCACAATATGATTGATATTAGTCCCATTCTTTGTAAGTTATTGGCAATTGTTTCTTTAAAAGATATTGACTGCAATTATTATGTCAAGTATTGTGTTATGTATAACAATATACCAATGGCACAAAAATAATGCAATAACAACATGCTAATATGGTAATTCTGGACCAAATATGGTAATTTATTGATGCCAATATTGTAATTCTGAACCAAATGACATGCCAATATGGTAATTATGGACCAAATAACAACATGCTAATATATTGATATACAAGTCGAGATAATAACTAATTACCAAGTTCATTCATTTTTTAATACTTTATTTAGGTAATTTTCATTTCAATTGAGCTCTTTAGTATCACATCCTTTTAATGATAATTTTATAATGACACATTGGGATATACGATTGTTTTCATACCTTTCCTTAGATAAATATTTAGTAAGACATTTGTACTTATATCCTTTCGGATTGCATATTGTACAATGAACGTCTTGTAACACCCTGTAATTTTGAATAATTATATTTCAGAATTTAAATTACACGGGTTCACGTAATTGAAACAAATTGAGAAATAATAAGAATTTAGATAAATATTAATAAGCGAGAAAATGATTAATATTCATATGAATATATATTTACTAGTGTCATAAAGTAAATAAAATTATGTCAAATGGTATGATGTCGTAAGTGGGTAAAATCAACGGGATTTGACGGTATCTCAACTGAGATGCATGTCCGGGGTCATGTTAGGTTGAGATTAAAATTTTCTTATTGGTGACGCAGATGATGATTTCGAGTGCAAGGGTGATCCGGAATGGGTCAGAATAGTCAAAATTAATTATCCTAGGGTAGTACTTGGGTTTCGGGGCCTTTTAAGACTAGTTGGAACCCGCATAGGGGTATACGGATCATTTTACACTAGGGTTATAACCTAATTTCGTGATTTAGCTTATAAGAAGGTATTGGGAATGTTAGGGACCGGGCACACTATCATTCCAAAAGTCTAAAAGTGAGAGAGAAGAAAAATGAGAAGAAAAATCAAGGGGAGCTCAAGAAAGGCAATTTGGGAAGGATTTTGAGGGCAATTACTAGGATAATATCATTACACAACAAAGGATTCAGACTCTTCTATAATTTTAAGGCAAGTGGTTAAACTTACTTAATATTGTATGTATGCATTTCAATTCATATCATTGTTGGTGAAATTAAACATGATTTTGGGTGGGATTCACATGTCAAAATGGATTTCTGGGAAAAGGATTTCATAGAATTTGATTGGTGATTATTCCATATGAAATCGGTAAATTGAATCACACGTAGTATATAGATTATTGATAAATAAATATGAGATTGATTCAATTATACATGTGTTCTTAAATTATAAATCTAGAAATTTGGATAATTTAACCATTGAATTAAAGTGTGGATTAATTTTTGATAATTTAATGTTAAACCCCATGATTTAGAAGGATTTTTGATGAATTGAATCAATGAAACATGTACCTTATGGTTGATATTGATAAGGTAGGGTAAATTGTGATTGGATGAATTTTCGGACTCGTGTTGATAAGATATTGGGTGAAACTTCGTAATAGATATGACAGTCTCATCTTGGCCAGTTCCCGGGGGCGAACCGATTCGCCACCTAGCCGAACTGGTTTGGCTGCCCTACTTGTCCAAGCTTAGTTGTTTAAAGGGTTAGTTGATCGGGTTGGTTCTGAGTTGTTCGGGGATGTCCGTAGATAAGATTAAGACTTCTAAAAAATATTTAGAAATATTATTATATACCTTGGGATAGTCGGGATAAATTAAGAGTGTTTAAGATGGACAACACTCGAAAAATAAAGTAACATGTTATGTTATATTTGGTATACAGGTTGGTCAGGAATGGTTTAGTGTCCAGATTTATTATTATATTTATAAATCAGTTAAATAAGGAATTATTTAAATATTCTGGAGGTAGGATTAGACTCGGGGAATATAGGCTAGTGCTACGAGTGACACGCATGGTTAGCCAGATTTATTTGTAAATATATACGGCTATAGAGACGTTATATATATGTATGATTATATCTGGGAATTTGATATATGTGAAACATACCCACTCTAGGGGGTGCTATCGATGGAGGTTGCGCGTAGTGGGCGGTCCACCCTAGCGATTACCAATAGGTGTAGGATCGATTCCCCGGGTTATAAGTCTGTCGCACGACCACCTTATGTGAGTTTTGAGTCCAGTGCGGTAATGTGGTTTTGTTATGACCCATGGATGTATGACTATGACCACCTCTGATTTTACATTTACGCTTTGGGTTTAGTGGCAGGATTCCGACCCGATGGCCCAAGTTAAGGTATATATCCCTGGAGCTTAATAGCATGCTAAAGTTTGCATCCGCAAGGGATTGCGGTTATACATATATAGCGAGCGATATATATGTATGTATACCTGAAGTGATATGAAAATACATATATAAGTGTGAAGAAAATAAATACGTGTATATGACACTAAGGTGTGAATATTGAATTAATAACTAGAGTAAAGTTATGTGAAATGAATTGGTAAATTATAATTATAAAGTTGATGCGAAAGCTAACTGAGAATTTAAAGTAAAATAATGTATGCACATGACAAGGGGTAGCGTATAGGACTTATGTTATGACTAGTTAGGCGGGGTAGCATAACTAGGTTGTTTACATGATTATTCTTTCAAAGTTGACGGAGCTGCAGTAGCTGTGGATGCCTGCAGGGATTTGATTAGTCGCATATATCTTGAGATTATAGATAGGATTTATTGAGATGTTATTTAGGTATGTCTCACATTGTCACACTTTTATTTAGTTTTTATTTCATTCGGTGGTGATGGATATTTGTATTGGATTTATACCGATGGTTTATTCGGTTACTTTGATTTTTATATTTATTACAACATTTAGATATTACTTGTAATGAATTTGTAATTATTTATTTGGAGTGGTTGGTGATGAATGAAAGTTTATTACGGTTTTCATTTAAATAATTTTTAAAATTGACACAGGGCTTAATAGGTTATTAGTAATTAATTGAATTTTCGACAATGATGCTAAAAATGAGCCAGATGAGATTCCTGTTTTATTTTAGTAAAGGGTTGGTCACCCATTATTTTAATAAGCGAGATGTCACACGTCTTCGTGTATTTAAGTGCGTACTCTTTATCTTTGCTTCAAGCAAAGAAAATCCTTCTTGAATTTTTATATGGATTCTTTATCTACGTCCCGTATAAATATGCGATTATAGTATTCGCGAGTCTTAACTATAATATATTTCAAAAATTGCTAAAGGTTGCCTCCTACCAGTAGAAGTTGGCTAAGCAATACAACAGGGAGGGTCAAGGCTAAAAGTTCTAAGGTTGGGGACTACGTACTAAGGAAAATTTTGGGCAAAGAAGCCCGCAAACATAAAACTCGGGCTTAACGGGGAAGGTCCTATTAAAGTCATCGAAGACGACCTATGGGGAGCCTACTACTTAGAAATGATGGAGGGTGGAGAGCTTCCTCGAGCATGGAATGCTGACAATCTCAAGAAGTTTTACTTTCAAGTCTAAATTTATTTAAACTTTGAATCATTTTTTCAAACATTCTTTTAGATTGTTAGTATATATTTAGTTACATCAGTTTTCATCTCTTTGCATTGTTCAAAGTGGAAGTCAAATGACTATTTGATAAAGAAGATCGATTACCCAAATGAATTGTCTTTAGGATATTAAATATCACTTTGATGTTTACCTTCTTTCATATGTCTTTTTCAAGACTAATGGGTTGGTCGACTAAAGACCACCATCTGGTCCCCGAGCAGGGACACTTCTCAACTAAATGTCTTTTTTTAAGACTGATTTGGTCGACCAACGATCATCACTAAGTGAAAAGTCTACATATAGACTGACTGGTTTAGCGACCAATAACCAGCAAGGCCCTAAATGTTTTGACGATTAACAAAACCATATAACAATTTCTCACAGCCGATGAAAGCCCTACCAAGTCGAGAAAATCATAGTTGGGAGATGACCCCATAATTTTTTTCCCGCTCTAGGCCTAAGGTTTGATGTGACAATATTGCCTAAAAGGTAAGGCCATGGAACACACAATGTAAAGGAAAGAAAAATGTAAAAATTTCACTTAATACTTTAAGTTATTATAAGAAAATTGAAAAAATCCAATGATTTACAACAAAAAGTTAATACAACTAGATTAGTTGAGCGACCAGAGTGACTCGTTCACTGAAGTCCCAACTCTAAATGGCGGAACTTCAAAGACAAAAGAAAAAATAGTGTCGGTCAAATTTGTAATTCACGGTGGCCTTCAAGGAGTCGTTCTATCGACTAAGTTTGGAGGTAAGTAAATCACATCATCTCCATCTAGACCATAGTCTCCCAGGTACTTCCTTAGCAAGCTAACATGAATGGCATCCAATGGGATCCACAAAACATTAAGCTTATAGGGAGACTTTTATCAATCTAGGCAACTAGGATCATTCCAGTACTATAACTTGGAATCCCTGGGGCCCTTTGCAACTTCCAGGGAATTAAGACAACCAATCTTATAACCGATATTTCGAGCATCACTGAGAGATGAATCCATATTGACAATGTCCTGATCGTAGCCATCCATCCATACTTGGCGAGGATCTTTATGGAATTATAATCTAAGGCCATCGAGCTTCTCGGATAGGCTTTTGATGGTCGCCTATTTAGCTTGAAAGATTTCTTTGTCTTTTTCAGATCCTTTTCCAATCAGCCACTCTTAATCTCATCAAAAGAAGGCAAACCTTGGATAGTCCCATCCTTAACGAGAAAAGCCTTTGGGGATTCTCTTCTCTAAGATGGGCATTCTATTGTTCGAGGAAGGAATCCCCTTCTCCGAGTTTCCTATCTGATTGCGGCTTATTAGCTCTCTCAAGCTCAACTCTCAAACCATTATTCTTCTTTTCAAAGAGAGCAATAACCTCTCGCTCTTGTGAGGTCGGCCTGCAGTATGAACATCTTCCTTACATAAGCAGACTCAAACATTTAGCAAACTTACGACCAAATTCTCTTTGTCTAGGCAACTCAGCCAAATCCCTGTCAAACTTAGACCTCCAAATGGCTAGTGCTTCATAACGACCGAATTAGGTAGTTAGGTCATATGTCATGGAATAATGTATTATTAACCACAAACTTGATGAAAAAGGTGACTTGAGCCAAGTAAGCCTCTTTTTCTTGAGCAGACACATCAGAGTCCAATATATGATCAAAATCATCTTCTCCATCATAACAAGCATAAAAAATTCTCCCACACTTTTCTTGAAAGGCATGTTTGGTAGCGACGAGCACTGCGAATCTTGCATCAAACGGAAAAGAAAAAAATATATGGTCGGTCATATGACCTTGGCAACAGATAAAAGTGTAAATAATATCACAAAGAAAGAGGACAAATGAATTTGAAGAAAACTTTAAATTTCATTAAGGATAAGAACTGGGAGAAACCCCTACATCACTGAGCTAAAAGGAAATAAGTACAATGCTTCCGAGAATCTAAGGAGCGTTCTCCCCAACCTTCTCCTTAGCATATTGAACAAACATAATTGCACCATGGTATGCCCCATGACTGTCTTTTTCAATGACTTGATCGACTCCGACCTGTTTGAGAACTATAATGTCGTCATAGCTACATTTTTTAGCCTTTTCAACATCTTGGTAAGCTCCAACCCGCACTTGATTAGCCCCAGTAGCAGCAAAATAAAGACCAACAAGTTGTCCAGCGACCAACTCCTCCTCATCATCACCTTCTTCCTCATTAACTTCAGGAGGAGGACCCGTTATCTTCTCCCTGATAAATTTAAAGTCCTCGGCAATGTTATCCTTCACAAGGGGTTCAGCTCGATCGCTCTTGAAGAATACATTTCTCGGGTATCCAATCTGCTCTTGGGGCTTAGGAAAGGCCTTTTCCTATCTACGAGTGTAGGCATCATCCTTATCTCGCATCACTTTAACTAGTACCTGTAATACCCCGTATTTTCATGGCTTTTAAATTTAAGAATTTATTAAATTTAATTGAGATAAATTAATTTAATTTTAATCTGAAATGTTGTTTTAAATATTTACTAGCGTGACAAGAGTTAGTAATTATTGGGAATATATTATTTGTTGCATATTAATGGATGAGTATAGTAATATATGAGATTTATTTTTATAATATTGTCACGTGTGAATAAAATGACAATTGGGGAAATTTAAGTCGGGACGCGCCTGTGTCGTGTCGGGACTAAATGTGGATTAATAAAAGTGAATATTTTATAGGTTGTTCGTATGATCGTTTTGAGTGTGCCAACGCGTCCGGAAGGGTCGAGATAGTCAGAAAAGTATACCCGGGGGGTTTGATTTGGGTCTCGGGGCGTTTTTAGGCCTAATTAGTACCCCGGGAGGGCATTTTAGACATTTTGTATTTTTGGGTAATTAAACCCACGAAAATTAAAGGGGTTATATCATATGTTTAGGTTATCTCCTAGGGTTAGATAACTCAAAACACTAGAACGCCCATTGGAGAGGACAGGAGAGAGCTCTCAAGGCATTCCAAGGCTCAAAACTCATCCGTTTACACCGCCGCCACCACCAATGCGTAGATCACGAGACGGGGAACGCAACCACACCAAATTCAACACCAAACCAGATTTCTGAAAATCCCAGGCAAGTGTTTATCTTGCTTATTTCGTTGATGCATCTTTCATATTAGTTTAGGAATGATTAGGATGAATTGTATGGAAGAAAAACCCAATTTGAGATAGGAAATTGCATGTAGTGATGATTTATATGATATTCTGGAAACCCTTTGTCATGTAAAGGATTAAGAGTTTAATTAAGAAAAGAGTTCTAATCAGATACAAACACTAAAAAAAATTATTTCGGATGATCGGACCATTGGAATCGCTTGAAATTTTAGTATGTTGTAGCGAACGGCGAGACAGGACTGCTGACAAAAATTCAGCTTGATCAGACGGTCGAATTTCTAAAACTATTATTTTTACTAGAAAGTTTTATGTTTTGAGGACTCTTAGAGAGTTTTATATTTTGAGCACTCTTCTAAGTAATAAAAAAAAATCATACAAAACTCCATTTTAATTTCGATTTCGAAACCGTTTGAAATTCTCATCATTGAAAATAAAATTCAAAAGCCTTTAATGTAAGGCGAAATCTATATTTTTGGGATATTTTGCATAAGGGATAATGTAAGTATGTATTAAAGGGGAGAGACACGTAAGAGAGAGTTACGTTGGAACATAAATAGATATCTACTGAATTGTACATTTGGAAGAATAGAGTCCATGAAGGTTACGTAGTAAGTTGGAAAAACCCTTCGAATTAAAGTTAGAAACGAACCATTATACTTGATATATAATAATGGGAAAATAAGGATAAATGTTGTGAATGTGGGTTATTGGATAAACCTAAATTGATATAATAAAAGTGGTATATTTATATGATTGTGTATGAATATATTATATACTTGTGAAAATCATGCCCGCGCTACTTGCTATCCCTGAGGTTACCGCGCTGGGACGATCTTATCTCGTGTGCCTTATCGGGGATATTGACTCGTACCCTAGAAGATAGGAATCCTAGGTACAGGCTATCGAATCGGTAGTCACGGTCCTAAGAGACGTGAGGGTATGTACTGACCTCTTGGACTTGGAAACTATGATTCGCCTCAATATTGTTTGTGTATGTATTTATACAGTTCGAGAGTGATTCCGAACGTGTATTCCCTTTAGTACGATTGATACGAGGATTGGATAGCAGAGTATATCCGCACCATAGTTTTTATGTGGGGTGCTGTTATGATATATATATTATACGAGTAGTTAATATATATATATATGGAATTCTGAAATCTGGAACTGCCTACTGTGATTTGATATGTAGGACATGGTTGATGACTCAAATTAGTGGGATGCTGTCATGATATATATATTATACGAGTAGTTAATATATATATGAAATTCTGAAATCTGGAACTGCCTACTGTGATTTGATATGTAGGACATGGTTGATGACTCAAATTATAAATAATTGTTTTGAGAAAGTATGATATGACATTCGAAAACTTTATTGATTAATAAAGTTAAAAGGAGAACCTTGGTTACAAATTGAAATCTTACGTTTTAAATACTTGTGTTGTTCAGTTGTAAATCCTGAGAATAACCTAAGATAAGTTAAATCATTGGGGAAAGATAGTGTGGTATATGACGAGATAGACCATTGGGAAGGTTAGTGCGATAGGTGTGCACACTAGAAGAGAGGTGAGAATTTCTCAAGAGAGTGTCACACTAATATGTTGTTGCATTAGCCTGTAATCAATTTAAATACTTGCTAAACGAATTTTTAAATCATATACACTATCGGGCTCTGACTCGTTTCAATTTCCTTTTCTCTCTTGTATATATATTTATCTATTACAGGTGCCCAGCCACAGGGGCGTCTTACTTAGGATCCTTTGGAAGGAACGTGATGCAGCTTAGGTGGGAGTTGCAGGCATGTTGTTTAGACGACTTCATCCATTTGATTCTACTCCTAGTTCAGTTTTATCTAGCAGGGGCATGTGTCGCCCTCTTTCTATTATTTAGTTGGTATTGTCAGAGATTGAAATTTTTACTTTCAGTACCTTTATTTCGAGATTTATTACTCTTAGGATGTTTTCCTTTAGTGTTGTAAATGTTGGGATTTATTATTGATGATTAAATTCGTGTATGTTCAATTCTATTTTTATTCTTAATGTGTGACTCTTTAGATGTTAATGGTTTAAGGTTTTAAAACCGGATTTAATAAAATGAGAATAAGGTTTTAAATGGTTTTGGCACTTAGCTTAATTATTTAGGGTGTTTAAATTGGAAAAGTATTTTTACGACAGTGATGCTAAGAATGAACCAACTGTTCACCTTGATTTTAATTTAATAAATGAGTGATCGCCCGGTATTTAATTAGGTGGGGTGTCACAGGTGGTATCAGAGCATCAGGTTCTAGTGTCCTTAAGATCTGTACGGCTTATTATGCTTTCAGCGTTGCTTTGTTTGTTATAGATCCCTATGTTTAGGATTGTCGATTCCTTTTACGAGATTTCGTTTTCCTGCTATAATGTGTATACACTAGTGAATTGTAATTTAATTCGGATGTGTGCGTGTTCCGAGCGATGACGGATGTCAGAAGAGGATCGTTAAGCGTACATCAGGAGGCAGGGCTCAGTTGAGATTATGAAATATATCCGAGGATGATGACCGTAGTCGAGGTCACCTCCATTATGGCACGAGAAGCCACGACTAGAAAGGCGACTAAGGTGCAGCAATGATTTTTAAATGCTGTTATAGTCAAATGAGGTGCGAGGGTAAACTTACCCAACGTATTACAAAAACGTGTAGAGACTGTCAGTGGGAAATTTTAGAAATGCGAAAATTGTATGTGTTTACCAAAGGAGGTAAAGTATCCAAAGGCTTAAATATAGGACGGAGTGTGGCAAACTGAAAGTGAAAATTTAGAGAAAATTTTCTTAGCTTTCGGGACGAAATTATAATGGTTGGAGTCAACCACCAATTTTAGAAGTGGAATGCTATGCCTATAGGATAACCTTAGGTACAGTGTTGACCGTATGTTCCTTCCTCAACTGTTCAGGATGAGAAGCAAACGTGGTTCTGAACTCATCACAGGAGGGCATGACAGAAGTCCAATTGTGGATATGAATCCTAATCGTTAGCAAATTTTGTATCGAAAGAGGTAGATACTAGTGGAGGAATCGACTCCAAGTGGGAGACCAACTTGTAATAATAGTTGATAATACTCGAGGAGGAAATTTTGATGGACGACCGATTCAGAGGTTGACAATGTCATATTTTGTCAATATAGATGATAACGTTTCTTTGTGGGGGAAGTTAAAGGAATCGAAGAATTTAGTCGAGAATAAGAGTGAATACAACGGTGGTGGTAAAGCACCACAAAAGGATGTGGATACACATCAGGAAAACCATTTAAATGCTTCAGATAGTTAAATTCTTACCAAGTGATGGTAAATTCAGTAAGTACTATTATAGATAGTAACATGATCTTTATGGCCTAAAAAGCTAAGGGAACAACCGGGATGGCTAACAAGAATCGAGTCTACTAAAGTCCGAGAGAAGGACAATCCTAACCTGGTTAGTAGGACAGGTGATAAGTGGATTATGTGTTGAGGTATTTTGGTGCGGAGTGAAATTGCTCACGATAATATGTTCCAAAGTGAGAAAAAGGGACAAGAATACGGTGCCTAGTAAAGGACGACGATTAAAAATAATTTTGTTTTGGTTTGGGCAGACGTGTTACGTCTGAAAACCATTTGTGCAGTCAAGACGATTGTCAGGATGGAAGTATAAGTTGTTTCCTTAGAGGATGCAGCGTGTTTATGTGACACGAGCGAGTCACCATATTTTGTTCATTGCTAGATTAGCATGTGAGACGAGTTTAATGCATATCATTATAAATGTTACCATTATGTGAATATTTTTCCTTAGTATAGCGGGATTTTTCTTTGGTGTTATCCGCGGGGGATGAATGAGTATATTAACAGTGTTTTATACTTTATTGAGGTTACTCGTTGTAGTGATGCGATACACGAGTATGATATTATCTTTGTTAAAATGTTATAGAAATGGGTAGTATGATAGTGGGCATTTATTGCAAGGCTATCGGAGTAGTTACATTAGTGCAACACATTTTGTTTTGGAGAGGCTTTACCTGTAAGAAGGTTGGACTCGCACTTATATTATCTATCCTAGAGACTTCGGAGGAGATAGTGGGCTCGAGATATTCGATACCAATGTATGTATAGACTTTGTCAGTATGATTCAGTATGTACCGGGATTTACCGTTGAGCGAAAAGACTTGACTCGGTATTATGTTTAGCACCCCGGACTTAGTGATAGGAAGAGTGAAGTGTTATATTTATCCTTAAGAGATGTGGGAGTTAAGAGTTATACCCCTAATGTTAGAAAACGGAAATTTAGAGAATTTCGATCGTATGTATCCGAGGTTTATAGAATGTAATTACCATCAACCAATATGGGACGATAGTGAAATTGGTGAAACGTTCTTTGTTAAGCATAATTACGGGAGAAATTATAACTTTTCTGTCAAGGGACGGAATAAAGGGGTATATACTATGGACGGAGGACCTAACGGATTTCGATAACCGACAATGCTAGGTAGTAGTGTATCGGGGGGGTTTCTTGTTTGGATTTCGCTTTGCGAGACATCCCACGCATGAAACTTAGCGTAAGGTTGGATATAGGGAGACGTTTGGTCACTATTCCATGAGTTCGGTACCCTGGTCGAAATGGAATCAAGTAATTATGTATGTAAGTTGGAAGTTGAATTTTGTTTTAAGGTCATTGGAGCCGGATTTTTGTGGTAGGAAAGCATTGAAAGTTATCCCCACGAGTTGAGGGGTGGAACGATGATAAGGAGAATTTAAGAATTTTGATTTCTAGGGTGATTTGAGAGTACCCAAATGGCATAACCGCGTACAGAACACAAGGTGAGTAAATATTTGGAATGATTTTTAGCATGGATTATCTGAAAAGAACTTTATATTATACAAAAGAGATGACCTGTAATTATTTTGATGAATAGAGCGTTAGTGATTTATTTTGGTTGTTGTACCTATTTGGGAAAATTGTTGTACTTATCTGAGGAAGGTTGAGAATTATTATTCCTCTTTTATTGTCATGGAATTTGAATGCCCTATTCCTTCTATTCCGTTGAATTTAGTTAGTCCTACAGATGAGTATCACGCCGTTAGCTCTCCCAGGGTGGTCGGAGTATTGCAAAAATGTGGGCATCTTGGTTAACTACAGTTAAAATAGTCCGAGTCGAAGGGACGTGGTAATAGACGTGTGAAATATATGTTTGTGGGACTAGTATAACGAAGTGGAAGTGATAGAGTGGATTAAACGTCACATGAGGGGCGATAATCCATACATAAGTGTGCAATTAGAACAACACGCCCTAACTTGATTGGAAGGCTGTGGGAAGCCATTCAAGAATTGGTATTCCTTGAATAGAGTAGAATTTAATTGTTATGAAGCACACCCGTAGCGTAGTTGTTATTAGTCAAGTGTGAGAGCGACTTGCGCATACAAAGAGTAATGATGTTAGTATAGTATAAGAGATCCAGAAGTGCGCTTCGTGGAGAGAAGAGCACGGGTCGGAACTTTCGGCATACTCCAAGGAAGGAAGAGGAGTATTACGTGTCACTTAATGTGAGACATTTCATGGGAAGAATCGATGTTTAGCGAGACGTAGTGAGTAGTCTCTACATGCACTGACCATAGGTAAGGTTTGGTTGAAAGAGGAGAATCAACCAAAGAATTTTGTGTTTATCGAAAATTCCTGAAATTGGAAGAGGTTGGTAAAGTCGGTAAAGTTCTTGGATGGGTTGCCATCCTCAAAACAAGATCAAGGGTTTATCCCGAACATATGAATTAAGTCGCCGAGAGGGAAGTGATTGATATTCCTTTGGGCTGGCTTAAAATATTAACTAGTATGCCCCAGACTTCCTTTGAAAGGAAGGATCGCGCCAGTGCATGGTCCGGCGCAGTATAAATTTCTGAATCAGGATGAGATTGGTGAATCCCACCTTTGATATGGGATTTCAGGAACCAGCGGAGATAAGATTTCATTTCGAGTAGGATGTATCACCCTTAGCCAGGGAATAAGCGCATGGTGATTAAAGATTAGTGGAGCCACGTGAAGGAGATTTTGGAATCTTGGTACGATGATTTCAAGAATGCCCTGTAGAAGCACTCGTACCTGTTTGTCGCGTACGAGGTACTTATTAAGGTTTTGTTATGGAAGAACCTCGACTATTCTCCTTCCGTATGTTTAGAGGAGAGTAGATAATCAGAATTTTTGGATCGGTCGAGAAAATATCCGATAACTATGGTGGAATTCCACGACTATTTTAGGCAGTCAAGAGTGGTCAAATGTTCGTATGATCTTCTCAGAATGGGAATTTTGTGTATGAATAAATCCGAGTAGTTGTCATGTAGTGAGGTGCGGCCTCCTAATGATAGTGAGATAATGGAATTTATAACGTATAGTCGTAACCTATTTAAATATTGTCGGGTGGGAGCACAATGTGAAGTGTCTCCAATGAGAATGTAAAGCAATGTTGCTGTGAAGAAAGGGCTATAGTGATTGAGCGTCGTAATGTGTAGTTAGTTTGTGTACGGAAAAGGATATCCAGAATTGTGCTACATGGTAGGCCTTATTTTCCGCATTTCGGGACGAAATTCCGTTATTAGGGGGGAAGTATGTAATACCCCGTATTTTCATGGCTTTTAAATTTAAGGATTTATTAAATTTAATTGAGATAAATTAATTTAATTTTAATCCGAAATGTTGTTTTAAATATTTACTAGCGTGACAAGAGTTAGTAATTATTGGCAATATATTATTTGTTGCATATTACTGGATGAGTATAGTAATATATGAGATTTATTTTTATAATATTGTCATGTGTGAATAAAATGATAATTGGGGAAATTTAAGTCGGGACGCGCCTGTGTCGTGTTGGGACTAAATGTTGATTAATAAAAGTGAATATTTTATAGGTTGTTCGTATGGTCGTTTTGAGTGCGCCAACGCGTCCGAAAGGGTCGAGATAATCAGAAAAGTATACCCGGGGGTTTGATTTGAGTCTCGGGGCGTTTTTAGGCCTAATTAGTACCCCGGGAGGGCATTTTAGTCATTTTGTATTTTTGGGTAATTAAACCCACGAAAATTAAAGGGGTTATATCAGATGTTTAGGTTATCTCCTAGGGTTAGATAACTCAAAACACTAGAACGGCCATTGGAGAGGAGAGGAGAGAGCTCTCAAGGCATTCCAAGGCTCAAAACTCACCCGTTTACACCGCCGCCACCGCCAACGCGTAGATCACGAGACGGGGAACGCAACCACACCTAATTCAACACCAAACCAGATTTCTGAAAATCCCAGGCAAGTGTTTATCTTGCTTATTTCGTTGATGCATCTTTCATATTAGTTTAGGAATGATTAGGATGAATTGTATGGAAGAAAAACCTAATTTGAGATAGGAAATTGCATGTAGTGATGATTTATATGATATTCTGGAAACCCTTTGTCATGTAAAGGATTAAGAGTTTGATTAAGAAAAGAGTTCTAATCAGATACAAACACTAAAAAAAATTATTTCGGATGGTGGACCATTGGAATCGCTTGAAATTTTAATATGTTGTAGCGAACGGCGAGACAGGACTACTGCCAAAAATTTAGCTTGATCAGACGGTCGGATTTCTAAAACTATTATTTTTACTAGAAAGTTTTATGTTTTGAGGACTCTTAGAGAGTTTTATATTTTGAGGACTCTTCTAAGTACTAAAAAAAAATTCAATTAAAACTCCATTTTAATTCCGATTTCGAAACCGTTTGAAATTCTCATCTTTGAAAATAAAATTCAAAAGCCTTTAATGTAAGGCGAAATCTATATTTTTGGGATATTTTGCATAAGGGGTAATGTAAGTATGTATTAAAGGGGAGAGACACATAAGAGAGAGTTACGTTGGAACATAAATATATATCTACTGAATTGTACATTTGGAAGAATAGAGTCCATGAGGGTTACGTAGTAAGTTGGAAAAACCCTTCGAATTAAAGTTAGAAACGAACCATTATACTTGATATATAATAATGGGAAAATAAAGATAAATGTTGTGAATGTGGGTTATTGGATAAACCTAAATTGATATAATAAAAGTGGTATATTTATATGATTGTGTATGCATATATTATATACTTGTGAAAATCATGCCCGCGCTACTTGCTATCCCTGAGGTTACCGCGCTGGGACGATCTTATCTCGTGTGCCTTATGGGGGATATTGACTCGTACCCTAGAAGATAGGAATCCTAGGTACAGGCTATCGAATCGGTAGTCACGGTCCTAAGAGACGTGAGGGTATGTACTGACCTCTTGGACTTGGAAACTATGCTTCGCCTCAATATTGTTTGTATATGTATTTATACAGTTCGAGAGTGATTCCGAACGTGTATTCCCTTTAGTACGATTGATACGGGGATTGGATAGCAGAGTATGTCCGCACCATAGTTTTTATGTGGGGTGCTGTTATGATATATATATATTATACGAGTAGTTAATATATATATATGGAATTCTGAAATCTGGAACTGCATACTGTGATTTGATATGTAGGACATGGTTGATGACTCAAATTTGTGGGGTGCTGTTATGATATATATATTATACGAGTAGTTAATATATATATATATATATATATATATATATATATGAAATTCTGAAATCTGGAACTGCCTACTGTGATTTGATATGTAGGACATGGTTGATGACTCAAATTATAAATAATTGTTTTGAGAAAGTATGATATGACATTCGAAAACTTTATTGATTAATAAAGTTAAAAGGAGAACGTTGGTTACAAATTGAAATCTTACGTTTTAAATACTTGTGTTGTTCAGTTGTAAATCCTGCGAATAACCTAAGATAAGTTAAATCATTGGGGAAAGATAGTGTGGTATATGACGAGATAGACCATTGGGAAGGTTAGTGCGATAGGATTGCACATTAGAAGAGAGGTGAGAATTTCTCAAGAGAGTGTCGCACTAATATGTTGTTGCATTAGCCTGTAATCAATTTAAATACTTGCTAAACGAATTTTTAAATCATATACACTATCGGGCTCTGACCCGTTTCTATTTCCTTTTCTCTCTTGTATATATATGTATCTATTACAGGTGCCCAGCCACAGGGGCGTCTTACTTAGGTTCCTTTGGAAGGAACGTGTTGCAGCTTAGGTGGGAGTTGCAGGCATGTTGTTTAGACGACTTCATCCATTTGATTCTACTCCTAGTTTAGTTTTATCCAGCAGGGGCATGTGTCGCCCTCTTTCTATTATTTAGTTGGTATTGTCAGAGATTGAAATTTTTACTTTCAGTACCTTTATTTCGGGATTTATTACTGTCAGGATGTTTTCCTTTAGTGTTGTAAATGTTGGGATTTATTATTGATGATTAAATTCGTGTATGTTCAATTCTATTTTTATTCTTAATGTGTGACTCTTTAGATGTTAATGGTTTAAGGTTTTAAAACCGGATTTAATAAAATGAGAATAAGGTTTTAAATGGTTTTGACACTTAGCTTAATTATTTAGGGTGTTTAAATTGGAAAAGTATTTTTACGACAGTGATGCTAAGAATGAACCAACTGTTCACCTTGATTTTAATTTAATAAAGGAGTGATCGCCCGGTATTTAATTAGGCGGGGTGTCACAGTACCTTCTTAACATTAGCCTTGGCTTCATCAGCCTTAGTCTTGGCATTCTCGGCATCCTTTTTGTCCTTATCGTCATTAAAAACTAGGGCGACTAACTAGTTGTTCTTCTTATGGAGAGCAGTGTTTCCAACCTCCAAGATTTACACCTTCTGGTCAAGCTTTTCTTTCTCGGTGATCGCAGCCTGACTAGCCGACTAAGAATCTTCTAGAGCCTTAATAATTTTGCCTAAAACTTTCTCAACGTCTTGGCAGGACATCTTAAGCACATCTCTCTCCAACAACTAGTCGCAGTGGATCATAAGCGGTAATATACAGGAGAGAAAAATCTCAATGAAACTCACATAAGGGATTCAAAAAGGAGAGCATGTAAGGAAGCAACTTACAAGAGAAAAGTTTTGGTTATCACATTACACAAACCAGTCATGGGATAAGGAAGCAACAACTACTCTATCAACAGGAAATATTACTGAATGGATCAAGCCGTGAGTTAGGTCAATAAAGACTGGGCAACAACCTTGCCATTATTAGCAGCGTTTTCCCCCGCAACAGACAGTGGGCGAGGAGCATGATACATCCTCATCTTCTTAGAGAGGGGATCATGATCTTTGGCGAAAGAATCCCCAATGTCCAATGGATAACCCGACCCTTTACTTCACTTTTCTTTCTCGTCGGTTGAGCAAGCTCTTTATCCTTACCGGTCGAATAAGAAAAGGGGATTTTGTATTTAGATTGGCATCAATAAAATTCACGACCTTTCTTCGAGGGGCCATGGTGCCAGGAGAGAGTTCAATAAAATGTACAATTGAAAAGTCTATAGACTCAAAGGAGGAAGATGTTTCCCCCTCATTTGATTCCTACTCACCTAAACCCTCAGAGGTGGAAGCTTTCGGGTCATCCAAAAGAATGGGAATGATCGGAGTCTGTTCAATTGTTCTAATAATGAAAGAAGTGGTCAAGCTCTTATAATCGAGAAGAAAGGCAACCGACCTAGAGTGTTCAACAACTCCAATACTTTATTGAATCGCCCAAAATTTTCGAAGATTAGCAGATTTAATGTCATGAGTGTGAGGAGGCTTCTTCTTACTTTTATCTTCTAGAAACAAAGGAAAGGCATTCATCATCAGTCAAATGAAAAGAAAAACGCAGCACAATAATACAATAGCAACCTAACATATTCCTTGTCCTTCCTGATGGCACCTTGGCCCTTCATAGTTGACACCCTCAGGAACAGGGGAGTACTGTCAATTCTTCATGATGATGTCATGCTTCCAATAATCTTTGTTATAATCAATTAAATTTATGACTAGGGCCCGAGTGGCCACTATCATTTTCAGATAATAAATGTTTTCATGGATTGATGCCGATTGGTAGTACTACTTGATATCATCAATACCAAGATTGGTCTCATATAACTTATTAATATCATAAACCCCATTAACAATCCTCCAAGTATTTGGAGCGATATGGGTTGGGACCACATCGAAGTATCAACAGAACTCAAGAAGTAACCAATTTAAGGGGAAGGTTATCCCACATTCAACAATGAAAATCAAAGGCAGGCATTGGCCTTCCTCAACCTCATAGAGATCACATGGGCCCCCACATGTTCTACAGTGACCCATTGGGGAATACGATAGTCAAATTTGAACTTTTCAATAGTATTTTCATTAATGACGTGTACCGTTTTCGAAAGATAAGGGCAACTTAAAGAAAGAAATTAAGAAATAAAAAAAGTTAAAGAAATGGAGTTAAGCATGCTTATAGTGAAACAAGGGTAATGAAAGCCCTTCTCCGAAATTCGCAGGATTTAAAATGGAAGAGAAAGAGAGGGAGCAGTTGTTTTATGGTGGAGAACGAACTCACAATTCCCAAGAGCAATTATTACGCGAGTACGATAACTATCGGAGTGACGACCTCATTTCCTCATGGCTAAGTAAATATGCCGTATTTATAAGCATGTCCCCGAGGCACATAAGCTATGAAAAACTTCTCAGTTTCTGGGGAATTTACAGAATTGGCCTCCGACAAATACACAGATATTTTTTACGGTTATCAGCCTTCGACCAGAGGAAGAACCTTGCTACTTCCACAAAGAGTAAAGACTTGTTGATAATCTACAGCTGATCAGAGGCGCAAAAGCACAAAGGCCTCAAAACGCCTTTAGACTTCGAGGGAAATTGTGTGGTCAAGAACTGCACTGGCACGTGCTCAGGCACATGTGCCTACAATTAATGAAGACTCCCAGACATAATGGACTCATTCAAGACTATTGTTTGTAACGGTGCTTGTGACAAATGATAGGTCCGAACTCTTAGGGATAACTATTAACGAGACTTATGACTCTGCTAAGTTGCCTTATAAATGTAAACATGCCCCATATGAGAGAGACATGTATTATTGTATCGTCGAGCAATACTACAACTCTATCGACCTGAGTTCTTGACCAATAAAGGATAAACCCTACCACCCCGTGGATGTAAGAACGCTGCCAAATCACGTAAATCTTGTGTTATGCGTGTGATTTCTTTGTTTACTGTCATTATTATTCTTGCTTGGCTTTTGCAAATAAAATACCATCATCTGTATGAAATTATAACCAACAAGACTTTTTTTTAATATTTTTCGATTTTTTAATATTTTTTAGTTTTATTCAAACTTTATTTTTCAAATTTTTAAATGTATTTTTGTAATTTCTAAAATATATTTTTTGTAATTTCCAGATTAATTTTTTTTTTTTTGTTATTTCCAAAATTTTAAAATATTTTTGTGTAATTAATAGATTTTTCTATTTTTTAAAATATTATATAATATCTTGGACTAAAATGCCAACATCTGCATG
Organism: Sambucus nigra; assembly: GCA_949130495.1. Lineage (NCBI taxonomy): Eukaryota > Viridiplantae > Streptophyta > Magnoliopsida > Dipsacales > Adoxaceae > Sambucus > Sambucus nigra. Next base: position 405,948,288 of record OX422222.1, read on the forward strand.
GCACATGATTAATATTTCAGCCAAATAGTTAACATCGTTAAGGTTTGGGGGTTACCTTAAATGATTTAAAAAGTCCAGGGTTAAATGTAGAATATGAAAGTTTAGGTGGGGAAGTGAATTAAGGGATAAAGTTCAGGTGGATAGGTGTAACTAACCCTAAAAGTTCATATAACTTTGTAATAACTTTGAATAATTCTCCTCAGTAATTTCAATAATGGAGTGAGAGCCTTTGGAGGGAAATAGATAGACCACTGGGAGGAAATGTAGTTTGGGGTACAATTTTGGGTATACGTTTTAGTTTCCCCGTTATGAAAAGAGAGAGAGAGAGAGAGAGAGAGAGAGAGAGAGAGAGAGAGAGAGAGAGAGAAGATGAAAATGAGGCGAGAGAGAAGCAATTTAATTATTTCTTACTCGGGCCATTAATTTAATGTGAATTCGCACCTCACGTGTGCGAGCGAATTCAAGTGTAATTTTGCACTTTCCAAGAGTGTAGTATTAGTATACATAGGTTTCAAATGCAATTATTCTGTAAATATATAATAAAATTGCATTTTTTAAATAAAAGAATATGACATAATGAAGCCTAAATGTTCACATCAACCTATCTTTGTTTGTTCTTATTGCGACAAACAATGTAATAGGGGTGTGTACCGAGCATATTGGGTTGGGTTGGTTCGATTTTTCCCCTTATTGGTTCGGTTCCAGTTCCAAAAAATACAAGCCCGGTCTTATCGGTTCGATTCTCTGTTCCAGCACAAACTCAAACCGAACCAAAGCATAAACCGATCTGATTCGGAACCGAACCTAGGTTTTGGACCAAACCGGAATCGATTCGATCCTAATTTGTTTTTATATCTTGATATCTATGAAAAATGTCACGTATTTTATTTAATTCAAAGGTTTTATATTAATTTTGACTTTTGGGACTTGTATTGCCTTTATAATGTTTGCTTATCGTGTCCTTTTATATTATACTTGAGGAAAATTTTATTATTATTATTTTTTAATATATTTTTGGAACTGACAACCGATTCAAACCAATCTAAGAACCATTAGTGCGGATTGGTTTGGTTTTAGACCTAATCATTTTGGTTTCAATTCTGAAAACATGGAACCGCTCAACCCCGATTTCGGTTCTGGGTTCATAGTGAAATCGAACCAACTCGAATCGTGTACATCCGTACAAGGTATTCTAATCCGATCAGGTTTATTAAAAGCAACATACTCCCTCAGTCCCAAATTAAGAGTCCACTATTCCCTTTTGGGTTGTTCTAAATTAAGGGTCCACTTTCTTTTTTTTAAACATAATCAACGAACCAAGTTTCACGATGCTGAACTAGAGTTAAGTCTTGACCGTTAATTGAATGTATTCTTAATCTATACAAATTGAAGACATGAACTCTTAATTAGGAACAACAGGAGTATATTTTATTAAATATATCTCATTCATATTTCTAGTAAATGAAATGGATGTCATAAAAGAAAATAAACTAAAGAGATAGTAACCTTGTCAGAGCTACTCGAGTTCAACTTGTGTTCGTTTGAAAAAAGACCGTTCGATACAGGTTTGTAATTTAAACGAGCCAAGCTTGAACAAAATTTTAAGCTCATTCTCTTATTGAGGTCGGATCAAATTCAACTCTATCGCCAATATTCATACTAAATTGGTGTAAAATAACCAAGCTACTCGAGCTCGGCTCGTGTTCGCTTGCTCAGAAGCTCATTCGAGCTCTTCTTGTAAGATAAATGAACCAAACTTGAACATATTTTTAGGCCCGTTTACATTCACAAATCAAGCTTAAGCAACCTTAAGCTTGACTTGCCATTTACTTCACCCCTACCTTTGGGTCATGTTGATAAAAAAAAATTGTACAAAGACTCGTCATAAATAGACAATTGGGCTCATTGCAAGTGCAGGGGCTAAGCCAAAATGTGTTAGCAATTTTTCCCAAATATCCTGTCACAAAGTATACCTACATGGTTAATAAACTTCAGAGAACCACCATGAATCCCCCCTCTCCGGATCGTTAATCCTAATGGAAACTAAAAACCCTCTCTATGATCCACCCAACCACCTTTATAGTTCTAACACTTGTGCTATAAGAATCCCCCATGCATCCCCAATGAAGATAAAAAAATACCGAACCCTTGAACCCAACCCCCCAAAGGTCGACGATTAAAGAATTATTAATATTTTTCTTTTTCTATTTCTTGAGGGACAAAAATGTCAGTTTTTTTAGATCGAGATAATTCATTGTGAGGTTTTCTCTCACATAGGAGGTTCTTCCCTTGATTAGTACAAGGTTGTTTTTCCCTAAGATTTTCTTGTGTGATATCTTGGGTATGGTTAATCTCTCTTCTCTGGTGCTAATAGAAGAGGACTTAAGATTTGAGGCGAAAGATTGACTAAATAAAGGAAGAAGAAAAAGGTATAGATATAGAGGAAAGAGTGGTGGAAAATATAGCGAGGAAGAGTTAATTTTTCTTAATCAGCACAGTAATGGAACCATGATTACCCAGCTTTGAAGCTCTTCATACAACAATGCAATTATCATGGAAACCTAGTTAAGGAATGGATATGAAGAAAACAGGTGAAAATTGTTTCATGTTTAAATTCAACTATATTGTCGATAAAAGGAGGGTGCTAAATGGAAGATTGTGGTCTTTTAATAAGAACTTTGTTCTTCAACAAGAACTTGATGGAGAATTAACACCTATGGATATGGAATTCAAATGGAATCTCATGTGGGTTCGCATTTTTAATCTTCCCATAAACAAAATGGAAGAGGAAACGGGTAGAATAATAGGAAACAAACTTGAAAATTTTGAAGAAATAGATGTATCACCAGATGGGACTAGTTGGGGTCGTTTCTTGCGAATGCGGGTATCATTGGATATAAAGAAACCACTCTTACGTAGTACAAGAATGAACATTAAGGGGAGGGAGGTTGTTCAAGTATTTTTTCACTACAAGCATGCCCCTATTTTTTGCTACTTCTATGGTTGCATTGGCCACAATAATAAGGATTGTAAAGAAAGATTTGCAGTAGATGAAGATTTCGTCATGCCCCTCAAATATAGAGAATGGTTAAGATATATGTCGGATAGGAAAGATAATATCTGCAACCATGGTGGTGGAAATGTGAAGAAGGAAAATCAGTGACTAAATATGCGATGGAATCTTGTCGGGCGGTAGTAGAGGTTGAAAAAGAAGCGTGTCAAAAAACAAAAAATATTATTCGTGATGGGGGTGGCCAAAATCAAGGTAAACAAATGGAATGTGACAAAGTCGAGAATCCACTAAAAAGAAAAGTGAGGGGATGTGGTCAGATTCTGGAAAAAAGACAAGATACTAAGTTGGATGATTTAACAAATATGACCGTGGGAGACATGACCATGCACAAGATGGACTATTCCACTACTTTAATTCCCACTAATAGCTATCGTACACTCCCCATACACTTTGAATATCTAAAAGCCACCCCACTATCCGTTTTGGCAGGAAATGTATTTTCCCCATCCTGTATTCCCCCGAGTGAAGAGAAAGATAATAGTAAGTGTCCAATTATGAGTGACTCCACTACTGAAATTTATCAACCCATGTTGGAAACTGACCAACCCACTACTATTTTGAGATTATTGTTCCCTCACATGAAAATATTCTCTCAAATACTAAGAAATCCAATAACACCACAAATCCACTCACACAAAAGACAACACCCAAATAAATAATTGATGATGCTGGAAATAGCACCAACAGTCAAGGTGTTTGTAAGCACAAATTAGTGATAACAATGGCATCACAAGAGTATACTAAATATAAGAAATTGAGGTGAGGAGAAGAGAAGAGGATGAACACTTAAATGTAAGTGGTTCAGCCAATCTGGCCTACGTCCACTGTGAGTGTGTGTGAGTAATATCACTGAATGAAGGCACTAATGGCCATGGATACAATCTCTCAAGATTTCTCTCTCTACTGTGTAAAATGACAGAGTTTCAGCTAGGGTTATAATTTTTTACCCCTTTACAAGGTAGAGGATGACCTCTATATATAGTGCTTAGGGGGTGTAATGTACCCCCCAAGAATGCAATGAGCATGTGCATAAGGATCGAACCAGTATGAGAATGACACATGGATGATCTTATGTAGATAATGATGACCTCAATATTCCCTCACGTGAGGGGAATGATTCGGTTATAACAGATTTGACCACGTGTTTTAAACCTTACATGTGCTTGTAAATGCTCGGCTATGTGTCCTTGACTGATGTAACCTCGGCCTGGACGAGTACGAGGTTGGTGGAATCGGTTGTAGTTTCTTTGTATTGTCTCTAATCATGATGACCTCAACCAGGAGGGCTAGCCGAGGTTAGGTGTGAGGTAGTTGTAATGTCGGCTGAGGCCGATGATGACGTTGGCAGTTGATTGAGCCCGTGAGACTCTGCTGACCTCGGTTGATGAAGAGATGAGGTTGGTGTATGAGGGGCCAACCTTATGAGAGACGACCTTACTGATGGTTGTCCTAAGCATCTTGTCAACTCGGTTGTGGCTGAGATGACGTTGATGCTGGAGAAAGCCGAGGTCGGGGCACAATGTGATGATCTATGAGGTTGAGGTCGAGGCTGAGCTGCTGTATGAGAGTTACGAGGCAGACGCAGAGGCCAACGTCTTCTGTTCCGACCCTTATCTGGACGACCCTGCCAATGATTAAACCGTGGCCGACCCTTATCTGGATGACCCCGCCAATGATTTAGCCATGGCCGACCTTACTGAGGTCGACCCTTATATGGACGACCCTGCTGAGGATTAAGCCATGGTTGACCCTGCTGAGGCCGACCCTTATCTGGACGACCCTGCTGAGGATTAAGCCATGGCCGACCTTACTGAGGTCGACCCTTATCTGGAGGACCCTACCAATGATTAAGCCGTAGCCGACCCTGCTGAAGCCGACCCTTATCTGGATGACCCTGCCAATGATTAAGCCATGGCCGACCCTACTGAGGCCGACCCTTATCTGGACGACCCTGCTGAGGATTAAGCCATGGCCGACCCTGCTGAGGCCGACCCTTATCTGGACAACCCTGGTGAGGATTAAGCTGTGGCAGACCCTACTGAGGCCGCCCCTTATCTGGATGATCCTACCAGTGATTTAGCCATGGCCGACCTTACTGAGGCTGACCCTTATATGGACGACCCTGCTGAGGATTAAGCCGTGGCCGACCCTGCTGAGGCCGACCCTTATCTGGACGACCTACTGAGGATTAAGCCATGGCCGACCTTATTGAGGCCGACCCTTATCTGGATGACCCTGCCAATGATTAAGCCGTGGCCGACCCTACTGAGGCCGACCCTTATCTAGACGACCCTGCTGAGGATTAAGCCGTGGCCGACCCTACCGAGGCACTTGTGACGACTTAGCCGTGAGATGTGATGCCCGTCGTCCTAAGAGACGAAGGTACATTTTGGTCATATCAATTATCCCCTAGCCCTTAGTCTTCAATGTAGATAGAAGGGTAAGGGATAAAGTATCTTTGGGCCGAGAAGTTGATGAGATGCTGTTTATGTGGTGGGAGAGGTCGAGGGTGCTTGGGTCATAAGACCTCTGATGCTTAAATCCTTCTCTGTACTTTGCACAAACTGATGGTACTGCTATTGGTCGGCCTTAGCCGAGAGGTCCTTTCTCTTATTAGACTGAGATAATAAGCTAGTCCTTTGGCAAGATGAGGCTGTGTTGGTCCAGGCCGAGATGATGAGTCGATCTTCTGATAGGATAATTGGTGGTAATGAGATCATCGGATGCACTGTCATGGACGAGGCCGAGGCTTCCTGTGTCGACCCCCATGCCGAGTCATAATATCTCTATGTTTGATGATTTATCAAGGTCAGCCTTGACCGAGGGGTCCTAATCTTGGACAAAGGTATACTTGGGCATATCACTGATGTTTGTCTCTAACCAAGACAAAGGTTTTCAAAGTATGAGATCACCAAGTTAATGATGTTTGTCTCATATATGAGGCCACCAAGTTAATGATGTTAACTCTCATGTCACCAAGTTAATGATGTTTCAGATATGAGATCACCAAGTTAATGATGTTTTTCTCAGATATGAGGCCACCAAGTTAATGTTGTTTCAGATATGAGATCACCAAGTTAATGATGTTTGTCTCATATATGAGGCCACCAAGTTAATGATGTTAACTCTCATGTCACCAAGTTAATGATGTTTCAGATATGAGATCACCAAGTTAACGATGTTTGTCTCAGATATGAGACCACCAAGTTAATGATGTTAACTCTCATGTCACCAAGTTAATGATGTTTCAGATATGAGATCACCAAGTTAATGATGTTTGTCTCAGATATGAGGCCACCAAGTTAATGATTTTAACTCTCATGTCACCAAGTTAATGATGTTTCAGATATGAGATCACCAAGTTAATGATGTTTGTCTCAGATATGAGGCCACTAAGTTAATGATGTTAACTCTCATGTCATCAAGTTAATGATGTTTCATATATGAGATCACCAAGTTAATGATGTTTGTCTCAGATATGAGGTCACCAAGTTAATGATGTTAACTCTCATGTCACCAAGTTAATGATGTTTCAGATATGAGATCACCAAGTTAATGATGTTTGTCTCAGATATGAGGCCACCAAGTTAATGATGTTAACTCTCATGTCACCAAGTTAATGATGTTTCAGATATGAGATCACCAAGTTAATGATGTTTATCTCAGATATGAGGCCACTAAGTTAATGATGTTAACTCTCATGTCATCAAGTTAATGATGTTTCATATATGAGATCACCAAGTTAATGATGTTTGTCTCAGATATGAGGTCACCAAGTTAATGATGTTAACTCTCATGTCACCAAGTTAATGATGTTTCAGATATGAGATCACCAAGTTAATGATGTTTGTCTCAGATATGAGGCCACCAAGTTAATGATGTTAACTCTCATGTCACCAAGTTAATGATGTTTCAGATATGAGATCACCAAGTTAATGATGTTTAAGGTCTGAGGTCATTAAACTAAGATGTTTCACCTTAGACCTTGTCACCAAATTATGATGTTTTAAGGTCTGAGGTCATCAAACTATGATGTTACCCCCATAAATTTAACCAAATTAATGATGTTTAAGGTCTGAGGTCATCAAACTAAGATGTTTCACCTCAGACCTTGCCACTAAATTATGATGTTTTAAGGTTTGGGGTCATCAAACTATGATGTTACCCCCATAAATTTCACCAAATTAATGATGTTTAAGGTCTGACCTTGTCACCGAATTATGATATTTAAGGTCTGAGGTCATCTAATTAAGATGTTTCATTTCAGACCTTGTCACCAAATTATGATGTTTAAAGTCTGAGGTCATCAAACTATGATGTTACCCTCATAAATTTACTATGATGAAATAGAGTATTGACACATGAACTGCTCCTCATTAACATTCTCTTCATAAAATGTTACATGTAATACAAGAAAATAACTGCAACATCATATGTAATACTTCTTCAGGTGATCAGCATTGCATGGATTGGAGAAAGGTTCCCCTTCGAGGTTTTCTAACCGGTAGGTACGAGGTACAACCTCATCGACTACTTTGTAGGGACCATGCCAGTTCGAGTGGAGCTTATTTTCTTTCTGCAACGTCTTCTTTAGCACTAGGTCTCCCACAGCTATAGGTCTTGATTTCATCCTCTTCTTTGGAAGCCATGGCTTCCTCGGCATTCATGACCTTACCAGCTGTTGCCAGCAGCTCGGCCATAGATTTTGGAGGGTCTTCAGCATGCTTCCATAGTAGCTTTCCCTTCTGAAGTCCTCCAATGAGAGTTGTCATAGCTATACTCTCTTCATAATCTTCCACTTCTAGCTTTTCCTTGTTAAATATTGCAATGTAATCTCTTAGGCTCTCATTCTTTCCCTGCTTGACGTACAACAAATGAGTGGTCTTCTTTTGAGGTCTTACCCCCAAAACAAAAGTTGTGAATAAACCGTTCAGCGAAGCCCTTAAAGTTCCCAACAGAGTTCTTTGGAAGAGGAACCAAATATGTGTAGCTCCCGTTAAAGTCCTTGAGAAGGCCCTGCACCTCATCTCATCTGGGATTGAATAAATGTCTGCTGCAGACTGGTACATCTCTATATGATGCACAGGGCTAGAACTACCATCATACTTAGGAGACACCATTGGTGGTTTGAATTTGGCAGGGGTTGGGAAGTTCACAATTCGTGCCACAAATGGGGATCCCTCTGAGAAGCCTCTTTGTAGTGGGTCTCGGCTTTTGATGAGGTTACCTATCTTCTCTTCAAGACGTTGAATGGAGTCATTACATGGCTTTGCGATGTCGACCAGGCCAAGGTTGTCCCCGACCACCTCCAAGGGGTGAATTGAGGGTTCCCCAACCGCTGCACAACGTCGGCTAATGACCTCCTCTTGATCACTGTCTCGGCCTTGTTGGGGTCGGTCATGATGGGGTCAGCCATAATGAGGCCGATGTTCCCCATCTTCCCTTTGTGAGCATGCTACTCATCTTGACCTAGATAACCTCTGGCTCAGGTCATTAAATGGGTCGAATCTTTCAAAGGCCGACCCTCTGCTCAAGAGATCAAAAGTTGATCCTCTTTGTTGGGCGCCACCATCTCTTCTGCCCCCACAACCTCGGCTTTGTTGGATAGGACGTACAGTGTTGTTCGAAACCTTATACGGCTCCCAGCAGTCCTCTAGAGCATCTTTTGCCTCCATATCATCATACATATCCTCAGGGCAAGGGTTTCCTTGCCTCCCCCGACGTAAACGCCTAGGTTCAGCAACGTCCCTCCTCCGTTGAGGGGTAGGTTGGTCTTTTTGCAGTGCCTAGGGTGGTCCCCTGGCTTCAGGATGGGGGTGAACAGTTGCCGGAGTAATCATCTCCAGTGAGACCCCATGTGGTCTCATAATATTTTGACTCAGCTGTGCAAATTGCTCCTTCATTGCTTGTTGTGTTGCAGTCAAGGACCTCAAGGCTGCTTCCACCTCAGCTATTTCGAACTGGGGTGGTGCTAGGCTGGAACTAGGTCCTCCAGCACCAGATGGTGGAGGAGGTGGTGGCAACTCCGGTGCCATATGTTAAAACTAAAGAGTTTGTGAAGAAGATGAGCTTAATACCTTAAAGGACCTCTTTCAATGGTGAAACAGCTCCACGCAAGGGGAGGCCTAGTTCACCACCAGAGTCTCCGGTGAGGTTATGCAGAAAAAGATGGAGAGACAGCTTCTCGTTCCCACAGACGGCGCCAAAATGATGATGCTGGAAATAGCACCACCAGTCAAGGTGTTTGTAAGCTCAAATTAGTGATAACAATGGCAGCACAAGAGTATACTACATATAAGAGATTGAGATGAGGAGAAGAGGATGAACACTTAAATATATGTGGTTCAGCCAATCTGGCCCAAAATGATGATGCTGGAAATAGCACCACCAATCAAGGTGTTTGTAAGCTCAAACTAGTGATAACAATTGCAGCACAAGAGTATACTAAACATAAGAGATTAAGGTGAGGAGAAGAGAAGAGGATGAACACTTGGATGTAAGTGGTTCAGCCAATCAGGCCTACGTCTGCTTTGAGTGTGTGTGAGTAATATCACTAAATGAAGGCACTAATGGTCATGGATACAATCTCTCAAGCTTTCTCTCTCTACTGTGTAAAATGACAGAGTTTCAGCTAGGGTTATAATTTTTTACCCCTTTACAAGGTAGAGGATAACCTCTATATATAGTGTTTAGGGGGTGTAATGTACCCCCCAAGCATGCAATGAGCATGTGCATGAGGATCGAACCAGTATGAGAATGACACCTGGATGATCTTATGTAGATAATGATGACCTCAATATTCCCTCATGTGAGGGGAATGATTCGGTTATAACCGATTTGCCCACGTGTTCCAAACCTTACATGTGCTTGTAAATGCTCGGCCATGTATCCTTGACTGATGTAACCTCGGCCTGGACGAGTACGAGGTTGGTGAAATCGACTGTAGTTGCTTTGTATTATCTCTAATCATGATGACCTCAACCAGGAGGGCTGGCCGAGGTTAGGTGTGAGGTAGCTGTAATGTCGGTTGAGGCCAATGATGACGTTAGCAGTTGATTGAGCCCATGAGACTCTGTTGACCTCGGTTGATGAAGAGATGAGGTTGGTGTACGAGGGGCCAACCTTATGAGAGACGACATTGATGATGGTTGTCATAAGCTTCTTGTCAACTCGGTTGTTGCTGAGATGACGTTGATGCTGGAGAAGGCCGAGGTCGAGGCACAATGTGATAATCTATGAGGTTGAGGTTGAGCTGGTGTATGAGAGTTACGAGGCTGACGCAGAGGCTAACGTCTTCTGTTCCGACCCTTATCCGGACGACCCTGCCAATTATTAGCCATAGCCAACCCTACTGAGGCCGACCCTTATCTGGACGACCCTGCCAATGATTAAGTCGTGGCCGAACCTTATCTGGATGACCCCGCCAATGATTTAGCCATGGCTGACCTTACTGAGGCCGACCCTTATATGGACGACCCTGCTGAGGATTAAGCCGTGGCCGACCCTGCTGAGGCCGACCCTTATCTGGACGGCTCTGCTGGGGATTAAGCCATGGCCGACCTTACTGAGACCGGCCCTTATCTGGACGACCCTATCAATGATTAAGCCGTGGCCGACCCTGCTGAGGCCGACCCTTATCTGGATGACCCTGCCAATGATTAAGCCATGGCCGACCCTACTGATGCCGACCCTTATCTGGACGACCTTGCTGAGGATTAAGCCATGGCCGACCCTGCTGAGGCCGACCCTTATCTGGACAACCCTGGTGAGGATTAAGCTGTGGCCTACCCTACTGAGGCCACCCCTTATCTGGATGATCCCGCTAATGATTTAGCCATGGCCGACCTTACTGAGGCCAACCCTTATATGGACGACCCTGCTGAGGATTAAGCCGTGGCCGACCCTTATCTGGACGACCCTGCTGAGGATTAAGCCATGGTCGACCCTTATCTGGATGACCCTGCCAATGATTAAGCCGTGGCCGACCCTACCGAGGCCCTTGTGACGACTCAGCCGTGAGATGTGATGCCCGTCGTCCTAAGAGACGAGGGTACAGTTTGGTCATATCAATCACCTTTATCAAGACCTACTAAATTCAAAAAATAGTCTTACTCCCCAAACCCAACTATACCACTCTCTCCCAAACCCTCCGACTTCAACTAGCCCTAACTTAAATAGTATTTTCAACCAAGCTTCCTCAAACCGAGCAACTTGTTCTGGCCAGGGGTTCTCGTCAAATGTCGGTGTTAAACCTTCCACGCCGACAGCTTTGTTGGTTGGTGAGATCCATATATACCGCCAAGATCAAGCAACAACAAACAAGATCCCCTCCAAAGTCCTTAAGGATCCGAGGAATTTTTTTTCAGAATAATTTGTTGCCCAACTTGAAGAATAGATAATTACCCCAGAGACAACGCAAGTTCCTCTCAAACCGGTAATGTTCAGGCCTACCATCACGGACCCAGACCAATTGCCAAATACCAAATCCAAAGTTCCATCCTTCCCGTTTCCAAATTTAGAAAAGATGGTCCAACTTAATGACCAAAATGATTTCATTTCCCCCCCCCCCCCCCCCCCCAACACGCCAAAACAAGCATGGTTGATTCCTATGTTCTGTTGTATCCAAATAAAAACTCCATGTTATCCTTTTCATCATATAACCCTAATAAACAAAATTGTCCAAGCCTTAAATATACCCCACAGCATAAAAAAAACAACAAAATGTGGAAAAGGAAGGCGGGACGTGAAATCAGTTAACAAAGATATATCCATTTGGGGGGGGGGGGGGGGGGGGAGAAAGGTGATCCAAGTGGCATGCCGATGGTCAGTGACGGCAAAAACAAGCATAGAAAAATTTCACCTACTGAAGTAGATGGCGGAACGACGACGACCGACCTTCAGTCCCGTCGAGCTCAATGAAAATAATAAGTTGGAATTGACGTTGATTGGGTAACCCTGGGACAATTCAATCCCTTTGCGAACTTGTCCGAGAAGAAAAAACCCCACATTCTGATTCTGCGTGAGTCTAAGTGTTGCGCACGAGAAATGGAATGGATTCATATTCGGTTGAAAATGGTTAACAGTTTGTGCGTGGATAGTGTGGAGAAAGTGAGTGGGCTGGCGCTTATGTGGCGTGAATAGCTAAATGTCAATGTGAGGAGATTCTCTAAACCATGTTAATTCAACGGTTAGGGAGTCTTCAAGTTCTGTTGTGCGGAGGTTTACAAGGTTTTATGAGTTCTCGAACGTAAGTAAATAAATGTTTGGGTGGAACCTTCTAAAAAATTTGGGGTCAGGTAATCACCTCTCATTGTTGTTCTTAGGAGATTTTAATTAACTCCTTACTGTTGGTGACAAGTGGGGGTGGGGTGGGGGTGGGGGGGTTGGTTGCTCGCTTTAATTGGTAGCTACACAACTTTAGGCATGTGGTGGATGCATGTTTCTATAAGGACATGTGGTGGAAATCGCGTTCCCAATTTCGTGTGTGAAACATGTGGAGCAACAAGGTTCTGATCCCAATATGGAACATCTGATGAAACATGTGGAGCAACAGGTTCTCATCAACACATACTTTGAACCATGTTGCAATTGGTGGGATTATCCGCAATTCTCAAAAGGAGTTCGTATGTGCTTTTTCCTAACATATAGGATTTGCATAATGAATTCTAGGGAAAATTTGGGCCATTAAAATTGATTAGGATCTTGTTTATACTCATGATATTACTTGCATCGAATTAGAAACTAATGGTCAAATTATCTTCAATATGATTCGCAGAACCTTGTGTTTATGTTTCGAGAAAGCTAATGCGTGTCTTGATGTTCTTGCTGCTCTCACTCGATTTCTAAGTTGTTTTTTTCTACAGTGTATGTTCAGATTCCGTGTTTTTTATTTGCCGCTTATAGCGTTACTTGTAAAATACCCATAATATAAATAAAACTTCTTGTTTGTGGCAAAAAAAAAAAAGTTACTCGAGTGTAGAACACACAATACTAAAAAAAGTATTTTTGAATAATAATAATTTTTTATTTATGAATTAATAAAAAAATCTCTTATTATATATAGAGAACCCCAATTAAAAGTGCGCTTTGAGCCACTAAAATCTTGGGACCCACCCTAATTACCATAACCCTCTTGAAATGGGTAACAAATTTAAATTTTCATGTGTAATATTCTTGTGTGTTTCCACTCCATGGCCACCAGTAATCCAGCTCAGGGTCCAAGTTCTTATTACATCTATTTGATGCACACCACAAAAAGAAAAAAGAGTACTGCTAGGCTTACATGCCCTTAGTACACATTGCTAAGTGTCTTTTATTGGATGTTTGTTTTTCTTTTTGCGAAAATATGGTATAGTTTTAATAAGGTTTTTTTATTTTTTTTTATTTTAAAAAAAATTGCTTTATAGAAAAAAATATTTTTCACAAATTAGAAAAAATATATTGTTTAATTTTTTTTTTGAGAAAAACTGTTTTAAAAAATAAAAGTTAGTTTATTATAAATAAAAAAAACTTTTTTTTACATTTTTAAACAGTTTTAAGAAATAAAAAAATTGTTTTCAATATTGTAAAATAAAAATAAAAATTAAGTTTAAAAATAAAGGGTGTAGCTGGCGCGAATCTTTAAAAATAAGAAAATATTGAGTAAATAGGTGTTTGAGGAACTAAATGATTTAAAAATAATTTTAAAAAAACAAGTTTAAAAATAAAGGGTGCCACAGGCGCAAACCTTTAAAAATAAGAGAATATTGGGTAAATGGTTGTTTGAAGGACTAAATGAGTTAAAAATAATTTTAAAAAACTAAGTATAAAAATAAGGGGTGCCGCTGGCGCGGACCTTTAAAAAGAAGAGAATATTGAGTAAATGAGTGTTTGATGGACTAAATGAGTTAAAAATAATTTTAAAAAAAAAAGTAAAAGAATAATACTAGACAACCTGGGAGATAGTACCGGGCTAATTAAAAAAAATTAAGTTAAAAAATAATGAGTACCGCTGGTACGCACCTGTAAAAAGAAGAGAATATTCGATAAATGGGTGTTAAAAGAACTAAATAAGTTCAAAATATTTTTTTTTAAAACAAAAAAAAAGTAATTGAAAAAATAAAATTATTATTCTAATAATTATTTTTTTATTATTTTTATCTCATTTCACATCATCTTAGCATTTTTTCTTTTTTTTATAAAGCAAAGAATGTGTTGTTTTACTTTATTAGTGTTGTCCACCTAAGCACCCTGTACTAGGGGTCCGGCTAGAGCAGCATTATTCAAGAAAAAAATACCAGTCAACCAACAAACATTCAATGTAACCAACGACCTTCTAGCGTCCGCCTTAGTAAAGGTAACTGGTCCCCATAGAACACGGTATCATAAAAGCCAACTATCAATCATCAGTTAGTTAAACAGACTAAAAACTTCATTCATGTCAAGATAAACAAAACAATTAAATAAAGTACACTATCCCCCCCCCCCCAAAAAAAAAAAAACAGCCTATACATATTAAGAATTAAACAGAATGAAATAACCTATTAAAAAATTAAGTCTTACACAAAATGGAGGATCCATAACTCTTAACAATGTAAAAAAAATACCATATCGAAACCACAACTTCATCAAGAACACAAAGCTGCCATGAACTGTGAGACACCCTTGCATTTCAATTTTCAGTATCAGAACTTCAAGTTTGATTATTTAATACATGATAAGTAAATTTGAAATCACGATTTATTTTGGTCGGAAATCATGATTTATTTTGGTCAATATCCTACATAAACCCATCTCGAAAGGAGGGGAACGAGAAATAAAATAGCCTAATTTTCCATGAACGTATATATTCATAAATATTTACGGCGACTTTGAGCTTGGCCTCCATTAAATCCTGGAACTTGGCATTCAAAGTTTTCAGCGTGACCTCCAAAGCATAATTAAAAAAAAAGGCAAACTCAGTGCACGAGCCGACTTATGACTTCTATAATTCTTTGGAGATCAAACCCCAAAAAACGAAAACTCCAAAGGCAAAATCAGTGACAAGATAATTAATGCAGGATAGACTCCAATTCATCCAAATATTTATATGCATACACTCATTCGTACAATATAATTAATGGTCGAACCACTCCCCCTCTCCCTCTCCTAGTTGCTATCTATGCCGAATAAGCTTCATTTCAAATTTGGATTGGGGTGCGGTTCCCCCTCGTGGGGTGTACCCTCACATGGTTTGAACGTCTCTCCCGGATTTGGATCCAGTCATTTATTCTCAATCGCCTTCTTCTGGAAGTACTTAATGTCAAATCGTGACGTGCTGATGACTCCGAGTTATGCTCAGGTTCGTGTTGAGGTTGGGATCGCTATCCCTTTGGTGGATTCAGATCGTCAGACTGGGATTTGGATTTGGGTGTTCAGTGTTTCCACACTTAATTGCTAAATCTTCTATGGCGAGTGTTAAGATACTACGATGTTTATTGAATATCTCATTTTGCGGTATGATTGGTTTGCGGCCTGTGTGCCAATTTTAAATTTAGTTTTTCTTTGTTAGATTTGTTTAGTGCTTAAAATGTGTTTTGTATTTTGGTTTGTGTAGGTTGTGTGTCAGATGGTTTCAATCATTTGGTTTGTTATTTGGGGCGTAGTTGGTGCCTTGGGAGCCGTGTTGTGGGCTTTATTGCATATTCTTTGTAAAACAAGCCTCCTACACATCATGTTTTCTACCGCACCCATACATCACACCTGGTTCTAGGTCCTAAAAAATATTTTTTTTCAATTTTTTTTATTTTACCCATGGAGTTAACCTTCCAATCAATACATGTTCAAAAAATAAGGTCAAAATACAATTTCTACCTATTTTTAAATTATCCAACAAAAAACTATTGAAATACCTCATTTATAAGGATCCGCGCCAGCAGAATTTTGTGATTTTTTTAAAAATAGTTATAAAATGTATTTAGATCTAATTTTTTGAACATGCGTTGATTGAAAGGTTAATTTCAATAGAAAAATAAAAAATTTGGTAAAAATATTTCTTATGACCTAGAGTCGGTGTGATGTATCATATGATGTATAGAGTGCGATGTATGATAACCTTCCTCGTTCTTTGTAATTCCCATGCTTTTGTAATATACTTACATTATACCAAAAAAAAAGTATGAGGGATTATTATTGCCAAATAAAATAATAGGGCATGTTGTGCCTTATTAGTGTTACAATTCGCGTCAACCATATTCAGCATGTGCATAGTCGGTTTTGTGTCATATTAGGTTCGTGTCATGTATCAATCACCTTGAACGAGCACGTGTCGTGTATAGCTAGATTTGTGTCCTGCGTTCATTTATATAGTCAACGTCTAATGGATTAACTCGTTAACAATTCAAACCCGCTAAGACTAAATCCAAACTCGTTAACTTCGTGTCGTCTTAATGAGATATTAAGAATCGTCACCCCTATGTATTGATACTATTTTGGCAAAAGTAAATTTTAAATCCTCTAAAAACTTACAAAGAACCCAATTCAGATCTATAAAGAGAACCCCCCGTTACTTAAAAAAAATGAAAAAACCATAGAGATTATAAGGGTGCGTTTATGATCACCGTGATTCCAGTTCAAAATTTGAAATTTGTTTCTAATTTCAAGGCATGGCATTAGGGTTTAATTTTTTTCCCAGACACACCCTTATTAGTACTGTACCACTACAGATCATCTAATTTAGTCTCTACTAAGGGTGTCAATATTTCGTGTTCATGTGGCATAAACAAAGAGCTGCGATAATATTTTGTACATAAGACCAAAAGATCAAAGACCCAAAAATTCATTACAAGAAAAACAAAGCAAGATCTAAAAAAGCTTCAATTTTGATTGCGAAGCTCAACCCCTCCTGCTATTATTCGTTTCAAGAAATACAGTGCATGTATCCAAACCAACAAACCCAACTCCAGATTGTAATTCTAACTGTGAGTCTGTAATTGTATACATCAGAAATTTCCAGAACTTCAAAAAAAAAAAAAACTGATAGGGTTTGTGGAAGGGTGGTTTTATTTTGAGTCTGTTTTACCTTGGAGAAAAGTTGGCGAAGATTCTGGAGAAAGCTAGACGGAGATGAGAGCGGATTCCAAGTGCGTAAATGATGCCCTCTCGAAGGAGTTGTTCCATTGATTCCACAAACAGATTGAGGCTTCGGATCGGTGGCAGGTATAGAGTTAGAGGAACAGCCGAGAATGCCACGGTTAACAAAAATTGCAACATTTTATTTTATTTCACTCACGAGAGAGAGAGAAGGGGAAGAGAGAGCTTTTATCAAATCATATGAGAATCATGTGATTTATGTAAGAAGATAGGCATGAGGAAGGGTAGGTGTACCTGCGCGTAACAATAGGGGTGAGAAGATTTTGGGGGGCACTTTGTGTTAAAAGCGTCAATAAGGGGGTACAAATACCATAAAATTGATATAAAGTAGAGTGCGATTATAAATACATCAAAACTCATCTATCTAACTCGTCGAGTTGGGCTTGGGTTGGTGATACTTTTTATAATTTTTTATGAATCGTTATTATTGTTTTGATGATGTTATATTTATGAGAGAGACAATGAGAGAACATTGAGTTAGCTGACTCATTATCTCTTCTTTTTTTACCCAAAACAACTTACCTATGAAACCCTAGCCCCTATATGCCCCTATATGCATACAACACAAATCAATAGAATACCCCCATATTCGTCGCCTCGAGACCAGAGAGAGAGAGAGAGAGCATTGAGTTGATTTTATGAGGTGTGGTGACATCTATATTATAACTCTAAAACAATAGTATTGGAGATATAAATAGCATTTAATGTAGCTTCACTTTTAAATAAATTAGTTATTTCATCCGGACCTATTTTATACACCCCCTCCTCTTCTCTTTGTTTCATCTTCTGTTCAGTTGGCCCTTCTCATTCCCTCCATTAATCAGAGACTTATGACTTTCCATAACACGTCTTTCATAAAGAACCCCAATTCCATTTGTTTCTAGCAAAGCAATCGACATAACCCATTTAGAAGAAAAGGGTTGCAGAGGTTCCAGCAACACATCAGGTTAAATTTGGTTAAATCATTTATCGAATTTCGCCATATTTGTTTATGAAATTTCTAAGGAACGCAAATCGTAACATAAATCTTGGTTGAAAGTTCGGATTATAACTCACCAGAAAATTTGGGCTAGGGTTCGCAAATCAAAACATAAACAAATCGGTATTGGAACACACTGAGTTTCCCAGTGGCGGTTCCCCCGTGGTGCCACGACAGTGCAGCCATTGTTTGGTTCAGAAAACTCTATAATGGCGAACTGGCCCACTTGCTGCAAAAACGTTTTGCAACGCATGTAGGGTCCGTTACAAATCGGGTCGGTTATTACCCGAGTACTGACCCACTTGCAGCCGCCCAACTTTCTCAAGTGAAGTTCACCCTAATAACCACCGAAAAGTGTTGGAAATGAGGCGGAAGGAGGAGGGAGAAATCGGGTTCACCCAGCCGGTTTAGAGTTTTTGAAGATTAGTGGCATTTTTTGATGGTTGGTGACCTGGTTTAGTAACATGTAATTGTTTTAGGAGACTTTAATCTACGTTCTTTTTAAATTTGTCTTTTATTTAGAGTTTCATTTAATTTTCATTTTGAGAGTGAATGAAAAAAATGGGGATTGGTTTTGAGTGTGTTGAAACGGCCATTGAAAAGAAAAAGCATGATGATGGGAGGGGAGCACGAGAGTATGGTGGGAGCAAAATGCACATGTTTCGTTTGGTAAAAGAGTTTCTGATTGTTTGAGTTGTCTTTGGATCTGTGTTTGTTTGAGTTGGGGGGTTTGATTTGCTTTTGGGTTTATCATAGTTAAGATGGAAGGGTGGGGCTGAGCTTGAAATTATTTCCCTGTAATGGATCTGGGCGCTCATGTTTTGGCTTGGGAGATTTTCTTGGTCGTTTTGTTTGGTGTTTACATAAGTTTTTTGGAGAGAGGTTTTACCGTTTTTTCTTTTGATTTGGAGGCTGTGCGAGTGGGTTTTGTGGTTTGGTTGTATTTTGCTGATGGTTTTTGTTTTCCAGAAATGCTAAGCCAACACAGATTTTTGATAGAGTGGTGCGACACAGTGATGTGTCACAACGGTATTGAATATTGTCTTATGGATGTAGGTTCGCGTCAGTGGCACTAGCCAATGCCGGTGCGACGAGACTTCTTAACGTAATGTTCATATTTTTCTAATATAATTCAAACTCCACTTTTAGCCATTTATAAATTGAAAAATAACTATTAAAATCTTTTAAAATAATTTTTACTTCAATTACATTATACTTGGATTTGAATTAAATTTTAAATAAAAAAAAATTGAGAATTAAATTAGCTATGCACTGTGCATGTTTGTAGTATAGAGAGGTAGTGGGTTATACCATTTAGAGATGGAAATAAGTAAATTTTCATCTTGATTTTATAATAGGTGTTTTATTATGTTTCACTGGATTGGTATTATGTGATGTGTTTTTAGGTGATTTTTATTATCATTCCATTTCATTTTGAAAGTTATGTACTATATTTAAAGTACAACTTACTTCATTTTGAAAGTTGTGTATTATATTTAAAATACAACTTACTTTTGCATTGTGGCACCCTATGTATACTTATATTATTGAAAAAAAGTCAGATACACTATGATTGAATTATTATATAATTTTTCAAGTTAAATGATATAATATTTTTTTGACACAAAGAATATAAAATGCCTGCGCGTGGCGCGGGTTACATGCTAGTTGCAGTGAATAATGGTGGATTATGTAGTTGATTAATGAAAACATGTGACCATATTAATGTTGGGTGTAACTAAAGAACTATTATTATCTCGTAACAACGCTAATATCATTAAATGAATATACATAGGGGAGTGAATTAATTTTTACCAATAACCAATTAACATCATCACACATTATAATCTACCCACCACATGCAACTATAAATTTAAGCAACTATTCTTTCATTCTCCCTCTTTATACTCCACCCAAATTCAGTGTGTAAAACCTCATATTTAATTATAAACTTCATTTTTGATTAAAAAATGGTTAAAACACCATATTCATCATAAACTTAATTTTTGCTTAAAAATAATGGCTTTCTTTCAGTTATTGAGGTATATGTTATGGAAAACCATTTTTAATCATGAGAGATTTGAAAGATGTTAATGACTCAAGAAATGCATGACAAAAATATTAAGATGGTCCTAATGAGATATGTGATGCTCTACTTCTCTCAATACATTCCATTTTAACCTTAAAAAAGGTCATGTGAAATTTTTATATAAAAAATCACTCACACATTATGTTTGTAAAATATGGCTGAAAGTTAATGGGCATGCTCGATGCCCCGTCCCCGAGTTTATACTTGTAAGGACAAATTTTCAAGCATTATCAATTTGTATGTATTGGCAATATTTTGGACAAAAACCAATTTGAGTCATAGATAGATTTTATCTTGTCACGATTCTCACATAATCTATGACGTGTTGTTTTGAAGACGTAGCGGCCAAGCTTCAAAGATAAATCATGATGTATTTATTAGTGTACACTTCACATCTTCATATCATATTGCATTCCAAGATAATCTCAAGTGTGAACGCATAATGTTTATGGATCTTGAAAAATATTGTAAGGGTGTTATTTTGATTAAAAATGATTTTAAAATATTTTAACTTTATTTTTCTGAGATAAATATTATTTAGAGTCATGTGGATCTTTTCCTCTTGATTCGAATGATCAAACGACATCATCAGTCGTTCAAATGACTTAGAGATATCGTTCAAACGACCTGTCGACTTAAGGTTTTTTTATTTAAGGTATTTTTTCTCATAAATTCGAAGGGTGCAAAACCAAAATTACAGAACAAACAGTTTCATTTTTCTTCACTTGTTTACAAAGGTTTTTTAAGTTAAAAACATCATTTGTGTTTCAAAATACGATCTTATATATATATATATATATATATATATGCAATGAAGATCTTGTGCTTAGCACCATCTGGAGTTTGTTAATACTTTGAACATTTGTTTCATCGAGTTTTACAGTGAAGAAGTGGTGGACTCCGTGTTTTGAATCGTAGGAGGTTACCACGGTTAAAGAATAGAAGAGTGTCAAGGCTTGTGGGGTATCGGGTCATTGAGTAAGTCCAATGTCTGTACTTTGTAAAACCGTATCATAGTGGTTGTCTGGCTTGGGTCGTCCAAGGTTTTTTCCCTTAGTGGTTTTCTCGTATATCGGCATTGTGGACTTTAATTTATTTTATTTACTTAATCACACTAAATGCGTGTTTAGGATTAACAAGATAAAATTGGGTTAAGTAAAATTCGTTCACAAAATTGGTGCAAATTAAAATTGGAAAAAGTTTTTTTCGAAAAAATGTTTTTCACCTAAAGCACACATAAAAAAAAGGGCCTACAAATTGGTATCAGAGCTAGAAAATACTTGTTGTGTGAGTGATCCCGTGTGCTTGTAGGTATGAATTTCGAAAATTTTGATACTTTTAGAACTCTTATTTTTTATGGCACTAACTATGCTTATTGAAAAATGCGAATGAAATGCACACTTAAAGATATTGATGAGTGTGTTTGGTTAGCGGTAGAAAAACATTGGTCACCAACGGTCACGGGAGATAGATAGGCCACTAGTTTAAAACCTGTTAAGCCATGGACTGAAGCCGAACATAGACTTGCACTTTATAATTCTAAGGGCCACTAGAAAAAGGTTAGTCACCACCAGTCACGTTTAAAGAGTTTTACACTAGATTGTCCCATATTGTCAACTTGTCGTTTAACTTGGGAGAGAAAATACCCGACAACTAAATCATTAAGAATATCTTAACGTCGTTGCCTAGTAGATTTGATCAAAAATTGATCGTTTTAAACTCCTTGGGTATACTTAAATCAAAAAAATCAGAAGAGATTGTAGGTGACTTACAAACCTATGAACTTGACACATTTACCTCTAAGCAAGTGCCAAAGAAAGAAAAGTTCATTGCTTTGAAAGATCGGAAGGAGAAGACTAAAGTTTCGAATGATGATTTCGACACCGATTTTGTACATGTAGCTTTGTTGGCAAAGAAGTTCAAAAAGTTTCTTAAGTTCCAAAAGAAATCGAAAGATACCAAAAGACTTGAAAAATTCAAGAACAACAAAGCCAATCACATCCCTAAGAATCGAAATGAGAATGAAAAGAGGGATGAGTTAAATAGGTGTTTTCGTTGTGAGGGTTATATCCATAAGGTAGCGGAGTGCCCCACTAGACTTAAGAAGGAGGGCAAGAAACCTATAGCATATAATGCCACCTTAAGTGATAGTGAACCGAAAAAGGGAGAGAGTTCCCCCATTGAGTTCAACTTTGTAGCATTTATGGCATGTCATGTGAGCGACGACGATAAATATTATTCTAAAGATACTCATGTAAATGACACTTTCGAGCCCATTTTGTGTAAATCCCAAGTTAGTGAGGGTGAAACTAGTGAGAAAGATGAGATAGATGTAAGAGAGTTACAATTTGCCTTTAATGATTTGTATGAGGAAGCGGTAAAGGTGAAAAGGGAAAACTTAAAGTTTCAAGATAGGTTAAAAGAGCGTGCCGTAGAAAATAATAATGCATTGATTGAGGATCTTAGGGCAAGGGAGAAGACTATTCGGGAGAAAATAGAATATATTAAGGGTGAGAGAGATAGTCTTCGTGGTTTGATGGAGGCTATGAAGAAAGAGATTCTTGAGTTTGAAGAGTCGAGGCATTTTCTTGAGTCTATGATTAGTGAGCTTGAGGAGAGATTGAAAGACTCGAGTAAGGTAAAGTTTGATTTGGAGGCTAGATCAAAAAATTTGGATAGGATTTTAGGCACTGTCAAAATTAAGGATGATAAGTGTCGTATAGGCTTTGATGATCGTATTTCTCCCATTCCCAAAGATAATACCAGTCAAGTAAGAAAGATAACTATGAATGTTAGGAAAGGTCCACATTTAGGTCTTATTCATCGTCGTGTTTACACTTACACTCATTGCGGGAGGAAAGGTCACCTTAGACGTTATTGCTATGACCTTAAAAATGCTCCTAGGAAGTTTAGGAAAAAAGTCTTTTCGGTTGCCAAAACCCCCATACGTGGTTACACACCTACTTGGATTAGGAAATCAGACTTAGAGGCTTTAGGAATTAAACTTCATAACTCTCGTTTGGTTGCACTTGATTCTTCTCATGTCTAAAGGATGATAGTGTTATCCACGGCTGTCATACGCTAGTATTTGCTTCATGATATATATCTTGCTAGTGATATGACATGTGTATCTCTTTGTATTATATTTTTCTTTTATTAAGTCTTATTTGAAAAATATAAAAAGATTCTATTTTGATAAAAATTTTGAAAATATAAAAAGATTTTTGGTTTCATATTTTTTTGAGAAAATACAAAAAGATTTTATTTTTTAGTTAAAAATATTTTGGAAAAACACAAAAAGATTTTTAGTTTATTTTTTGTGTCATAAGTTTATATGTTCGATATGTCATATTGGTGTGCTTGGACCCCCGCCATTTCATTACCCATGTGGCTACGACATTTGGTCATAATTGTAGATGCGCTGAATGATCTTAGCCATTGACTAATGGGGTTGTTTTAATGTTGATTTGCATTTGGATTCAAATTTGTATATATTCCATCGCACACACATGCATGAGATTTTATGAATATTTGACTTCTCATGCATATTTGAGTTCGATGAGACGTTCTCCTCTCAATTTTATCATCTATGTGTACTTAGACTTAGGAGGAGGTGTGCATGTAAGAACCGTTTGCCATGAGGAATTTTATTATATTAAAAAATGATAAGAGTTCATGGAAAAGTTCTGTGAGAGTATAATAAACTCATCGTGAAAGCCACCGTTTAAAAGAGCCCAAGAAAAAATTAAGGCAGTAAAAAGAATCATATGCCAAATTGGGGCCAATAAGATTTCTCTAAGGTGAGAAAATAAAAACCTCAAAATAACTAGAAAAGAAAATATGAATATATTAAGGTGTTTGGATGGAAAAATACAACGGGTTTGCACCACGAATCCTAATGTTGAAAAATCGTGTCATGACGCTATTGTTTGTTGAATCGTGAAAATTTCGTATTTTTGTGCATGTTGTTTGTTTAGTTCATTAAGCTCAATATATTTATTATCACATGTGGTTAAAACTTAGTTTGATGATATTTAGCTATCAATTAGATCTTCTTGATCGTTTTAATGTGTCCAAGTTGTGATTCATTTGTTGTAGTTCATGCCCATTCATTCCATATCCATGTTTGAGCATATTGATATTATGTTAGCATGATACTCATAATTGTTTATTTTCTGTTTTGAGTCTGTTAAGCTACTGTTTTGATTTTTTAGTTATTATTTTGATGAATTTTTTTCACTAGGCAAATTCTATATATTTTTAGAACTGGAATACAAAATTTTGAAGTCATTCAAACGACTTCGAGACGTCATTCAAATCACATATCCATGTCATTCAAAGACTGGATCGGGCAACCTTAGTAATGAGATGCATTTAATGTCAGTTATTGGTTGTTAGAACGGTCATATTTAAGATCATTAGACAGATGTTTTGTGTACCCCCACAATATTTTAGGTCGTTTCTTAGCCTAGTTCAAACGACATGGCATTATCGTTCGAACGACCCATGAAAGATTTTTTAGATTTCTTTCTGTTTTGGTACCTTCTTCATATATATATGATGATTTCACACTGTTTGGGTACATATGGGTTGGTTTGGACAGTTTTTTTACGAGGTCGATATTGATTATTCATGCTTGATTCTCATATTATATTGATTCGTTTAGTCACAACATTCCTGCTATTGATGATTCATTCGTGTGACTGTTTGCTAGCTACGATTTAGTATCTTCTGATTTTTATTTTGTTGGCTATCCATGTTTATCTAGATATGCTTCATTTGAATATTCTCATTCTAGATATATGTTTGTTTATCTTTTTCTCTAGTTGTCTATTAGAGATAAAAAAAAAAAGGGGGGGGGGGGGGGGAGAGATGTATGTGATGTAGGGGGAGTTTTGTGAGTTTTGTTTGATGAGCACATATGTTTATCATATTTTGATCATATTGTTTACATATTGGCATCATTAGTTTAAGCTATATTGTTTATGTATATAAATTGATATCATATGTTTGGCTCACATGTTTAACAAATGGTTAGTTTTACAAATTGGTATTTTATAGAGTTTTATATCATTTGTACCTCTATACTTCACAATGTATTTGCTTGTTTCATGTGTGTAGTGATTATTCAAAGATTGGAGATTTTGCGACTACATCACATAAAGACTATTTTATGTTACCAATCCGACATACATTTGTTTACTAGATCGTGTCCTGTATTTTTTTGGGGGGTTATGGGATGGGATTTAGGTCATTCGGCTTGATGACCAGGCTTAGGAATTTCACTATTTTGGTTTTGTCACGGAATAGCCAAAGGAAGAAATTTTTAAGAACAAATTTTCAAGTAGTGTCAATTTGAGTCATAGATAGATTTTATCTTTTCACGATTTTCACATAGTCTATGACGTGTTTGTTTGAAGATATAGTGGCCAAGCTTCAAAGATAAATCATGTCGTGTTTATTGGTGCATGTTTCACGTCTTCATACCATATTACATTCCGATATACTCTCAGGTATGAATGCATAATGTTTATGGGACTCGAAAATAATTTAAGGATGTTATTTTGATTAAAAATGATTTAAAAATGTTTTAACTTCATTTTTTTTAGATAAACATTGTTTGGAGTCATGTGGATTTTTCTCTGTTGTTTCGAAGGATCAAACGACACCATCAGTCATTCCAACGAAATCTCGGTGTCTTTCAAACGATATGGACAGGTCGTTCAAACGACCTAGAGATATTGTTCAAACCACCTACCGACTTAAGATTTTTTATTTAGGGCATTGTTTCTTAGAATTTCGAAGGGTGCAGAACCAAATTTACAGAACAAACAGTTTTATTTTTCTGCACTTATCTACAAAAGTTTTTCAAGTTAAAAACACCATTTGTGTTTCAAAATTCGATCTTTTATATACATATGCAATAGAGATCTTGTGTGTATCATCATCTGGAGTTTTTTCATACTTTGAACATTTGTTTCGCCGATTTTTACGATGAAAAAGCGATGGACTCCCTGTTCCAAATCGTAGGCGCTTGCCAAAACTATTCGGTGGATATTGAGGCACACGTGGACGCGTGTGTTGTGGACCTAGCGTGGAAGTATTTATGCATTGCACTATGGAGGAGCGATTGAAGCATAGAAGAGCTCCAAGGCTTGTAGGGTATCGAGTTGTTGAGTAAGTCTACTGTTTGTACTTTGTAAAACTGTATCATAGTGATTGTCTAGCTTGGATCGTTCGAGATTTTTTCCCTTAGCGATTTCCTCGTACATAGATATTGTGGAGTTTACTTTGTTTTACTTGGTTAACCACACTAGATGCATGTTTAAGATTAACAAGATAAAATGGGGTTAAGCAAAATTGGACCACAAAATTAGTGTAATTTAAAATTAGAAATTTTTTTTTTTGAAAAAAAAAATTTCACCTAAAGCACATATAAAAAAGGGGGCTTATAGTGCCAAAATTACACATTTAAAAACGGCTAGGCTACGAACTAAGAGATAACTCTTAAAACATTATTTTCCACCAAGGAAGAACTAATTAATTTAGAATAGGTACCTTTGGTTGATACTTCTTTTGAAGATATTTACACGGTCTGTCTATAAAGGCATTATGAGTCCTTATATCGTTTCATTGATTTCTTGGTCACTATGTATTCAAGGCATCGGTGATTGGGTGTCAGGACACCATGTGAACTATATTTTACATGATAGGCTTCTAGACAAATATGTTTTGCAAATAGTGAATTATGTTTCATCGAGTTAATGTTGGTAATGTTTCGGCAAGTATTCCTCGATGAAACGTAAATTTGTTTTAGTAATTTTTTTAATATATGTGGCATAAGGATGAGAGTGTGAGCACACCTCTACCCCTCTTTGAGGGAGGTGGGGAGTGAGGGGGCATTTTATTAAAATTAGGTTTTTCTTAGGTTATATTTATGAAAACACAAGAATTATATAGATAGTCAAGCACGCAAACTAATTTTCAATTTTTTTTTCAAAATTAATTTAACTTATATGATTGTTGATGTCTAAAAATGGACTAACTCCAAACGTATAATCAAAGACAAAAATAAGATAAGTAACTTAAATCACACACACAAGAGACAAGGCTTTAAAGTGGTTCATTTGTATAATAGCCTACGCCCGCTGTTGTTTTTATTCAATAGGGTTTACAATAGCTCAGTATGGTGTGCATATGAGTGATTTGAGTTATACATTTAGCTAAGGGAGCCGTTTATATTTATAGGGGTGCAAAACCCTAAAGATGGAGCGCCTTGTTATTACCAGGCATTTACATCTATGTATAATAAGTAAAATCCCATCTGAGTAACTATTATTGGTTTGCCTTCTGGAGTTGGTCGGCATTCCAACCGACTAAGTGTCTCTGAAGCCGATTGAAGAGTGAGTGTTTGTTCAAATAAAGAAATTATTTAATTAAACTCAGTTTTTTCAATTAAATCCTAAAACATGCTTCTATGTGTGATTGAAATCAATATGATCATGCAATAATAATCAATCACAAACGAAACACACGAATGAGGAAAAATCCCCCAAATGGGCAAACCCTTTTTATTTTCACTATAATTTATAAAAACGGTTACACAGATTACAATGAAAATAAGAGGGACATATAAAATACCCTCACGCGTCGATTTCTATGTCTCGACTGGAATCTCCCGCAAGAACTCCAGGTGGGCAGCAATGAAGAAAAGAACGATTTCTCCACAAATTACTCCAGATGAGTAAAAACGATCCTCATGAAGGTTTAATGATTCACATACATAGATGGAAGTGTTTATGTGAATAAACAAAGCATAAAACCTTAAAAGTTGAAGTCTGTTTTTGGGCTGTTTTTCCCTGAAATCGTGTTTGAAAAAGACTAAGAAAACGTGTAGAATTAACCCTGGTATTTATACGAAAATCGAGGTGGCGGCGGCGCTCGAACGAGATAGGCATCTCGCTCGAACAAAGGACACATATCGTTCGAACGAAATCGCGCGAGATGATTATCTCGCTCGAACGACAGTGCAATCTCATTTGAAGGAGCTCGTCGACCGAGGCACTCCGCTTTTACACTTAGAAAAATTTCTGCTCTTGATAAAAATAAATCAGACTTCGAAAAAACGTTTTCTGAAAAAATTCCCCAATATTTATGCAAATATAAACAACTCCAATAAATTATTTTACCAATAATGCTTCATGGAGTAATGGGAAACGGTTGAGCAGAACGTTTCATGTAGCATGATGCACGTGTGAAGATGATGGATGCATGGATTCGGATCAAGGCCGTCGAGGATGGTCGTGATGATGTGACGAATGTAGCGGTATAAGACATACAAACTGTGATCTAGGTAAAACAAAAAATTCCTAGATTCTACCCCGGATATTTATAAAATTATGTCCTTACAAATCTCTCCATATGTCTATGCCGGTACATACATAAAAAATTCGAATTATGAAATCTCTATAAAACAAATGACATACAATACAACATCCCCATTAAACCCTCAAACTGAGAATACTAAATGACATGTCTTCAGTAAAACTTCAACATCTTCAAATTTTCAGCTCTTCAAAAACTCCCAAAGCTTTTCTCATCAGGGTGTACAATCCAGTAAATCAACTTTGTACCTACACACATGAGATAAAGAAGATACCAGTGACAAGCAATAGTTCGAAATATAATGATATGCAAAATTAAAGATCAATTAAGAATATCAATTAAGCTTATTCAAATCATTGATAAATCAATAAAATTCTCCCCCATAATTCATTCTCCCCCTTTTTATGATGTCCCCAAATAGACAGAGATAAGAAGCATAAATATGGAAAATGTCACATGGTAATAAACTTTCTATTTTTGAATTTTTCAAAATTTTTCACACAAAATATACAACAAAGAATCACACCATGAACAAACACAAAAATAACCAAGTCGATGATAGCATAAATGTAGGGGTGTGATCAAATTTGATAGGAAAATCAATGCATACAAATATGACATATGTGCACGATGAATATCGGATACTCCTAAAGAATAAACTCAGCATCTTCCTTAGGTGTACAAAGATGGAAATATGAGACATTGACTCAATTAAATCAACAAATCAAAGCTCAAAATGATTTCCACACCAATAACATCCAAAACAATTTAATGTTTTTTCAGGACTTTCAAGGAAGAGCAAACCCGTTTAAATTCTCCAACCAAACTCGCTCAAATTTATATTTTGAATAGAGGTGATCTAAATTCTCAATAGTTGGAGAATTGATGGTGAAACCTAATGGCCCATATTTGGCATGTATTGCTTTTTATTGCCTTTAAATTTTTTCGGGATCTTTTAACCTTTTTGGACCCCGGATAATAAAATTCCTCAATTTTTTATGTCCGATTTAACAGTGGATTAATCGCAAAGGATAAACAATTACCTTTCGTAGCCCTTCACCATTTTTAAAAAAACACAATCTCACCAAACGATTTTTTACATGCATTCCAATCTTGTCAAGTTTTATCGCATATGGTTAGTTGAATAGACAGAATTGAGATGGAAACACTCAAGCCAATATGTGATAGACAAGTACAATAATCAAATAAAATCATGCATGTGTGCAATAAAGGAGATAAGGAGCTAAACATGTAAAAATATATCACTAATCACATTTCACAGAGTCCAAACAATGTAAAGCACATGAATGCAATGATGTAGCGTCTCAAATCACAATCAAACAGTCACGTGAATAAATGAAATGAAAGATAAGACTAGACTATCTTAAATGCTCATCCATAAAAGGTGAAAACAAAATACAAAAATCTTTTTGTGCTTTTCTAAAATTTTTATAAAGAAAAAATAGTTTTTGGATTTTTTTTCAAAAAATATAAAAAAGCAAAATTAATAATACAAATGATACAAACTAGCAATAGGAATCATATGATATGAACATGACAATGCATCCTATCATATACATGGACCGTCCCCTCAGTCAACTGTGCAAATCCTTAAAGACTTCCTAAGACTCTCGAATCTAAGGTCATCTAAAGGTTTCGTGAAAATATCGGCCAACTGACGGTCGGTGGGTACAAAACTCAGGGATACGACTTTCTCTTCAACTAACTTTCGTATAAAGTGCTCACGTATCCTGATGTGCTTTATGAGCGAATGCTGAACTGGATTGCGGCATATGTGTATCGCGCTTGTGTTATCATAGGAGATGGTCATGGTGTCCTGTGATATCCCATAATCCTCCAACATTTGCTTCATCAACAAGAGTTGCGTGCAACAACTCCCTGCGGTGATGTACTCAGCCTCCGCAGTAGACAAAGAGATGGAGTTTTGCTTCTTGCTCAGCCAGGAGATAAGAGTATAACCAAAATAGAAACACCCACCAGAAGTGCTCCTACAACTATCTACATCCCCGGCCCAATCGGTATCCAAATAGGCGGATAAACGGTCATCGGTATCAAAGGAATACCAAATACTGAATGAGAGATTTCCATTCACGTATTTGATAATAAGTTTTAAAGTGAGTAAGTGTGACTCTTTAGGGGACGACTGATATCGCGCACAGACTCCAACACTAAAGGCTATATCGGGACGACTGGCAGTCAAGTAGAGAAGACTACCTATCATACTTCGATACAAGGTTTTCTTTACGTCCTTACCTGAAGTGTCCTTACTAAGCTTGATAGAAGTACTCATAGGTATACGTGCATGCTTAGCGGAGTCTAAACCAAATTTCTTCACTAGGTCTCTAGCATACTTTGATTGGGAGATGAACATCCCATCCTCTAGCTGACGAAACTGGATACCAAGGAAGAAAGTTCACCTACCATGCTCATCTCAAACTCACTTTTCATCCCCTCCTCAAAGTGGTGGGAATGCTGGGAGCACGTGGATCCAAAGACTATGTCGTCCACATAGGCCTGGGCAACCAAAATAGCACCATCATCTCTCCTTACGAATAACGTCATATCAACTCCCCCTCTCTTGAAGCCACGGGCTAAGAGATAGGAAGTAAGCCTCTCGTACCAAGCATGGGGTGCTTACTTCAAACCATATAAGGCTTTCCTCAGATAGTAGACGTGCTCCGGGGGCTTAGGGTCTTCAAACCCTTTTGGTTGTTCCACATAAACCTCCTCCTGTAGAATGCCATTTAGAAAGGCACTCTTGACATCCATCTAATATAACTTGAAATGCAGATGACATGCGATGGCGAGTAGTAGGCGGACGGACTCAAGCCTCACAAGAGGAGAAAATGTCTCCCCAAAGTCTACACCCTCTATCTATGTGTATCCTTGAGCGAACAACCTAGCCTTATTTCTGATTATGGTACCCTTTTCATCCATTTTATTCTTGAAAATCCACCTGTTACCTATCACATTAGTCTCACAAGGTCGGGGGACAAGTTCCCAGACATTGTTCTTTTTAAACTAAAGAAACTCATCCTGCATGGCAAATATCCAGTGTTCATCCTTGAGTGCTTCTTTATGATTCTTGGGCTCGATTGTGGATGTGTAGCAAAAATGACTAACAACGTTCTCTAGCTGAGCACGAGTCTTGACCTCTAAAGTGGGATCGCCAACAATGGCAGAGGGATCATGAATCTTACGAACCTAAGCAGATGTGTCCCCTAACACAGGAGTAGGGTCCACAGGGTGTGGGTGAGGGAGAAGTAAATCGCTGCCAGAAAAGTCCTCATCGATGTTTATTGACTCCATAACCTTAGAGCTCTTCAGATTAAAAACTCGGTACGCTCTACTATTTGATAAATATCCTAGCAATATTCCCTCGTCGCTCCGGGAGTGAAACTTTCCTAATTGCTCTCTATCCCGTAGGATGTAGCATGTACTCCCAAGGACATAGAAATATACAAGGTTGCATTTCTTGCCAGTCCACAATTCATAAGGCGTCTTAAGTGTGTGTGGACGTAGGTAAACCCTACTCATCGTGTGGCATGCAGTAGACACTGCCTCTACCCAAAATCTCCTAGCAACCTTACGACCTAGAAGCATAGATCTATCCATTTCCTGAATCATTTTGTTCTTTCTCTCAACAATCCCATTTTACTGAGGAGTCTTCACAGCAGAAAACTCATATTTGATTCCAAGACTGTCACAGTAAAGATCTACCCTCGCTTCCTTAAATTTCGTGCCGTTATCACTACGTATCCTATTAATAGTGACTCCATGTTAATTTTGTAGGACATGGCACTTGGTCGTTAAAAACTCTACAACATCGGATTTCTCTCTCAGAAAACCTAAAATCGAATATTTGGAGAAATCATCCACCATCACGAGGATATACCTCTTACCACCCAGACTCTCAGTACGAGTAGGACCCATAAGATCCATGTGAATCAACTCAAGTACACGAGAGGTGGTAATAGAATGAAACTTCCTATGGGGGATACGAATTTTCTCTCCCAACTGATAGGGTCCATAAACCATGTAAGTTATCTTTCCAAGCGATGATAAGCCACGTATTAGGTCCTTTTTAGCTAAGTGTGTCAAATATCTAACATTTACATGACCTAGACATTGGTGCCACAGATCCATATGAGTGATCGTGGCGCTGCTGCAGACAAGTGAGGATGTGGGCACAGTCCCATAGAAATTATCCTCTGTTCTCACCCCTTGCACTAAAAGTTTACCGTCTTAATTATAGACATTACACGCATCTCGGTCGAACTTTATAGTAAAGTCAGCGTCACACAACTAGCTAATGCTGAGAAGATTTTCTTTCAAACCTTTGACGTACAAAACATTCTCTTGCTTAGGAA
Source organism: Sambucus nigra (assembly GCA_949130495.1). NCBI lineage: Eukaryota > Viridiplantae > Streptophyta > Magnoliopsida > Dipsacales > Adoxaceae > Sambucus > Sambucus nigra. Next base: position 405,981,314 of record OX422222.1, read on the forward strand.
ATCCTGGTAACTCTACTGTACCTCGTCCTACGATACTAGACTTTCTCCCATCTCCAAAGGTGACTCTACCTTCCTTATACTCCTCTAGGTAGGTAAAAAATGAGACATCACCTGTCATATATCTGGAGCACCCACTATCAAAATACCACTGTGAGGTATTATGTGCTTTGAGTGTGACATGAACAACAAGGTCCTTTTCATCTTTTTTAGGTACCTAAGAAGTGGTAACCTTTTGTTTACCCTTGTTGTTATTGGTTTTAGTCGGGATGCGAGAAGCATTCATTGACGGCAAAGACATCCGTCGGAATTCCTCCATCAAACTCTGTGATGTGGCAGCTAAAAATTAAACACGCTCTCTCAGACTGGAAAAATCATCAGTACGTTGTGTCCGACCCAAACTATAACAAAACTCCATGAGGTGGCCTTTTCTTTTGCAGTACGTACAGAAGAACACAGTCTTAGGCGGACTTGTGTTTGCTTTTCTTGGTTGAACTCTCCTTCGTGGTTTTTTACGATGGCCATATGGAGTTATAGTAAACTCAGGAACAGGTCCAGGTGTAATTTGGGACATGGAGGAACCATCAAAACCTATTCCCTTCCTATCACCAAAACCTCAAGTGGGGCCAAGGAGCATATTTCCCATATTTCCAGATCTATCCTCGATTTGAACCTTGACTTCCCGTGCTCTCATAAGATCATGAGTAAGCTGGGCAACAAAGTTTCTTCCGAGTCTCCAGGGAGGAATAAAGCTCACTCGTAAGATTAGACACTTACTTAGTCGAGTCCCCTTTCTCTTTCTCAAAACCACTCCCTCTCTCTCTAAACAGTCTTTCTCTCTCAAGATAGTGCAGGTGGAGGACTCTCTGTCTCTCTCGCTTCTTCTAAATCTTCCTCTAAAGCGGTGATCTTAAGAACTAATGTTTTGTTACGCTTTTTGGTTTTAAATGACTCATTATATAACTCAGCGTAGGCGCATTGAAGATTTCTCTCGCTCTCACTTGCAGCATCCTCCCCCCCTTTCACATCGTTCTCATTGTCGAGGTGTCCTTGTGAAGCAGCATCCTCATCGTCATGAGGAAAACTAGAAGTACTCACATGACTAGCCATGAATGCGGTGAAGTTACATTCATGTGGTGACTCGTCTTCAGAGTCCACCGACTCGACCTCACTGTCGTCACTAAGGGTAGCATTAAGGACAGCTTTGCCTTTTTCTTTGGCAAGTCTGTTCAGCCTGGTAGCACACTCAAACGCTCTATGACCCTTACCATCGCACTCATAACATCTCTCACTGTCTTTCTTAGGAGGGTCTTTAAAATATTTTTCATTTTTCTTATTTTTCTCAAAATTCTTTTTATCTTTGAAATTTCCATTTTTCTTGAATTTGAGAATTTTCTTGAAATTTTTAGCAAACAAGGCCAAATCATCTAAATCAAAGTCACACTGAGAATCTGACGTTTCTATCTCCCTTTTTCTAGATGACTCAACCCTCTTTCTTGCCGACCCTTCACTCTTTCTATCCTAGGCATTAATTGCAATTCTCTTATCTTTAGGCTTGACAGATTTACGAAACATATGAATTTCACACGTTTGTAAGTCTCCTATAAGTTCCTCCAATTTAATAGTATTTAAATTACCCATAGAATTTAGCACAGTGACTTTAGGTATAAAACTCTTAGGCCGTGATCTTAGAATCTTTGTAACAACTCTAGCATTAGGAATGTGTTCACCAAGATTAAACTAGTGTTTACAATATCAGATAACCTAGCATAAAATTCATCAAAACATTCAGTCCCAATCATGGTGATTGTTTCAAATTGAGTTGTTAAATTTTACAGTTTAGACTCTTTCACAACATTAGTTCCTTCATGGGTAAGTTGCAAAACATCCCATGCCTCTTTTAATATGGTGCACGTTATTATCCGTCGGAACTCGTCAGGTGTGATGGATCCAGAAATAGCAATTAAACCCTTAGAATTAAAAGATAACCATTTAAATTCTTCTTCAGTCCAGGCAGTGACAGTTTTTAAATTAGTCACGTTATCAACAGTGACGGAGGGAGGTGTCCACCCTCTTTCAACCGAAATCTAAACTCTTTCATCAATGGCTTTTGAAGCAGATTTCATGCGGACTTTTCAGTAAGAATAGTTTGTTTCATAAAAAACTGACATTTTATTATATAATTTCTCCATTTTGAACACGCCTTTTTTCAAAAATCAAATTTTCAAAAAATTGATTTCTTAGAAAAATTTTGCGAAAAATTACACGGTATAATTGTGTAATTGGCTCTGATACCAATTTAAAGAGTGCGCATTTGTTCAAACAAAGAAATTATTTAATTAAACTCAGTTTTTTCAATTAAATCCTAAAGCATGCATCTAGATGTGATGGAAATCAATATGATCATGCAATAATAGTCAATCACAAATGAAACACACAAATGAGGAAAAATCCCCCCAAGGGGCAAAACCTTTTTATTTTCACTATAATTTGTAAAAACGATTACATGGATTACAATAAAAAGAAGAGCGACATACAAAATACCTTCAGGCATCGGTTTTGATGTCTCGACTGAAATCTCCCACAAGAACTCCAGGTAGGCAGTAATGAAGAAGAGAACGGCTTCTCCACAAATTACTCTAGATGAGTAAAAATGATCCTCATGAAGGTCTAATGATTCACATACATAGATGGGAGTGTTTATGTGAATAAACAAGGCATAAAACCTTAGAAGTTGAAGTCTATTTTCTGGGTTGTATTTCACAGAAATCGTGTTTGAAAAATACTTAGTAAACGTGTAGAATGAACCCTGGTATTTATATGAAAATTGAGGCGGCGGCGACGCTCGAACGAGATAGGCATCTTGCTCGAACGAAGGACACATGTCATTCGAACGACATTGCGCGAGATGCTTATCTCACTCGAACGACAGTGCAATCTCGTTTGAATGAGCTCGTCGACCGAGGCACTCCGCTTCTACACTTAATTTTTTTTTTTGCTTTAGATAAAAATAAATCAGACTTCGAAAAAAACATTTTTTAAAAAAATTCCCAAATATTTATGCAAATATAAACAACTCCAATAAATCATTTTACTAATAATGCATCATGGAGTAATGGGAAACGATTGAGCAGAACGTTGCATGTAGCATGATGCACGTGTGAAGATGATGGATGCATGGATTCGGATCAAGGCCGTCGAGGATGATCGTGATGACGTGCCGAATGTAGCGGTATAAGACATACAAACTGTGATCTAGGGAAAACAGAAAATTCCTAGATTCCACAAAAAATTGGTCAAAATACCTTATTTATAAGGGTCCGTACCAATAGATTTTTTGTGGATTTTTTCAAAAATAGCTACGAAATGTATTTTGACCTAATTTTTTGAATATGGATTGATTATAAGGTTAATTTCAAGAAAAAAAATAAAAAAATTGAAGACAAGGTTTCTTTGGACCTAGAACTAGGTGTGATGTATGGTGTGATGTATACATCATGATGTAGGTGAGCCCCCCCCCCCTCTCTCTCTCTCTATATATATATATATATATATATATATATATATATATATATATATATATATATATATATAATTTTTTAGCTATGTCAACATACCCATTCATCTTGGTGAATCTATCTGTTGGGGTTTTAGATTCAAGTGGTTTAACCATGTACCACATGCCTCGATGTTGATGCAAGATTTCTATAAAGTTTTATGTATTGTGCTCAAATGATCAGGAGGGCGATTTCTCATAAGGAGAGATACGAATCCATCGAGATATTTAGGAAATTTTGTTATTACGCACATTAGATCATACATTCAGTTAGTCTAAACTTCGTGATGAATGACATTGATGATCTGATCCATCGGTCGATTTTTGGTATGGTGGTGTGATTACGTAATGATCCATCATTCTCATATTTGAGTTTATGTTTGTTTTAAAATCTGTTAGGTAAAGGAATCCTATGGGTTTACCGATAGACAAAGTAGATGGTATCCTCAAGGTAGAGGCCTTCATTTCGTTGCTATGAGGTGTATATACATGTATATGATATTAGTCCGGTGATGGACACTTTGATTTAAACACGATGTCAAATTTGTGTGTGTTTTATGAGATTTTGTATATCTTATCTTTCGGGTGACATGAGTGGGGGTGGTATAGGTTCGTATTGCCTACATACGTTATAGTTTAGTAACAAACATGTTTAATTAAAGATCTTAAAACAAAGTAAAATGTTACGTTATGATATTGGGAGAACCTAAATAAATAAAAAATTGATTATTTGGTAGTATTTTGCATATGTGTAATAACTTACATCCCAATTGTATTCATTTATCAATTTCTTATTTGGATATATCTAGAGACTTTTAGTATAAATTATTCCATGGGCTGTGACATGCTCGTAGTATTTCACTAGATGAGAGTTAAAGTATTCATTTCATTTGAGTATCGACGGGGTGGCATGATTAACATAAATGAGTAACAAGATTATTACTGTTTGACACTATAAGTTGTTTCTTGAATTTTTCGGGCTCTATCCCAAATCTATAAATATTTTCCCCCGCATACACTATTATTATTGTAAATAGGTTAGCAGGGTTGAGTAGTCGGATTTTCAGTGGTTGAAGATTCAACTAGCTATCCATAGAGTAGCAGTAATTTTTTATTTATAGCAGTCATTTGTATTCATGAGTTTTTTTATCAAAGGTAGTTACGTCTGTATTCTCTTTTATTTCAGTTGAGACATTTGTATTAAAGAGATTTTTTATATAGAGGATTCAGTTATTGGAGTTTCAGTTATTTCAGTTCAGTTGATCATATTGTCATGCTTTATTGAGTTTTACTGTGGATGGCTTTTGTTTACTATAGTGTTTTTAATCGTGATGCCGAGAATGATATAAATTGTATAACTCTTCATGTGATCGTCATACTGCTTGATCAACTAGGCATTAAAAACAAGGGTTGTTACATTTCGTAGCAGAGAATTCGGGTTCTAGTGTCCTTAGGATCCATGTTACGTTAGTTTCATTTTCTATTGAGCTTTTTTTGATGAGTCTGGAGTTTTCTATTGGATTTTGTACTCTGGTGTCATAGCAACGTGTGTGTGGACATCATTTCTTATTGATGGGGCATTACCAAGACTCAAGGAGCATTCGAGAATAATAGAGCATGAGAATAAATTCCGTTGTGAATTATTGGTCAAGGATATAATGAGTGGTTTGACGAGGTGTTCGGCATGACTGTGAGGATAATTATAGGACTTATCATGTATGGGGTAAGGTTTGAAACTTAGATACTTTTGCAGATCCAAGGATAGTATGTACTTCATGTTGAGCTGATTTTTTAAAACATTTAGGAACTTAAGTTTTGAGGATCCTATTAAAATTTGGGTTCACATATGATGATATGGATTGTAATGTAAACTAAGGTCTCTAAAATTCTTTTGAGATATTTTTGCCCTTAAAACAGAGGCCAATGTATAGTTGCGCCCTAGCAAACAAATAAGAACACTCTAGTGATGTGTTTAATTGTGGTTAATTCCCAGAAGATAGTGAAATTGTGATTTGCTTAGATTTGAGAAAGGTTTATTTTTATTTCTCAACTCGCATGATATTAAAGGTTACAGTAATGTGAGAACTTTTGACCTAGGAGTAGGATCACCATATGCTTTCGAAATATGAGCTAGAGTTAGATAGGATAGATTAGTATTACACCTGAGTAGATGGAAACTGGAAATGAGAGAATTGGTATTTTTATTATTTGGGTTGATATAACTCAATGAGATCATAGTGTGAGCATGGGCTTGCCTACGTATTATGGGTGTATATTGTGGATGCATTGGTTATGCAAAGTTAAGGAACGAGTGAGTTCCAAAGGGATCACGAGAAGAGCATGTATCATATAAGGAGTGTAATTATGAGTGTAAGATTAGAGGTATTAGACACAACTGAGGGGAAATGAAAGAATTAGTTACGAGATAGCGGGATGAGCCACGAAGGAGAGCTCCTAAGGTGATTTGTTATTGTCATTTGTATGGATTTAGTATATGTCCATGTAGCGGAAGGTATCCGAACGAGGTTTGAAGGAATTTTGAGCAGTAAACAGAGATAAATCGGTTGAGTCTTATAGATTTTATGTAATTTGTGTTACTACCAAATCCGGGTGATAGCCATAAGTTTGGCATGATTTGGGAAATATCTGTTGTCGCAAGTGGGTGCAACGATGTGGGGATTAAAGTGTATATATTTTATTTGGCTTGTTAAAGTCATCGTCTATTTTTGATGTTTGTCACACTAGAAATTCAGAATATGTATGTATTGATAATTGATTCTGATAAAATGATAATTTAGAAAGACCCTTAAAGGGGGATATATAGGACACACACTAAACCCTAACCTAATATAAGAGACACTACAAATACCTAAATGCCCTTGGCTTATCACAAATATAACCAAGATATAAAACATAATAATAAATATAAACACCATATTCCAACACTCCCCCTCAAATTGATGGAGGTGACAAACCAAAGTCAATTTGCACCGAGATATGTTACTCCTCTATTGAAAATTTCAACTTAAACATGAGTCTCCAACCAACATCAAAATGCTTCAATTAGGCTTGAAAATGTTTAGGTCCTAAAGCAAAAAACTCAACCGGTCAAACCAAACATGGGATACGATACGACAACACTCCCCCTCACAGCCAGACGATTCGTCTTCCCATAAAAAACATCATTATGAAGCAGACGACCAATATACCCACACAACACTCCCCCTTGGTATCCATCGTAATACATGTGCCAAAAATGACACCCACGCGTATGAAATTGTTCGTGACACAAAAAGGGTCAATACGACCATGCCAACGAACAAATCAAATTATACCTCAAACCGAAAGTTGATCTTGAGATAAAAAAGGGCCAATCCGACCAACACAATGCCATCAAATAACTCGACCAAACGAACCACAAACCGAGATGTACCAGATAGAACTCCTCTAATCAGACCAACATAACAGAGTAACGACAAATAATCTCTATATCACAAGAGATGAAGAGGAGAGAATGATGCCTTCAATTTTATATAAGCAATGAAAAAGCTTCACAATCCCAGAAAAATGTTGTGACTCCAAATGGCTTAAGAAAAATGTACCAAGAATCTACAAGATCACATGTAGATAAGAAGAGTGCCAATGGTGGCAAATATAGTCAAAGTCTCTCAAAATGGGTCGACATACCCTCAAACCAACTCGACCGCTCCATACAATATGTCCTCCACAGGAGACGTAACCAATAAACTAACCCCATCAAAAACATCGACATGCCCAGAGAGTGGGAATAAATCAACCACATCATACGATTCCACATCGTGAAAATGTATGCGAGTCACCGAATCATCTTTAACACAAATATCGAAGAAATCCCCTATAAAGAATCTAACATCTTAAACCCCAAAGAGAAAAAGTCCCCAAATTCTAGGGGCTGAAATTAAAATTTTCAAAAAATTCGAGTGCTGGAAAAATAATTTCCAAAAGTTTTATAGGCAGAAGTGGGAATTCAGGAAAATACAAGGGCTGATTTGGGATAATAGAAATTTTAGGGGCTAAAATACAAATTTTAGAAGTTGAGGGGCTGGAAATATAATTTCTAGAATATTATGGGGAAAGTGAAAATTACAGAAAAATTATTAGCTGATTCACAATTTTCAAAAGGTAAGGGAGGCTAAACTTCATTTTCAAAAAATATGAACTGAAAAATTGGACCCAAACCCAACTTTAAAGTAAATAAAAGAAGTAAAAGAAAATTTTGATTACTATGACCGACCAAAGATAAGAAATACCAAACAATAGAAGGACCCTAGGCAGCTGCATGGTCCACGGTGTTTGTCATTATTCCCCAAGCACCTCCAGCAGATAATGTTGTAAGAGTACTCAACAAACACAAAGTGGAGCATAGAACCATCCGGGTAATACCCGAATCAACAAGGAACCAAAAAACATGCCTGACCGGCCATAGGAAACAACCACACGAAGTGGACAAATCCACATAACAGAACATCAGGACACCAAATCGCACGACCAAGTTTCCACATCAACAACACCACTAATAAAAAGGTAAACCCGACCACCATCATCTTGGTCGGAGGTCACACTGGGAAACCACAATACCCCAAACGCAGCCCAACCACCACCACAATGCAAACCGAACCAAAACCTCCACTCAATGCCGAAAATAGTCAGCACCTAGATCTGACATTAAGCACAACACCAACAAGAACTCCACCATTGGATCGAAGCTTGAATGATGGTCATATCTAATCTCGGAAGGCTCGCCGGTGGTTGTCTGAGGACCATTAGTGGTCAAAAAGATGTCCAGTGGTAATACACTGGTAAGATGGACCCGGATCTAGTCGAAAGAAGCGGACTTAGGGCCAAACTGCTGCTTCGTTTGGTTTCTGTCCAGATTTTGCTCAGATCCATTCGGAAAGTTGCTCGGAGATGTCGACGATTATTCGGCAGTGCATTAGCAGTCCCAGCTTCCTAGTATCTTTGGGGAAGGGCTCCAAAAATGAGAAGAAAACTCAAAGAAACTGTATGACCGGACGGGCGAAAAAAGTCGCCTGCCGGAGAAGGCGGAATAAGAGAGCTTAGGCTCTGATACCAACTAGAAATTCAGAATATGTATGTATTGATAATTGATTCTGATAAAATGATAAATTAGAAAGATCCTTAAAGGGGTATATATAGGACACGCTATAAACCCTAACATAATATAAGAGACACTACAAATACCTAAATTCCCTTGGCTTATTAGAAATATAACCAAGACATAAAACATAATAATAAATATAAACACCATATTCCAACAGTCACTATAGTGATAATGGGGTTTTATGCCACCTTCATTGGGAGTTAACGTAGGTTTGAATATTATGGATTAGTTTTTTCTAGGGTGTGGGAGAGAATACAAACCACAATTGATGCGGATGAATGGTTATGTGTACCTACCATTATGGAAGTTGAGGCATAAATTAATGATATGTAGATACCGTGTGGGTATATAGGCTTAGTATGCCTATTTAGGTGATGTAATTGTGGTGACATGGTTCGAATGAGCATCTGTGTCATATGGATATTTTATATTGGCTATGGACGTAGTCCTTTGATTATGGATATAATGAAGAGCGTGATTCATAATATCTACGGGTGTAAAATGGGCTGATACGGAGCGGATACTATATTATCTATATCCTTAACCTCCAACTCCCTACACTATCCGTATTCGTGTTCTTATCTGTGACACCCCTCCTATTTTAATCCTGGGTGATCAGTTCATTATTAAATCAAATAGGAATTATTAATGGTGTCATTCTTAGCATCACTGTTGAAGTTCAATTTATTTTACTAATACTTTAATGGCCCAGTGTCAAAAATTTTAATCTTTATTATTAACATGCAGTAATTATAAACGGAATAAATATACCATTCAACATTTTCATGCACATAACAATGAATAATGAGATAATTATATAAATAATTAACTGAGTCTGGAATAACACTCCAGATAAAATCCCATTACAGTCATCCATAAGTAAAGTCTAACTCAATACTAGAAATAACTGGAAATACAAAGTCTCTGCAAATAATATCCAACTAAGAATGGGAGACATGCCCGACTGAGATAAATAAGTACAACTAGGAACGGAATAAATGTGGAGGCATCCAATAGAAAGGTCCTGTAACTTCTTCAGCAGGTACAACACGTCAAATGTAGGAACTCCTATGCCTAGCGTCCCTGTGGTTGGGCACCTAAATAAGTTAATCAAGTGTTTAAAATGCATCAAGATAAGATATTATACACATGTTAGTACCGTGTGATCTCACTTGAGATCCTCACCCCTCAACTATTGTGCACGCCTAACTTACTACTCTAACCTACCTAGTTATGCTATCCGCCTAACTAGTCTGGATTACATCTCTTCACATCTAATAATTTATAGTGCCCACCCATATTTTCTATACAATACGCTCCTACGTTTCCCCTTTCTTTATATTCATTAAGAGTCACCAATTTATAAATTAGTTCTCGCCCATTTAGAATAATTTATATATCATTATCTACCTTATCTACTAATCACTCGTAGTAGAGTCAATCACACGTATATATGTATATATATGTACACAATACCCCTAGGTGGAAACCTGTGGTAGGGGCCTACTCTGCTATCAAGTCCCGATACATCACGTACCAAGTAAGGACATCGGTTCGGATAATCTCCCTTAAACCATAAATCAAATCACACATATTGAAGGCGAACATAGTTCTAAGCCTTTGGGATATGATCATACGTAACGTACCCAAATGACCCGTTCACAACCTTATTCACACAAGTGGTGCTCAATTCCTAAGTTCTAAATCCTGAGGTACAAGTCAATATCCCCCCACCTAATTGGGCTCATCAGAATAAGACTGTCCATGACGCGAAACCTCATGTGATAGCAAGTAGCCTAGGTGTGATAACACATACAAATCAAACGATAGGTATACACACCACCCATATATATATATATATATATATATATATATATATATATATATATATATATATATATATGAATGATCTTCGATATACACGTAACCTATATCATATACCCCATACGTAGTATAGTAACTCTCTAATATTCTACGTATAATAATACTTCTCATTGTATAATTTCGAATGTTTACCAATGCCCAAATGGTTACCAATTGTCCCATAAGTAAAGTCAGTAGGTATCTCACTTAAGGCCTACTGGTCTCAGTCCTACACTCCTATAATTTTCCATGACAAGAAATCATTATCCAAATAAGCTTTTATTACCCATTAAGTGTAGTCAATTTTTTTCCTAAACTCTCCTTGTGCGACTAACCTCAAACCTATCATTAGCCTACTGGCAAATAGAATATCTCGCATTAGGATTTCATATTAATTCAAAGGTCATCTCAATCGTTTCCCATGAGTTCTAAGAAAAAAAGGGGAAAATTGTGCAAATTTGGGAAACCGAATTGATTCAGCCTTGGTCTAAATCGATTCGGCCAAGGAGCCAAATCGATTCGCCGTAACAGGTATCATCTTCTTCACTAAAATGTTACAAGAATTCACCATTGTTAAACCTCTAAACCAATATTACACTATCCTAAACTCTCAACCAAAGGTCTCTAACATCATAGTAATATGTATCAATGATTTTTAACGTATTATAATCATTAAATATTTATAAAACAACCTCAAATCAAATTTAATCAAGATTAATTTCTTAAACCCTAGATTTTTATTCATGTTTAAGAACCTCAACCTAATTCCTGATTTCTTCCCCAATTTCGTGATATTTCTCATCAAATTTATGCTACATGTATAAGGCATCAAATATGTTATCATTCCTACCCAAGAATATGACTTATATTTCCAATTTTAAGGTCAAAGTTCATAAATTTCATAAGGTAATCATCCTAATCTAAAATGGATGGTATATCAAATCAAAAGTTAGCAAGATAAACACTTGCCTTAATTCGGAGCTCTAATTTCTGTAGAAGTGATGGTGGGATTTGTGTTCTCCACCTCCCGATCTACAATCCGGTGGTGGTGGTGGTACAAAAAGGTCGTTTTTAGCCTTGGAACCCTAGGAACAACTCTCTTTCTTCCTCCTGTGACTCTCCCTTTGGGTTGGTAACTGATAACCCTAATTCCCTTTACGTGTTATCAGATATAATCCTCTAATTTTTGTGGATTTATTTTCTTCAAAATTTCAAAAGATCGAAATACCCCTTCGGGGTGCCGATTTGGCCTAAAAGTTCCCTGGGACCTAAACTAAACCCCCGGGTAGATTTTTCTGACTATTTAGACCCTTTCGGACACACTGGCGCACTTAAAATGACTATATGGAATATTAAAACTGAAATTACATTTTATTTTCCAAATTAAGTCCTGACACGCGCGTCTCGACTAAACTTACCGTAACTGCCATATTTCTTACTCACGAAAATTATAATATTTTCTTATCATTATTATTACTCCTTCACTAAGTAATATTTAATATAAATAAATATTAACCCTTTTCTGTTTGATTAATATTTATTTTATCAGATTAATTTTCCAAATATCATTTAATTAATCTGAATTAATTCTCAATAATTAATCCGCACTAATTTCCAATATAAAATCAATAAAATTATGGGGTGTTACAATATCCTCCTGGATAATACTTACAACTATCCGTATCCGTATCCGTATCCTCTCGAATTTCCTAGATTCGGATAATATCCTTATCCATTTCTATTATTTTATATACATTAAGACATATATAGTTTATTAACGACTAATTTAATCATTGAATCAAATATATAATTTCCTAAGTAAGATATAGAGAATGTGTGAGACATCAAATTAAATCATAAAATAAGGGTGCGAACACAAGTACTAACCTTTAATGTGCATTTTCTTATTCAATTATGATACTCCATTGGAATTTGTATCCTCATTAATTTCTCTAATGTTTGAACAAAAGTGAAGCATCATCTAATCTGAAAATTTTAACTTGATTAAAATATTAACTGAGAAAAAAAAAAGAATACAATACAATAAAGATGAGAAAATATTTTTACCCCTTAATTTCGTGAAGTGTGTCATATTTTTTGTATCCTTGTTGCATTAAGAATTCAAGTACTCATACAAAATGGAGAAAAAAAATGGAGAGAGAAAAGGGAGAGTGAGGTCTCAAACAAAATAGAGAAAACAATCTAACCTAATAACAAGGTAGGGTAAGGATTTTAGATCCAAAATTAACTTTTAACTTTTTTAAACAACAAATTAAAACCCACCACTTAAACCCACTTGACTATTATGGTGACACAAAATATGTTATACTAATCATGGATACCAACATTATCCGTATATGTCTCCGTTTTTTGGATATTAAAAGTATCTATCCAAATCCACTCTTTTGAATACTTATTAAGATAAATATTCATCAAATTTGGATACGAATACCGGAAGGATTCGTATTCTTAGATATTAGTCTTCACCCCTAATATATATTGTATGATGATATAATTAATTTGGGCATAATTGTTTTGCCGAGATTTATCGCTTTGTGTGAGGATTGACTGTTGATGCAATCCCATGGTTATGGTTTTAATATATACTAGGATATGGCTTTGGCAGTGAGTGGCATAATCCCATGTGGAAGTGACTATGATATTTGTTATGCGAGTATATTGTACCCTAATTTGGTGTGATATTTGTGTACATGTGAGCATCATTTATCTTGTGTTATTTATGAGTTAGTGGGACCTTAGCGAGTTAGGAGTTTCGTGAATGCCTTACATGATTTATTAATTATTCTTGAGCAATGTAAATGCCATATGTGGTTTTCGGGAGTTGATGTGATGTTTATATAAGACGTGAGTGTGAATATTTTATGTAAGTAGTGAGTTTGGAGTATTCAGTCGGGTTTATACGAGTGGTTGAATACCTTGTAGAATGACTATGTGGTTTAGTTAGAAATTATGGGTTTCTCTTACTATATGAGGATACGCGCAATAAGAGGCATTTATAATACGAAAGATTAAGTTATGTTTAGGACTATATAGCTAGGTATGGCCCTTGTTACACACATTAGTGTACAATCACATGTGATGTGAGCACAGTGACGTTGTTAGGGCAATTGGTGATAGTAGACCCTGATTGGAATGGTTATATTTTTGGAAGTAGATGAGTAATTAAGACTCCAATGGATTTATGAATCGGTTGAGTGTGCCCTATTGGATGTTTGAGAAAATCTTGATGTTTTTCGAGCATTATTGGGGGCTTATTTGGGATCCAATTATGTGGGCTTATGTAGAGGTTACCAATTCCGCGGGTCAAAGCTAATTCTGTGGGCTTAAGTAGAAGCGACCAATTCTGAGGGTCGAAGCCAATTCTGAGGGATTATTTGGGGTGACCAATTCTGCTGGTCAAAGCCAATTATGCGGGCTTATGTAGAGGTGACCAATTATGAGGGTCGAAGCCAATTCTGAGGGATTATTTAGGGTGACCAATTCTGTGGGCTTATGTAAAGGTGACCAATTTTGCGGGTCAAAGCCAATTCTGCAGTCTTAAGTAGAGGTGAACAATTCTGAGGGTTGAAGCCAATTTTGAGGCCATATTTGGGGTGACCAATTCTACCGATCAAAGCCAATTCTGGGGGCTTATGTAGAGGTGGCAAATTCTACGGGTCAAAGCCAATCTACGGGCTTAATATAGGGGTGACCAATTCTGATGGTCAAATCCAATTCTTAGGGCTTATGTAGAAGCGACCGATTCTACGGGTCGAAGCCAATTCTATGGGCTTAATATAGGGGTGACCAATCATGCGAGTTAAAGCCAATTCTGTGGGCTTATGTAGAGGTGACCAATACTGAGGGTCAAAGCCAATTCTACGGGGTTAAGTATAAGAAACATCGATTATGAATTTTGGAAATCACTCTAAAAAGGGGCGAGCCTTTTTGTTCGAATAGTCACAAGTTGGGATTTAAATCGTGATGGAGATTGATTTATGTGGATAATGCATTGTTTCACGTTTGGTCTTGGGCCAACGAATCTCAGTAACCAACTGAGCTTGGTAATAGTGTATCTTTAAGGGTTCCTTGTTTGGACTTCTCTTGAATGACTTCCCATGCACAAAGCCTAGTAAGGTTAGATATTTGAGAGATGGTTGGGCACTAGGTACATTTGGTTATTATATTGCGAATTACTTTTATGGAGAGATAATGCATAAAGAGGAAAGACATTCTACGGTGTAAGGCGAATAAGGACAAGGAGTGCAACGTCGAGAGCACCGAGGAACACTCGCACCATCAGTAAAATAGTTGGGGGACGATTAATAGGATGGTAGAGGATGCCTTTACTATGCTTAAATCTTATATGTATTGTTGTGTAGTTTTTCATGTATATGTTTGTATGTAAGTATGTGATATTTGTGATGTGTATACACGTGGTACTAGGTGTATGAGCGCA
Source organism: Sambucus nigra (assembly GCA_949130495.1). Taxonomy (NCBI): domain Eukaryota; kingdom Viridiplantae; phylum Streptophyta; class Magnoliopsida; order Dipsacales; family Adoxaceae; genus Sambucus; species Sambucus nigra. The sequence goes on from OX422222.1 coordinate 405,996,350, forward strand.
CCAGTCATGGCATGATATGGTAGGCATATGTGAACCTTTTTCTTTTATCTCATGCTGGTATGGGTACGGGATAGTTTTGCATAATCATAATTTACATGTGAAGTTTACATTTCGACGTTATGCTTGATTGAATTCAGAGGATGAAATTCCTATTTTAGTGGAGAAGAATATAATACCCCATATCTTCTGGACTCTATTTATTAATTATTAAATGAGAAATAAATTAATAAATGGAATCAATTATTACTTATTTGATTAAGTAATAATAAGAAGCATAATTTAGATGGTAATTAAATCTTATGTGTTGTGCTATACATAATCAATTGTTGATATTAATTATATAATATTGGACTATACGCACACGTAAAATAATTAAGTGTATATATTATTTATGCTATGAGGTATTACCGTGTGTGTGAGGTATTACCATCTGAATTGAATTCTGGAGTATCACGAAGATCCGGTTATGTGTTTTTAGTAGTTTAGATCGGGCTAATGGGGTAAGTATACCTTTGGAGTAAGTTTTGGAGTGGTTTGGGAAGTATTTTGTACTCATTTGGAGGCCCAAAACTAGGCCATTTAGGGACCTAAGAATATAGACTTGTTTTTATCGGTGTTAACCCTCAATAGTTGAAAATATTACACACAAACACAAAGCCTAGCTTCTATATAGATATGGGAGATGTTGGGAAGAGATTTGGGATGAAGAACATGTAATAAAAATGTAAAGGATTCATCGTTCATCATTTCAGGTAAGAAATCTCTTGCTTTATCATTGCATAATCTATAACTAATTTATGATTTCAATGTCTTGTATTTGATTTGTGATTTAAAATCATGTTTAGGGATTTAATATTCAATTTTAATCATGTTAATATTGGGTTTAATTAGGTTGTGAAATTAAACTATTAGTGGGTTTTTATAATCTGACTTAATTAGGGATTTTGTTAGAAACCTTAAATTGAATAGTTATGTGTTATGATTATGTGTTAGAATCCATATTTAGGGCTGAATCAATTGTAAGTATGATTTTCCTATGTACATTTGATGTTTTGATTTATGAAATTGTATGTTAATTGGGTTAATTGAAGTTTGCAAATGAATTTGGGGTTAAATTAGGATTTGACATATTTGAACTTTAATTCATATTAGAATTGTGTAAAACTATTGGATGTAGGTTATGATTGATGTTAGATAAATTTATCTAAAGGAGGATGAGTATGGTGATCATGAGAGGCTTCAAATTTAGGTTTTGAGGATGTTAATATTTGAATTTATTGGAGAAGATGAATTACATTCATTCTCATTCAAATGAGATTGGGTAGTCGTTCAAATGAGATTGAGTGTTTCGTTCAAACGAGGCCAAATGAATTTTAAATAATAATATTACGAACGGGTGGATCTTAGTTTCATTTTTTTGTATTTTTTTTAAATTTCTTATGAATATTATACTAACAGTGCGCACTACCTTGTTGCATGGGTGTGACAGGGTTTTTGTTTGGGTTATTAGAATAGTTTTTGTCTTGACCTATTGGATCTATGTTTTTGTATATATTTGTGATGAGAGAATGTATACATACATGTATAGCTAGCACTTATTGTTGTCAGTAATCATATTGAGATAATTGGGTGTTAATTTAGGTCTCACGAGATTATAGACCTTAAAATGTACTTAGCAATCCAACGTGGATATATATATACACACACACACAGAGTACTGCTCTTGTGCATACCAGTCCGCAATTTAAGAGTGCGGACCAGACATGTGTCACCTAGCGGTGAGCCCAGAAAAGAGAGATAGTTCCTATAATTTATAGGCTCACCACCAGGTGACACATGTTCGGTCCGCACTCTTAAAATGCGGGCTGGTATGCACAAGAGCAGTACTATATATATATATACTCATAGTTTGTGTGTGATAAACTAGGAAGAGGATTTAATATTGGAAATCCCATCATTCAGGGATTGAGATGGTTTGGGTACGCTTGATGTAACATCCCGCACATTTTGGCATCAGTTGCTACCAAAGTACGTCAAGTATTACTTAATTAAATACCATTCTTAGCATGTGACAGAAATAAGAGACATACATTTTTTTAATTCATAATATATATTTCATTTAAATCCAATGACTATATAAAAATATCCAACCATTAATATCCATCACCATGCTAATCTACAAAATAAATCCAACACCAATTGTATTTAAAACTCAAATGAATTAATATAACAATAAATATCTGACTGCGACCATAAACAACTGTAGAACCGATAGGCCCACCAAATCCATAAATGAAAATCTCGTAATATAAAAGACGGAATGGAAAGTAAATCTAAATTACTAAAGAGAATAAAATAAATCTCCAACTACTCTCCCAAAAATCTCCAATCCATGTTATTCAACTACTCCAACAACTAAACCTGAAATATTTGTCAATGCAATGGATCAAATTCCACCACATGAATACTAGCTACTCCTCCCAATTAGGATCTGTGAACCCAGAAAATAGCATTATACATGATAAACATCATAATAAAGTAATTTAAATTAAATAAGATATAGCGATTAAGAATAAACTACTACCATCTACCTACATAACTAAGCCACCCCAATCGTTTGAGTCCAATTATTCGATTTTAACCATAATTTAAACATTAGTTCTTATTCATATTAAATTTAATTATCCAATTATTCTTATTGATGCGATACCACTATGGCTAGTCAACACCTTATTGATCTTGCACACACTCTTGGAGAGTTTAAGGTTCTACACATCACACCCATTCCCTTCACTATAGCTAGTCAGCCCGATTTCTATCAGCTCTGCATAAAGTCCTGAGGTTTTACTCACGACACGTCACTATAGTCAGTCAACCCAATTTCTGTCAGCCCTGCATATACTCATGACGCCAACAAACACTCATGTCATTATATCCATTCGACCCGATATCTATCATCCCTGCACATACTCGCAACACAAATTCATTTTAATACCCATTCTAAGTCTTAGGCATTAATTCTCAATTTTCCAAGTTCTCATTTTTTTCTATTAGCCCCACCCTTTTTCGTGCATAAATTCCTCAAACTACCCTTAATCCCATAACTAGAGGTATTCAAAATGCAAGTGTATCCTATCCTATTATTTAGGAAGAATACCTACTAATAGCTACTACCTAGCCTCGCACCTAGGCTCACGATCCAATGAAAACAACGTACAATTGAGCCCCACCCTGGAATCATCTATCCATAAAAATTCACACTATCTAGTATCATTCCTAGAAAGTATTACCAATAAGTAAGGCCTACATACTAGTCTCATACCTAGTAAGTAACCTAAAAATAAGGTGAAAGCAGTAACTACCCAACAATCTCGTTGTCCCCGCGGTGTCAATTATTAATAAATTAACGAATCACGTATGGCATATTTTCAAATTATCACAACAATTCTTCAAATTAATTGCAAGATCACTATTTATCCAAATTATGTCTGTTTAAGTATAATATTAATTAAACAATTTGATTTCTCATCAATATATAGCATTTCTATTCACATGCATATTTTTGGGAGCATACAACAATAAATCTCTACTCTACAAGATGCACATAATTAACATGATTATACATGTCGAAATGAATTTATAACATCCTTATGATTTATTCTACATTCGAACGTCATAAATTCTAACGGAATCCCAACCTTTAATCTAAGCATACAAGGATTTTGAATCTTAATTCGCATTAAAGATTTGAATAAAATCAGTACCAAACTTTGGCTTCAATTTTCCTAATTAATCTTTCTAATTGATTTTTAAAATAACAATAATTATTAGTGTCGAGGCAGGATTTATAATGCATAATATAAAAGGGGAACAATAGAAGTATTCATGCTTGCGAAAATCATTTGAAGAATCTGATTGGATGGCTACGTTCTTTTCAAGAAAACAACAAAAATACGTTCTTCAATGATCTTAAGAAATCTTGATTTAGTTCGTCAAATCTTGGGTTGAAAGTTAATTTAGATGGAGTTTAGATTTTGTGGATGGGAGGAGATGATAATATGGGCGGCTACTGATTTTGGAGAAGAGTTAAAAGTGTTTTAAAAAGTCTAAATCCACCCATTATATAAAAGATTTAAATAAAGAGTCTTAATCAAGAACAAACACATAAAAATATATTCTGCACGACCGAACCGTCGAAATTCGCTAATATTTTTATATGTTGTAGCTGAAGGCGAGTCAAAGATGTTATCCAAAAATCAGCTCGATCGGACGTCGTTAAGTTCATTTGCATCACGTTTTAAAGTTCAGAGCGTCGAATTTCCTTGAATTTTTTATATGTCTAGCTGAAGGCGAGACAAAGTCGTGTAAAAAAAATCAACTCAATCAAATATTGTTAAGGTAGTCTACATTACATTTTAGACATCGGATAGTCAAATTTCTGATCCTCCTTAGGCCGGATCCTCCCCTGATTTTTTTATATAAAAAGTTATAACTTCCAAATTTTAATTTTTATTTAAATTCCACTTAAAACTTTGTTTTTATATATAAAAACTATCATTTTTACATACCAAAATTAGATGGATTCCAAAAATTATTTTTCCATTTTTTTAATTTAACAAAGATTTTTACGGCTCAAAAATCACGAGGTGTTACACTTGAGAGTATGCGTTATCCCGCATGCTTATATATTGAGTGTGTGTGTGTGTGTGTGTGTGTATAATTGTTTAACTATGTGAACATGCTCGTTCCTCGCAGTGAATCTATTAGTCAACTTTTAGATTTAAGCGGTTGTGACCCGGTACATCATGTCATGATGTTGACAAGGGACTTTTATGGAGGTCGATGTATTTTGATCACATTTTATGGATGGCCATCCTTTATTAAGGAATGATGCAGATCATCGGGCGATTTAGATAATTGTAATACTGAATTTTAAAATATTTACATCATACATTCAGTCTATCTAGACTTCGTGATAAATGAGGTTGATGATCTGATCCACCGGTCAAGTTTTGGCATGGGACTACGTGGTGGTGTGATTGCGTAGTGATTCCCCATTATCATACGTATGCTTATGTTTGTTTTTAAATTCGTTAGGCGAGGGTCTTCTACGAGTTTACTGATAGTCTAGAAGAACGAGATGGTCCCTAGAAGGTAGATGCCTTTGTGTATGAGACTTATATACATGTATATAATATTAGTCCAGTGATAGACACTTTAATTTAACCCCTATGTTTTTTTTCATGCCTTGCTGTTTGTTTTTCTTTTTCATGCAGAGGAAAGAAAGAAAAAGTGCCCCAAGGAAGGGGAAATCAACCTTAATGACCTTAAGTTTCTGTGGGTATTGAACCAGAAGTTTGGGAAAGAACATCCTTGTGCTGCATCATTGTTGTTGGAATACAAAAGTTCCATCACATCTTTTTTTGCCCGACCTATACTTTCTCTGCCACCAATTACTGTCAACCTGTGACAACTTCTTCAGTTACTTAGTCTGCAGGTGCTGAAGTTATTCCAGGAGGAACTTCTTCCTCATTTGTGTCCTTGGATATTTTTTAGATTCATCTTTCTCCTTATATAAATATAACTAAGAGGAAGATGCCCAGCTTAATGGGTGGTCCCATATCTCCTCCCTACAGAGATACTGATGCTAGTAAGAAGAAGTTAAAAGCCAGTGACAAGAAGCCTATCGGTGCTGATGAGAATACGGCAGAGGAACACCAATTAAAGAGGATAAGGAGAGGTTTGCCTGATCCTTCAAAATAAGTCCAAAAGACATCAATCGAGAAGCAGTCCTTAGTTGAAAATAATATCATAGAACAACAGGAGTTGGTGAGAAAAATTTAGGCTGACCTTGACATTGTGCCAGCCTCTGTTACTGTTAATCTTGGACTGGCTAGGGATTTGATTAAGTATAGAACACTCCCTACTGACAGAGTTACGTCAACCCCCATGTCCAGGTCCAGGATAACTGAAAGAGCTTTCCACAACTTGGTTGGTAAATTTCTTTTGCTTGTTTGTCCCTTTATTTATGATGATGAATTGTTTCTGATATCTGAACCTTTGCCTTTATTTTCATTTCCTGGTTGATTTTAACCAAATGATGGAGAAGGACGACCAACTGTGTTCTTTTCCTAGAGAAGTTAAAGAGGCCTTTCAAGGTCTGAGGAATTCTTTGGCAGAGTCCAGACGAGATTTGGAGTCAAAGAAAAAGTCTTGGAAAGAAGAGTTAAAGAAGGCCAATGATAGGGCCAATACTGCTGAGGAGAGAGACAAAGCTATCGAAGGCATAGCCAAAACTGCGAAGGACAAACTTGTAGAAGTCACCACTCAAGCCAAAAGTATTGAAGACAAAGTGGCTGGTCTTACTTCTGAAGTTAATTCCTTAAAAGCCAAAGGTAAAGGTGCCTTGGATAAAGGCTGGGAGCTACCTCTGCTCAAATTGAGTATGCTAAGAAGTTACCCTTCAAGGAAGGGTGGACTGAGACCTTGAAGTTTGTCAGCACTGAAGAAAACTCTGAACTCTTCACAAGGCATGATCTCGGTACTCCTCCTAACCTAGATGATGAGTTTGATGATGATGAGGGATCAGGAGAATCCTCTGTGATGTCTCTTGAGTCTTCAACGGTGCCCAGCACCAATGCCGACCAACTAGCTATTGTCCAAGACTAGTCTAAAGATAAGGAGAAGGTCTAACAAGTTTACCTTTTTTGTTTTTCTTTGTCTTTTCTTTCTTGAAGATGTATCCCCTTTTATACTTCATTTTTCAATTAATGAAAGAACAAGTTTTTATCTTTAATTATTGTCTATGCCTCAGAATAACTTGTAGTTTTTACTAAATTGTGTTGCTTTACTTCTTGTGTTTTTTGATCTTTTGGATTTTCACACACTCATATATTTGCAACTTTCCAATTTAATGCTAAGAAAAAGGCTATAATGTTTGCTAAATCTAACCTGCTCAAACGAAGTAAAAATCTTCTGAAAGATGGTCATGTTCCCATGTCCAAAGAAGATTTAACTAGGTAGCTCGACCTAGATGTTTCTGTCCAAGTTAATGAGTCATATATACACCTGTGTTTCTTATTGGACATGGTTGTTGCCAATAATGTTGTACATTATGAAATGATCGAGCAACTGCAATAGGATTAGAAATTATCCCTGGTGTGCTTATCTCTGATTATGAGGCCAAATATAAAGCATTAAATAAAGGCTGGGGTTTTGACAATAAGTTGAAGGATATTACTTCTTCTCTGAATAAGAAGGAAATGTCCTTGAAATAAGATTTGGACAGTGCTCGGTCAATTGCTATCATGCTGGAGAAATAAAACAATGCCGTGAGGGATGAACTTGACATCTTAAAGAGATCATCTGCCACTAGTCCCGATGAAGGTGCTTCCTTTTTGGAGAATGAAAATGCAAGACTTTTGGAAGAACTGAAAGCACTACATAAGAAAAAGACTAAACTTGGGCAAACTTCTAGGCAAAGGGTAATTATTCGACCAACTATTAAGAAAGAAAGAACTAAAAGACCCTTACTGACCAAGCTGCCCAATTAAAAGACAAAGATAATTCCATTGTCGGCTAGGCTGCTCAACTGAAGGCCAAGGATAATGTTCTTAAGAAGCTTCAAAATCAGGTGGAAAGGCTAACATTGCAATTTCATAAACAGCCCAAGGAAGTTTGGATGGAGGGCTACAATGAGGCTTTAGCCCACATGGATGATCATCTCGCTCAAATCAATTATGAAGGATATAAATGGGGATGGACCAACTTTTTAACTTTACTAAAGTTTGATCAAAATAGTGACCTGTGGTATTGGAATGATCCAGACTTCTTGGATTGTGACAAGCCTCCATTCAAATTGGACACCAAATGGATTCCTCCTAATTCTATTACCCAATGTATTATAACTAAATATATAAGGGATTATGGCCTTCATGATAAGCTTGAGATAGTTCAATTTAATTGATAGGCCGAGAAGTAGTAATAGGCAAATGCTGAGAAACTTTAACACAATCAATTCTCCATATACTCTTGATGATCCTCCTGCAGGCATGGACAAGGCCCAAGGAAAATGCCAAGTAGAATAAATTAATTTTTTTCTTATACTGCATTTTGCTTATTAATTGCCATTGTAATACATTGTGATCAATGAAATGGAATTAATTTGAATTCTCATTGTTTAAGCTTATCGTTATTATTAATATTTTTCTTGCCAACTAGGTAAACTGTGATCAGTTAATCGCCTTATAGATTAAATAACCTTCTCAAATATTTAATATTGATTCATGTTTGAATCAAGTATACGGCCTTAGATTCGACTAATGCACTTAGATAAAACTGTAAATTGCTTTATTGTACTAAGTTGCAGCATTAAATATCGGTAGTGACCAAGTGAATTAGGAATGTATAATTATTCTAGTATTTTAACTTGGTCGGATAAAACCTCTAATTAAGAAGTTTTACTGACTTCGTGTTCGTGACTTTCGAGGACAAATCATTCATGAAGAACTTTTTGAGAACTTTTCTGAAGTTGGAAAAGTTTGAACCATGCCCTTCTCGGCGAGGAACTTTTTGAGAACTTTTCTGAAGTTGGGAAAGTTTAAAAAAGTTTGAACCATGCCTTTCTTGGTGAGGAACTTTGGAACTTTTTGGAAACTTCTATTTAAAATTGCTTATAAATTAAAATTGCTCATATTAATTAGGTATACCACCATACTCCCAAAAATAAAACAAAAAAATGATTTAGAATGGAGAAAAACTGAGACTTCATTAACTTGAATAAGCAATTACATTAAGGATAGTATTTTCAGACTGGATTACTGATAATACTTATGCAGATGATCTGCGTTCCAAGTATTTTTAAATTATTCCCCTTCTAAAGTCTCCAATCAATAGGTTCCTGGTCGGATAACCACTGAGATATGGTATAGACCATGATAATTAGGCTCTAGCTTGTTGTTCTTCTGAATTACTTTCTTAAGTACCAAGTTACCCTTCTTCAGGTTGGTCGGCTTGACCCTTCGATTAAAAAACCTTGCAATCCTTTGTTGATAGGTAGCCATTCGAATAGCAGCATCTTCTCAGACTTCTTCTATGATGTCCAGATCTAGTCACCTCGTAAGGTCACTCTTGGGTGAATTGAAGTTCAATAACCTATGAGTTGGTAGACCTATTTCTACTGGAACTATTGCCTCAGTGCCAAAATCTAGCATGTATGGAGTTTCTCCTGTTACTGTTCTAGGATTAATTCTGTATGACCAAAGGACGCTATGTAGCTCATTAATCCAGTTGCCTTTATCCTTATCCAATCTTTTCTCCAACCCATCAAGCAAGATTTTATTGGTGATCTTTTTATGGCCATTGCATTGCGAATGACCAGGTGGTGAATGAAGTTTCTGGATGCCTGACCGAATAAAATACTCTTTAAATTTTTCATTATTAAACTGAGTGCCATGGTTGGTGATAAAATCATAAGGCGTGCCATGCCTGCAAATGATCTGCTTCCATATGAACTGGAACACTCTCTGATAATGAATGTCGATTAAGGGTTTAGTAAAATAATCAATAGCAACGAACAGGTACTTGAATTTTCCTTTGGTGGTCAGCAATGGTCCGAACAAATCAATTCCCCATATAGTGAAAGGCCATAGAGAGGTGATGGGTGTTGGGATTACTCCTGATCTTCTGTGAATGGTAGCAAACTTCTGGCATTTATCATACTTCTTGATAAAAGCCTCATAATCTTCTTTCATCATCAGCCAATAGTAACCTTGCATTGCTATCCGTTGTCTCAGGGGCCTCCCAGCTGTGTGTGCTCTAAATGAGCCTTCATGCAGCTCTTTGATCAAATCGTTCACTTCATTTGGATGAACACAATGAAGTAATGAAAGAGTGTATCCACGCCTGTATAGGACACCTTTTTCTAGAACATAACTGGATGCCTTGTACCTCATCTTCCTGACTTTTTTTTTTGTCAGATGGCAGTGTTCCTCTCTCGATGTATTCTCAAATTGGGTCCATCAAGGAAGGACATAACTCCACAAATATGATACTAATTTCCATCCCATTAATGCTTCTGTGAGCAAGAATCTCCACTGGGATTGTTGTTCTGAGTTTTGTTGGCATTCCTGAAGCAAGCTGAGAAAGAACATCTGCTCGGGCATTCTCAAGTCTGGGAATCCTCATTATTTTGTCTAAATCCATCAAAGAGATAACTTCCATTGCTTTTGGGTATTATCTCCTCATGGTTTCTCCTTTGATACCATAAATCTGTTGCATTTGATTAACAATCAATTGGCAATCACTATATACCAATACCTGGTCGGCACCTAGTGATAGAGCTAATTCTAGTCCTGTGATCAATGCTTTATATTTAGCCTCATTATTGGAAGCCTTAACTTTAAATCTCAGAGAATATTCCACATCCAAGTTATTCGGAGTCTTAATGATGATACCTGTTCCACTTCCAGTAGCACATGAGGACTCTGGGTACCCCTTTTATCGAACAGGCCCATAAAAATAGATGGTCAAGCCCAAATAAATAATAAAAGGAACCCGGCCCAACTTATGTGTCTTGAATAACGATTAGGATAGAAGGATATGACCAAGTGCATCCCCAAAAATCTCAGATGAGATGTTCAAGGGATACTCGATTAACGTGTTAGTTACAAACTCTCTCTCTCTTTCTCTCTCTCTTAGCTGAGTATGTATTGTACCCCTGGCCCAGGTCATAGAGGCATATGAAAAACATTCTTGAAAGTTACTTAATATAACAGTAGACCTCTCCATGGACGTAGGCAATTTGTCGAACCACGTATATTCTTACGCTGTGTAATTGTGATTATTATCGTTCTTAGTAACTTGGTGTTTGTTTTCCTTCATTACGTGTTTGTGTTGATTTTTATCACTACAATTGGCACCGTCTGTGGGAAACGATTATTTTTACTGTGAAAAGTTTCACCAACAAGAACTAGTGATGTCCTATCACAGCAGTAATGTCCCTCAAGCAGGAGACATTCAGCAGTAGTCAAACCCTCCAAGGATAAGGTCTAAAATTTGCCATTCAAACCCAAGACTTTACCAAGAGAGGAAGGTCTCCGAAGAAATCTAAGGGCCACCCAAGTCTACCTAGATCTCTAGGCTGATAGACACCTATGAGTCCAGACTCCATGAGCAGGAGGAGGCTACTCGCAAATAGCAAGACGAAAATGCTCACCTCAAGAGACACCTGGAAAGAATGGAAAGAGAACTCCATCGAAGCACGAGTGATGCCACAATCGACCACCTAGCCTTCAGGTGAGCAATTCTCACAGTTGAGGAAGGAGCCCGATGTGCAGGTTAGAAAGAATAGAAAGGCACAGGTCAAATGATGACCATTCAGAACGAGTGCAACCAACTCTCCGTTACAGGATTCCTGGTCGACAGAACGATAACATACGAAGTTTAGTCCAGAGGGAGATAGACTAGCACCCATCCCATCGTGGTGCCAGATCGATGAGAGAACTAGCCAAGCGAGCTCTCAAAACCCAGATGAAGTCCCTTTTTTCAAGGACAATAGAAGAAAAAAAGGCTCCGAAGAAATTCATAATTCCCAGGCTCAAGATTTATGATGGGAAGACTGATCCCATTGACCATGTCAGACAATATCAACAAGCTATGACTCTATAGAGTCACAATGATGCGTTCATGTGTCAAATATTCCCTTAGATCTTGAACAATGTGGCCGAGAAGTGGTTTGAAAAGCTACCTTATAGGTCCATCAAAAATTTTAAATAGTTAGTTGAGAAGTTTACATCTCGCTTCATAATAGGCTCCTACCCGAAAAGGATGGATGCACTGCCTACTCTGAAGAAAAAGCCACAGGAGAACCTCAGAGAGTACACAAAAAGGTATTGGGAAGTATTCAATAAAATAGAGGATTTCTCCAAGCAGGTCACCGTAGCATCCTTCAAGATTGTTTTTACGAACTCCTGCCTCCTGCACCAGTCCTTAATTAAGAAGGACATGGCATCCATCGACGACTTGATGGCTCATATAAAAAAATATGCCAAAGTCGAGGATGTGACCCATCTTAATGTAGGGGAGAATGGTTGGGTAAAGGCTGGCAAAGGAGCTGAGTAAAATGAACCACAGAAGAAAGGGAACAAGAATGGGGGTAAAAATGGCTCCAAGAATGGAAATAAAAATGATGTCTCAAAGGCATTTTAGGCTGTAAACATAGTTTTTAAGGAGCCGATATAAAAGATTCTTGCAAAGATCAAAGAGGAGCCATTTATTAAATGGTCGAAGAAGATGGGAGGAGACCCGTCCAAATGGAATAACGCATTAAGGCGTGCGTTCCACAAGGAGGGAGATCACAAGAACAAGCATTGTAAAGCCCTCAAGTCTCACCTTAAAGAGCTGGACCAAGCTGGGCACCTTAATGAGTTTGTGGAGAATATGACAGATAATGCAGCAACGAACGGAGAGTAGATGCCCGATAAGGTCCTCGAGGAGGATGTCGGTCTCGAATTCGCAGTAATATATGAGGAGTTAGACCTCAAATAAATTCAAGGAAATCTAGCTCGAATGGAGGTTAAGAAACTTACTGCAGTCATGCAGGCCTTTCAGATTGATCTAGCTAAGACTCAGGCAGAGAAGCGTCGACGATCAGAGGATGTCGATTACAATAAGCATATTGTGTTCACGGATGAAGATTTAGTGGGGGTGAGAACCCCTCATCAAGACGCTGTGGTCATTACACTCAGGATAGCCAACTAGGGTGTTGACAGGTTGCTCGTTGACCAAGGCAGTTCATCCAAAGTTACCTAGAATTGTTTAAAAAGCTGAAGCTAAGCGTAGCCGAGCTCAAGGAAACCACTGTTTCGTTAGTCAGCGTCGCGGGAAATATCATAATCCCTTTAGGAAATATCACCATACCAGTCATGGAAAGAAGCATCTCAAAGATGATTGAGTTTCTTGCTGTTGATATCGAATCACCTCACTAAGCTATGCTCGGCAAGGGATGGCTCCATGCAATGAAGTTTGTTCCATTGACCTATCATCAGAAATTAAAGTGTGTAACTGATCGACTAGTGGTTGAGATCCATGGGACCAGGCTGTGGCAAGGAAGTGTTTTATCGTAGCCATACGCCCTAAATAGGAGAAGAAAGTGGAAGGAAGAAAAAGCAAGGAGGAAGTCCAAGAGGGGTTGGTACCCTCCAATTTGTAACTAAGGTACCGTCGACCAAGAGTGGAGGAGAAAGGGATCTTTCCCTCTGAGAGGGTCGTCGAAGACCTGGAAGAAGTTGCAGCTAGGAGTAGCTCGACTCAAAAGAAGTTTTTGATTGGCACCTCGTTGACCGATCACGAGAAGGAAGAACTTGTCACCCCTTCTTTGGAGCAACTTGGATGTTTTTGCACGGGAGCCCTATGAGCTGTCTGGGACCTTCATCGATTGTATGTGGACCCAGATTTTAATCCACTCAAGTAGAAGGCCCGCCGAAAGGCCATAGATAAAGCTAAAGCAGTATAATAAGAGGTCGGGAAGCTACTGGATGCAAGTTTCATATGGAAAGTGGAAAGTTTGTATCGACTTCACCGACCTCAACAGGGCCTATCCCAAAGATAGTTTCCCCCTTCCAAAGATTGATCAACTAGTCGATGCTATAGCAGCACATAAGAGGATGAGATTTTTAGATACGTACTCTGGATACCAATAAATCCACCTTCATGTGCTGGATCAAGATAAGACCTCCTTCATGACCACTGTTGGTTTATATTGCTATAAAGTTATGCCTTTCGGCCTTAAGAATGCAGGAGTGACTTATCAACGGCTAGTTACGAAGATCTTAAAAGATCAAATGGGGGATACTGTGGTGGTTTACATCGATGACATGATCGTTAAGAGCAAGCTCAAGGACGATCACCTATTCGACCTGGCATGGACTTTTAAATCCTCAAGAAATACCAAATGAAAATCAATGTAAGTAAGTGTTCTTTCGGTGTCCAGTAAGAAAAATTCCTTGGATACTTGTTCAGCAAGAGAGGAACAAAAGAAAATCCCGACCAGATTGACGCCATCAATAAAGTTTAGCCCCCTCAAACAGTGAGATACGTAAAAAAGCTCACGAGAATGCTCGGCGCACTCAACCGATTCATTTCTAAGTCTTTAGAGCGGTGTCAGTCGTTCTTTAAGTTGTTGAAAAGAAATAAGGGCATGACATGGAACAAGGACTGCTCGAGGTACTTAGAAGACCACAGGCCTATCTCAGTAGGCCCCCTTTGCTCATGATTCCTAGAGAGAATGATCCTTTATATATTTATCTTGCAGTATCAGACCATGCTACGAGCTCTGCCTTGGTATGTGAGAGAAAAGGGGGCTAGCATCCAGTCTACTATGCAAGTAAGACTCTTTTGGAAGTCAAGCAGTGGTACCTTCCATTAGAGAAGCTCGCTTACACATTGGTGATAGCCTCAAGGAAATTGACGCATTATTTTGAGGCCCACTCTATATTCTTAGTTATTTCGCACCACCTCAAGGTTGTTCTAAGGAAAGAAGACATCTTTAGCTTACTATCAAAATGGTCGATCGAGCTCAAAATGTTTGATATTCATTTTCAACCAAGAACAGCTGTCAATGGGAAAATTCTAGCCGATTCTTAGGGGAACAACCATGTGATCAGTAAGAAATAAGACGATCAAGGGAAATCTTACAGGGACCAAGTATTTAGACCCTATACATTGATGGAGCCTCTAACTCAAAGGGGGAAGGAATATTCATCGTACTAGTGACTCCCAAAAATACGATACTCGAGGAGGGAATCAAACTTGGATTTGAAGCCTCCAATAATGAGGCAGAATACGAGGAGCTGATCATCGGACTATACAAAGCATAATTACTTGGGGTAAGGAACCTTCAAGTCTTCGACGATTCACAACTGGTATCCAACTAGATAAACAATGATTTTAATGCAAAGGATGGCATTTTATCTCGCCGTTGTAAAGGGACTAATAGCCAATTTTGATCAAGTGGACATTTAGCAGTTCCCTAGAGGATAGAACACTCGTGCGGATGCCCTAGCATCTCTGCTCAAAGTTGCTCGCTTTCACTTATCTCCTGATAGGAAGTTATATAAGAGATCCTTCACCGGCCCCTACGTCCAGTGTGTTCATCCACAAGACGTCGATCAAATTTTTCACTAACTTCATTAGGGAATTTATGGAAGTCACGCGGGAGGGAGGTTGCTAGCCTTTCGAGCAATGAAGGAAGGGTATTAGTGGCCATACATGCAAAAGGATGCTGGAGTCTACGTTCGAAAGTGCGAGAAAGGCCAAAAACACTCACCCATGGTCCATTATCCCTCCAGTGACCTAAAGTCACTGATCAACCCATGGACCTTCACCCAGTGAGGTTTGGACATCGTAGGTCCTCTGTCTATGATGGTAGGCAACTGAAAGTATTTTTTTAGTTGCCACAGACTACTTCACTAAGTGTATAGAGGTAGAACCACTGGCGAACATTAGGGATGCAGACATGATAAGATTTATATGGAAAAACATCATTACCCTCTTCAGCATACCAATAAAGATTGTTACTGACAACGGGACCCAATTCGAGAGTGTCCCCTTCTAAAACTTTTGCAACAATCATGGAATTAGGCACCTGTTGATGTAAAAAATTAGATCACTCTAATAATTCAATCACATATAAATAAATGAGACAAAAGATTTTTAAGTGGTTCAGCCTTATAAGAATGGCCTACGTCCACTGTTGTGTTATTGCTGAATATTTGGGAATTCTCGATTACAAGAAATTCCGTTCTCGATTCCGTCCCTACAATGAGGGTTGTACAATGTATTTATATCCATGAGGCTGTAATGTGAAAGGGTAATACATTAAATGATATACATATGAAAGGGTAATATATTTAATGCCCTCTTTGCGTGTGCGTCTGAATGATAAGCATTTAATGAATCAGTTGAACTGTTGGTTATTCGGCTATTAATGCTTTGTTCGAGATGCAGCTCGGACCGCCTCAGCTTCTCGATACTCAAGAGTTCCTCGGAGAGGCATTGTTCCTCGGAGCATGTGAGTTCCTCGGGTGTTTGTAGTTGCCATGTAGATAGCCACATGTCTTCATATGATTAGTCCACGTCAGTAGATTAAATTTGGTATCAACAGAAGCCCCCAATGTTTCATAGTTCGAAATTTGAGGAGTATGGAACATTCTTTCTTGGAATATGGTAGCTTTAAATAGTCTTCCTGATTTTTAGGAGCGTTTCCCTTGTATTTATTTCTCCTTCCCAATTCGTAGAATTATGCTTTTTTGGACTTTTTTATGTGCTTCGATTCCCGCGTTACTTTTCGTCTTCTTAGCCGTTGTTGTGCGCTTCGATTCCCGTGCCACTTTTCCTCTTTTTAGCCGTTGTTGTCCTCTTTGATTCCGGCGCTACTTTTCATCTTTTTAGCCGTCGATAACGTAATCATCTTTTTTTGTAATCATTACTTCACCATTTCCCAAGTCAAGGTTTTTAAACTTCACAGACACTCCCATCGTCTTCTACCTTTTCAAATTTTCGTCTTTTGAGTTTTACGTCGTCTCTTACTATTCTCTTGTGCGTTCGTATTTTCCTCCGTTCATTGTCAGTAGATCCATTCTTAACCTGTAAGATCTTCTTCCTTCTTCTTCATTTCTTTATTCACCATGGTTTACCTTGTTGAGTCTCTTGAGAAGTTTGATTCTGATTTCTCCATTCCCTCTTGGGTTGTCTTGGAAAAACTTTTTGAGCCTTCTGATTATCTCAATTTGGCTGAGGGACATTGGTTCCCCAGTCTATTTTTTGCTGAATGTGGATTTTCTTTTCCACCCAATTCCTTGTGTCTGGAATTCTGCCAGTATTTCGATGTTGTTCCTGCACGAATAACCCCCAACACATGGAGAATAGTTAATGGGGTGCATAGATTAAATCAAGTGCATGGAACTCGCATAGGAATCCCATAAATCATGTTCTGCTATAGATGGGCAGTTAATGATAATATTTTTTATTTAAAAACTAGATTTTTAAACAGAACCTTAGTAGTCAATCACCCTGATGCCAATAGGGATTATTTTGAGCATGGGGTTGTCATAAAAAATTGGCAACACCCTCCATTAGCTGGAGATGAGGTTTACCAAGGTCCCAGATGCCCTCCTTATGGCAACGGGATAGATTATCTTTATTTCATTTTATTTATTTAAAAATTATATTTCTTTTGTGTTTGATAAAATGTGCCACTGATAACAAATGTTTATTTATTTGCAGTTGATAACAAAAGAAAGTGTCCAAAAGAAGCAGATGTCAATATAAGGCATTTGAAACTTATCTGGAGTCTACATCAAAGTGTTGTCGACGAACACATTAGACCAGCTTCGTATCTGCTCCAATACAAGAGCTACACTACTTCTTTCACTGCCCATCCAGTGATAAGTGAATCAGAGCCAATACCAGCTTCCACCAGCTCGTCACCTGAATCTCATATTCCTTTAAGTGAAAGGATGAAGAAGAGAAGACCTCCTACCCTATTTGAGAAGACTGCCTTCGGTTCTGGGGAGGCAAAAAAGATCAGGATAGATGTCCCAAAGGAGGGGACGAAGAAGAATGATGCATCTCCTCCAGTTGCTTCTGCTAAAGTTGCCGAGAAGGTTGCTGATAAGCCCGCAGTGGCTCCGAGCAGGTCTGCTGCTCCTGGAGATGTGATTGTGATATCACCGACCAAGGGTTCTTCCTTGGTTGAATCTATACTTGTTCCCCCGAGGAGGCTGAAGAAGAGATCCTCGGTCAATTTGGCTGACACCATTATTCAGCCCCCAGCTGCGGGGACTGGAGTTCCCACTTTTATTCCCCCGAGCTCTAACATGAGCTCGGTAAAGTCCTTTATCATTCCCGAGGTTCAAGGTACTGAAGAAAACCTTACTCGGGATATGGTTACCTCACTAGCTGCTCGTCACCTTGCTTCTATAAGTCTCTTTACTTAGAATTTCTCATATTTCCTTTGTCATTTCTGTTTTTAACTTACTTTCTTCTTCTATTCACAGTTGACGAGCTGCTTTAATATAATCCTGAAGAAGGATGAAGCGATTAAGGCTTCTTGCTCCTTGTCCAGTGTGGAGGGAGCTCTGGAAGAAGTTACCAAGTCTCTGGAAGATTCTCGCCAGAAATATGCTGATGACAAAGCTGTCTGGGAGAAGAAACTTGCCTCTTCCGAGCAAGAAAAAACTCAGATTGTTGATGCCTCCAAGGAGTTGGAGAAGAAAAAGAATGCCTTGGAGAAGGAAAATAAAAAGCTCGAAGAGAAGCTCAAAGCTGCTGGAGAGCTTGAAGATACGCTCAGGGTTGCTGAGGAAAGGTTGGGCCAGCTTCAAGAAGTAGGTCGGCAGAAGGAAAAGGCAAAAAATAAATTGAAGGCTGTTGAGAACTTGCTGTCCGAGAAGCTTACCTTGGATAAGGCCAAGAGGAAAGCTACTGTGAAGAAGTCCTTCAACTCTGGCTGGGACAAGGGGTGGGATAAGGGGTTGGCTGCCATGGTATCTCAAGTGGACTATGGCAGTCT
Source organism: Sambucus nigra (assembly GCA_949130495.1). NCBI lineage: Eukaryota > Viridiplantae > Streptophyta > Magnoliopsida > Dipsacales > Adoxaceae > Sambucus > Sambucus nigra. The sequence continues at coordinate 406,014,921 of OX422222.1, forward strand.
AAAGTATTTTAGGGATGGATGGGTTGCTTCCCTTCAGGAAATGAAGGTCGACGAGTCATCCGAGCTCTTCCAGAGACATATCCCTGGTCCCCCTCCAATTCCAAAAGAATTAGAAGAGGATGAAGCTACCTCTGAAGAATCTTCGATGGTGATGGGAGATCATGTCCTAACCATTCAGCCTGTTGCTGAGGAAAATTAGCACATCATTTCTTCCTCCGAGCAACTGCCCACTATACCCGAGCAACTATCTCTTCCCTCTGATCAACCTACCTCTTCATCCCAGCCTCCCGAGAAGGTTTTAGGAGATAAGGAAAAGGTTTAGTGTTGTTCGGGTTTCTCTTTATTTTATTTCTCTTTATCAAATGTAACTCAGAAGATGTAACTCTGAATTATGATTTAATAAAACTTGAACTTTTTGCATACTGTTGTCTATCTTTCATTCATACTCTGCTTATTCTTCTTATTGGTGATTGCTCTTCTTTTTCTGCTAGTTTTTGGCCAGGATGGATCTGCTATCTGCCCATGATACAAAGTTACTGCAACAGTGCAATGAGTACTTTAAGGCTGGTCACACAGACTTGAGTGCTGCACAAGTTGCCGACATCCTGGGTCATGATGCTTCAGAACAGGCGATTGAAGCATATCAGTACCTGAAGTGTCTTCTTGAACGAGCAGTGGCCAATAATGTGGCTTACTATGAAATGATCGAGGATCTCCAGTGTACCCTCGAAGACCTTCAGAATCAATACAAGGAATCAACTGCCCTGTTGCATGAGGGGTACGAAAAGAAGTACAAGCTGATCATGGCTGACAAGGGCTATGATAAGATTTTTGTTGGGTATGATCTGAGGGAGAGAACTTTGAAGGGTGAGGTCGAGGAATGCAGACAGATTGCCAAGTTGTTGGAGCAAGAGAACAACAACTTGCAAAAAGAACTATCACAATTGAAGTCTATAGCCTCCACTTCCAGTGCCTTGATCCCTGTGACCGACGAGGGATTCTCGTTCTTAGAGGTTGAGAATGCCAAGTTGAGTGACGAGTTGGATACTTTGAAGAGTTATGGCACCTCTACATCTTCTCGCAGTCGAGCAAGAGCTCCTTAGGGACAAGGAAGAGCAGTTCGGGTTCTTATCGAGGAACAGAGAACTCAGTCTGCGTTAGAGAGCCAAGCTTTCCAATTAATGGCGAAGAACCAGGCTTTGTCTGACATGTCAAAGAAGATTAGGGACTTGGAAAAATAGCTCTCTGCGCAGAAGTCCGTCTTGGAGAATAAGGAGCTTTTCATCAAGAATCTCCACGAGCAGCTAGAAAGGCTAACCTATCAATTCCACAAATAGCCCAGAGAGTTCTGGATGGCTGGATACAACGAAGCACTATTCCACTTGGATGATCGTATCCAGAATGCCAACAATGAGGGCTACATACAAGGCTGGCTGAATGCCTTAGGTGTATTGAAGCTCGAACAAGGTCATTATCTGTGGGACTACCATGATCCCGGGTTGCTCGACTTGCCTGTGCCACCATACAATTTGGAGATAGATTGGATCCCTGCTCGGGCTATTCCTCGGAGCTTAATTTTGAAGTATCTCGGTGACTACAATTTACACTCTCAAATTGAGGTATCTCGTCCCGAGCATCTTTTTGATCGACCATCCGTGATGAATGTCAGGATGTTGAAGGATCTCAACTTCATCAATTCTCCTATGTCTTTAAATGATCCGCCTACTGGCGAGGAACCTGTATCAAAAGCAGAGGGGAAGAGACCAGTAGAATAGGAATTTTTGATGTAATAGTTAGTGTACATGTCAATGTAACTGTAATTTCATTATCAATGTAATTTATTTTGAATTTAATGAAAGACTTTCATTTTGTTTGCAAATTTTAATTGCTATTGTCTTATAGTTATCAAACACTTTACATTTATGCATATCTGTTAAAAAGATAACAATATTGTGTTGTTTGTCGACCAACTCAGTAATAAAAAGTTTCAAGTTTCAATAATATTGCTCGATCACTTAATAATAAAGTCACGAGTATAAAAAATGTTTAAAATTTTTCCAGCCAACCAAGGTCGTTAAATTATGCTTGTCGACCAACTACAGTTAGTGGGTTTTATCCCCGACCAGCCATACTTGGTAGATTTTTCATAAAATGTGTCCGACCAACCAAGGTCGATAAATTTTTCTTGTCGACCAACTACAGTTAGTGGGTTTTTATCCCCGACCAGCCATACTTGGTAACTTTTGCACTTTCTCGAATAATCTTACCTCCCGACCAACATAAGTTGGCATTTGCGAGCATATTTTGTTTCCTAGCCAAACAGGTTGTCATTTTTAGGAATATTTCGTTTCCTAGCCAAACAGGATGGCATTTTTAGGAATATTTTGCTTCCTAACTAACCGAAGTTGGCATTTTTAGGAATATCTTGTTTCCTAACCAACCGAGGTTGGCATTTTTAGGAATATTTTGTTTCCTAACCAACCGAAGTTGACATTTTTAGGAATATTTTGTTTCCGAACCAATCGAAGTTGGCATTTTTAGGAATATCTTGCTGAGCAGCCTGAGCTTTGCCGAGTTTTGCCGAGTAGTGTGTAGCACTAGTATTCCCCAAAAAATTCTCAATAAAAAGGAGAGACTTTGGCAGAATATCTTCGTTTTATTCATACTGATGGAACTGTGTTACATATACATCATTGATAATACTTGCGCAGGTGCTCTGCGTTCCATGCATTCTTAAACTCCTCGCCTTTTAAAGTTTCTATTCGATAAGTTCCTGGTCGAACAACTTCTGTAACTCGGTATGGTCCATGCCAGTTTGCTTCCAGCTTATTGTGTTTTTGAATTACTTTCTTCAGCACATAGTCTCCTTCTTTCAGGTCGCACTTCTTCACCCTTTTGTTGTAGAACAGAGTTGTTCGCTGCTGGTAAGCAGCATTTTTAATGGCTGCTTCTTCTCTAACTTCCTCGAGCATGTTTAAATCTAGACTTCTCATTAAGTCGCTGACAGGGGAATTGAAATTCAGTACCCTGTGTGTTGGGAGACCCAACTCGGCAGGTATGACAGCTTCACTTCCAAACGCCAGCATGTATGGTGATTCTCCAGTTGCTACTCGGGGAGTAGTTCGGTAAGCCCAAAGTACTGATTGTAGCTCATTGATCCAGTTTTCTTTTGCATCATCCAATCGTTTCTTCAAACCATTCAGCAGCGTTCTGTTTGTCACTTCAGTTTGTCCATTGCTTTGAGGATGGCCTGGTGCTGAATGAACCTTCAAAATGTTTGACTGATGACAATAGGCGGCAAACTCCTCGTTATCAAATTATGTTCCATGGTCTGTGATGAAGTCATGAGGGAGACCATATCGGCAAATGATGTTCTTCCAAACAAATTGGTACACCTTCTCGTACGTCATGTCAATGAGTGGCTCAGCTTTTACCCACTTAGTAAAATAATCCACTGCGACGACGAGATACTTGAACCTTCCTCGGGTCGTTGGCAGTGGTCCAACCAAATCTATTACCCACATGGCGAATGGCCAAGGAGAAGTTATGGGTGTCAACAATTCTTGTGGAGTTCTTCGGATTGAGGAAAAGCGCTGGCACTTGTCACACTTCTTGGCGTAGGCTATGCAATCCGCCCTCATCGTCGGCCAGTAGTATCCTTGCGTCATCACCCTTTGTAAAAGCGTCCGACCTGCTATATGTGCTCCACAAGACCCTTCATGAATTTCTTCAATCAATTCTTTCACCTCTGAGGGATGTACGCATCTCTGCAAACCTGCCATAATTCCTCGTCTATATAAAACACCATTAGTTAATACATACCGAGCCGCTTTAAACTTCAATTTCTTGGCTGCGAGTTTGTCAATCGGCAATTCTCCCTCCTCGATATACGCCCTGATGGGATCCATCCAAGATGGTCCTAAATCAAGGGTGATAAAGTTCATCGTTAGATCTTCATCTATACTCCGACCAGCTAATACTTCAATTGGGATTGTTCGTCGTAGCTCGGTGCGAGTATCTGATGCTAGTCGGGCTAGTGCGTCTTCTCTCGCATTCTCCATTCTTGGTATTTTGACCAGCTGAATAGCAGAAAATTATGACACCAACTCCTTTGACTTTGCATGATATCTGATCATTAATTCTCCTCTAACTGCATATACTCCCATCATTTGGTTTACAATCAATTGAGAGTCACTAAAAATCACAACCTGCTGCGCCTCCATAATTTTTGCCAAATTAAGCCCTGCGATCATGGCCTCATACTCAGCCTCATTGTTGGAAGCTTTGAATTGGAAACGCAAGGCATATTCCATATCGACCTCATCCAGAGTGCTCAGAACTATCCCCGCGCCGTATCCTGCAGTGCAAGATGAGCCATCTACATTTAGTCTCCATATAGGTAACTCGTCTTCAAATTTCTGATCAGTTAGAGTTCCTCGGTGAAATATTTGTTCCTTCCTTTCCTCCTCGGATTTTTCTTGCTCTTCGTCGATCATTTCTTCTTACCCTTTTACCAACCGGAGTTGGTCTGAGTCCGAAGTCAATTATCTTGTAACATCCACTTGCCCTTTTACCAACCGGAGTTGGTCTGGGCTAGTGTTTGTCGATTCTGTAACATCCACAGGTTGATCAACTAGAAACTCTTGTTCCTCGTCCGGAGTCCTCACAACTATCTCTGCATCACATACTGTAACATCCCCACACCCTTTTACCAATCAGAATTGGTCTGAGCTTGTGTTTGTTGATCCTGTAACATCCACAGGTTGATCAACGAGCAACTTTTGCTCCTCGGGGGTATCAGGATAGGTGAACTCCGCTATAAAGTCTGCTACAGCCTGCCCTTTTAGCGATGACCCGGGTTCATAAATTATATCATATTCACCGAGCTCTATTGCCCAGTACATTAATCTCCCTGATTTTTCTGGCTTATGAAGGGCTTGTCTCAATGGCACATCGGTATATACTACTATAGTGTGAGCCTGGAAGTATGGCCTCATTCTCCTACTCGCCTCAATCAGCGCCAGTGCCAATTTCTCCAGCCTTGGATATCTGATCTCTGCTCCTCGGAAGGCCTTACTTGTGTAGTAAATTAGTTTTTGCACTCCATTCTCCACTCTGATCAACGCCGAGCTAACTGCGTTCTCGGACACTGCAAGGTACAAATACAATTTTTCTCCCATCACCGGCCTGGACAGCAGTGGAGGTGCTCCCAAGTATTTCTTCAAGTCTTGAAAAGCTTTCTCACATTCATCATTCCACTCAAAAGTTTTTCTGAGTGTCATGAAGAATGGGAGACATCTATCAGTTTCTCGCGACACAAATCTATTGAGTTCCGCTACTCGTCCTGTGAGACTTTGTACTTCCTTCTTCGTCGTTGGAGATCGCAGCCCTAATAGAGCTTTGATCTTTTCAGGATTTGCTTCAATGCCTCGTTGATTGACAATGTATCCGAGGAACATGCCTTCTCGTACTCCAAAGATGCACTTCGTCGGGTTCAGCTTCATTTGATATTTATCTAGTTGATCAAAAGTCTGATTTAAGTCAACTAGATGATCGGCAGCTTTCTTGCTTTTTGTCAGCATATCGTCAACATAGACTTCCATATTGTCACTGATTTGTTTAGCAAAGACCTTGTTCATCAGCCTCTGATATGTCGCACCTGCATTTTTCAAACCAAAAGGCATAACATTATAACAATTAATTCCCCTAGGGGTAATAAAAGAAGTACTCTCCCTGTCTTCAGGTTTCATTTTAATTTGATTGTAGCCAGAATAAGCATCCATGAAGCTCAGCAACTCGTGTCCCGAGGTAGCATCCACCAGTTGATCAATTCGGGGCAGTGGAAAGTGATCCTTTGGGCATGCTTTGTTGAGATCGGTGAAGTCTACACACATCCTCCACTTGTTGTTTTTCTTCTTTACCATCACCACATTAGCTAACCAATCTGGATATTTAACATCTTTAATGAAACAGGCTTTCTGGAGCTTCTCGACTTCCTCCTATATATCTTGATTCTTCTCGGGACTGAATACTCTTCTTCTCTGCTTCACAGACTTGATCTCCTTATTCACATTGAGCTCGTGACATAAGAAGTTTGGGTCTATCCCAGGCATATCTTTATGACTCCACGCAAAAGTTTGTCTTCTGCTTCTAAGGAAAGTTATCAATTCCTGTTTTAATGAGTCTTCCAATGATGAACCTATTTGAGTAGTTCGCTCAGGGTGCTCGTCATCCAGAATGATGTTTTCAGTAGCTTCGACCACTTGACCTTTCACGAGTTGCGACTCATCTCCAGGATCCAATGTTTCAATTTCTGTACCTTCATCAACTTGATAGGTAGTAGTCTTTTTCTTTGATTCTTCCAGCTCTTCTTGCTCGGCGGATGAATAATAGCGTTCCCGAGCTACTTTCTGATCACCTTTCACAACTCCTACTCCAAAGTTTGTTGGAAATTTTAGGCACTGATGCACTGTAGATGGCAGAGCCTCGAACTTCTTCAATCCTACTCTTCCTATGATGATATTGTACGATGATTGGACATTCTTGTCCATCACGAAGAATATATCCAACTTGATCGTCCCAAGTGGAAATACTTTCTCGCCAGCAAAACCAATGAGGGGTTTGTGGTAAGGCTCCAGTTGAGATAGCTTTAGATTCAAACTATCAAAACATGAGTAGAACATGATGTCTGTCGAGCTACCATTGTCAACCAGCACTCTTGAAATCATGACCTCCTTCATTCTCATTTTGATCACCAGTGGGTCATCATGAGGATATAAAACACCTGCAAGGTCATTTTTTAAAAAACCGATAACCAATTTCTCCTTGTTTACCTTTCTCGGGCGATATTCCTCAGCTAGATTTATTCGTTGAATGTACGAGCAAGCTTGAGCCTCACCGAGGTAAGCTTTTGTTTCTGCAGTAAGGTCTCCTCCTCCTGCATCTCCTCCTGTAATAACATTACAATCAAATGACCCAAAGAATATTGAAAATACCTCTCGTTCTGGCTGCCTTGGTTTCTTGGGAAGGTCGGGGTTATCCTCTGGATCAACTTCATGGTTTCTCTTCTTGTTATCCTCTGCTCGACGAGGAGATCTAGATCTTTCTCTAGTTCGGTCATTATTTCTTCTTTCGCCTCCCCGATCGACATACTTTGCTAGCTTTCCTCGTCGGATGAGTGTTTCAATCTCATTCTGAAGAGCTATGCAATTTTTGGTCATATGACCGTGATCCTTGTGGAACTCGCAATATTTTTCCCTATTCCTCGTGTCAGGGTCTGCCTTCATTTTCTTTGGCCAGTTTAACTCCTCCATGTTCTTAATTTCTTCCAGGACGTGGTTGATATTTACCTTCAAAGTTGTGTAATTATCAAATTTCCTCAAGACCTCCCATGACGACCTGTTGATGTAAAAAATTAGATCACTCTAATAATTCAATCACAGATAAATAAATGAGACAAAAGATTTTTAAGTGGTTCAGCCTTATAAGAATGGCCTACGTCCACTGTTGTGTTATTGCTGAATATTTGGGAATTCTCGATTACAAGAAATTATGTTCTCGATTTTGTCCCTACAATGAGGGTTGTACAATGTATTTATAGCCCTGAGGCTGTAATGTGAAAGGGTAATACATTAAATTATATACATATGAACGGGTAATACATTTAATGCCCTCTTTGCGTGTGCGTCTGAATGATAAGCATTTAATGAATCAGTTGAACTGTTGGTTATCCGACTATTAATGCTTTGTTCGAGATGCAGCTCGGACCGCCTGAGTTGCTCGGACCGCCTAAGATTCTCGGTACTCAAGAGTTCCTCGGAGAGGCATTGTTCCTCGGAGCATGTGAGTTCCTTGGGTGTTTGTAGTTGCCATGTAGATAGCCACGTGTCTTCATATGATTGGTCCACATCAGTAGATTAAATTTGGTATCAACAACACCATTTCAGTTATGTAGTCTATCCCCAGAGTAATGGCCAAGTTGAGGCTTCCAATAAGACAGTGATCGATGGACTAAATAAATGACTGGAACGAACCAAAGGAGCTTGGGAGAATGAATTGGCCCACATCCTCTGGGACTATCACACCACCCTAAGGCGTGCAACTGGGAAAAGACCTGTTGCACTCATATATGAAATGGAAGCAGTTATCCTGCTAGAAGATGGTTTCCTTACCATGAGGTCTACGTTGGTCGACCAAGGCCATAATAATAAAGCATTGCTCACTGAACTTGACTTAGCTGATAAACGACTAGAATTGGATCTAGTTAAAATGGCATCCTACCAGCAACAACTAGCCAAGCAGTACAACCAGAAAGTTAACCCAAGGAAATTTTAAGTTGGGGACTATGTCCTAAGAAAAGTCCTTGGCAGTGCCGTGATACCATCAGATGGAAAGTTGGCATCGAACTAGGAAGAACCATTCAAGGTGGTAAGAGACGACTTACAAGGATCCTATCACTTGAAAATGCTGGAGGGTAGGGAGATACCAAGAGCTTGGAATGTAGCCAACCTGAAGAAATATACTTCTAGAATTCTCTATCTATGCACCATTAGTTTAGGCAAATTTTCATTTACAAATTAATGTTGCTCTCTGTTCCTAACTTTGATCAATAAAATTCGATTGGCCTTGGCATTATATATGTATTAGTTATCTCAAATATATGTTATTATATGCACCCTTTTTAAGTTATAGGCTTCACTCTTATAACATGTATGAGAAAGATCATGGATTACAGTAAGTTGGTTAACTTGTTCTTGCTCTTTTATTTTCACCACAGTGGTTGGGTTTATACTAGCTCCACTTTCCCAAAGCATAGTTAGTAGGGTTGACATATAATAACCCTCCTCATGTCGTTTTTCATAACATAATTGGCCTCCTAGGTTGCTCCGATAACAAATAAAGACCTACAGGGGATCCTTAGGTAGCACGACCAAATAAGGTTGGTTGCTAACATAGTTTGGCTTTAAAATCCTTCTCTTGGTTGTCTCAAATATATCTTATTATATGCACCCTTTCCAAGTTACAGGATTCACTCTTATAATATGTATGATAAAGATCATGGATTACAGTAAGTTGGTTAACTTTCTCTTGCTCTTGTGATTGCACCACAGTGGTTGGGTTTATACTAGCTCCACTTTCCCAAAGCATAGTTAGCAGGGTTGTCATATAATAACCCTCCTTAGGCCGTTGTTCATAACATAATTGTAATCCTAGATTGCTACGATAATAAATAAAGACCTAAAGGGGATCCTTAGGCAGCACAACCAACCCAGGTTGGTCGCCAAAATAGTTTGCCTTTAAAATCCTCCTCGGGCGAATTATCCATTAATCAGGTGTATCCTCACCACCGCCTTACTTAAGCCTAAGGCAGCACGACGACGCGACCTAAAAGGTAAAGTAAGGCAGAATGGTATGACTAAGGTATAACGGACTAGGAGAATACTCATTTGAAAATAAACTCTAAGTCATATTTAGTCGGTCGAGATGCCCAAGATAACTAGAGGTTACTAATAAATTAGAAAATAGACAACATGTGTTTAGTCGGCCTTGGCCCAAAACATAAATATTTTATTAATAAAGATTGCATAGTTACATATGCAACAGTGTTAAAATCAATGAAATCCTAAGAAGGTCTAGGTCGCTGAGCAAGGTAGTTAGTTACTCGCAATCTTCGACCATCATCAGGATGGGGGAAAATCCTCTTTGAACCCCTTCGAGCTTGGCTCCAGCACCTACCTCGGGATACCATCTATTGGGATCCAGCGATCATCCCTTATAAATGTATTTGGTTCTAAGGACAGGGGAGTGATCTCATGCGTGTACCAAAGGGAAAAATTCATGGGCACCATTAACTCCCACGAGGGCACTTAGCCACCCACTAATAAAGGCCAGCTACTCGACCTCCTTTAGATTTGTGGGAGCGTCTATCCATCCTTGGTTGTATTCATCTACCCATACCTGCCGAGATCCTTTTTTGAATAAGTGCCTTAGTAATGTGGTCCCTCTGAAGCCCAGTAGCTATCACATATGCTCAACGAACATATCCTTTCATCTTGATAATCTTCCGTTGGGAACCAACATCATCCGTCCTAGCTCGCCACCTGGATGATGAAGAAGAACCTTGTATAACTGCAGGATCAATGCTCGGTGTGTTCTCCCTGAGGCTTGCAACTTCCCTACTTAAAACATCATTCTTTTGATGTAGCACCTCCCCAACCTGGTTAATCTTGGACGCATCCAAGAGCTTAACCTTTAGAGCATTCACCTCTTCTTGAACAGAGGTCCCAACCTCTTCTATCTCTGCAAGTCGATCCTTAAGCTTGGAAATCAGTTCGGACTGATCTTTATAGTCTTGATTCCTTGCCCTAAGAGATTTATAGATTTTGATAAAAGCTCTACAAACTTGGTCGCTCATATTATAAGAAAGAATTTAACCTAGGCAAGAGGTAGCAGTGATATAATCATCAAGATCAATAAACTACAAAGCATAAGAGCATAGATAATACATATATCAGCAAATACCAGAAAAAGAACTTCTTTATTCCATTAAAATTAGCACTAGCCAGATATAAGTACATTTTATGGAAAGAAGAATAAGAAAAAAATACAAAATAAACCCTAAGAGTCTAGTTCATGACAACGACCTGCTCAAAAGTGGCTCACTCATTTCCCTTATCAATAGCAGCCTCACCTGTCTCAGCACCAGCCAAACCTCCTCAGTCGGGGAAAGGTTTATTCCCCGGTCACCAGTAGGAGCAGCATGGGCAGGAGGAACAGTAAAATCCTCACCAGTCCGAGTATCTAGGACTTCATCTTCAATAATTGTCTTTGGTCCAGGATTGTGCTCACCGAACTGAGGTGAATCAGTAGCATCTAAGGCTCGATCCTAGCCTTTCTTGAAGTTTGCCCGACTTATGTAGTCAATCTTCTTTTTGACATCTTCATAGGATGCCTCGTAGCCCTCATTATAGCCACTTTTTATAACTGTGGCAACCTTTGCCTTCAGGCTCTTAACCTTCTTAGCGAGCCCTTTTACTTTCATCTGTGATGGCTATCTTGCTCGCCAGAACCATCTCGTAGGCTTCACGGAGTTCTTTTAGCTCTTTGGCTTCCCCATCCCCCTCCTTGGCAAAAGAATCCTCATTCTATGTGAGATCTTTCTCGGAGGACTTCTGGGCCTCCAGAGAAGTCTTCAATCTCCCCTCGAGCTCAGCATTCCTCCTCGCCGGCCCATATCGACTGCGGCGAAGGACGGTGTAGTCAGATAAAAACTGTAGAAATAAACAGATGTAATTCGAAGAGTACAAAGAAATTAAAAAAATCAAAAGGAAAAAAGGAAATGGCCTTACCAAAGCAAGCCCCTGATCTGCCTTCAGGGCTAACTGGTATGGTCCCATCTTTGAAGACCGCTCATGGTTCGCCGTTAGCACTGCTCTCTTGATCATCATGGGAGCAAGATGAGGGGCTAGAGCCACAAAGGCCCCCTCAGATAGGATAGCCACAGGAACAAGATAAGCCTGTGATTTCTTCGTTATTTCTTCTCCTCTCCATCTCTCCTCTTATCTCTTCTTCTTCTCCTCCTCTTATCTCCTCCTCTCTCTCTCTCTCTCTCTCTCTCTCTCTCTCTCTCTTTTCTCTTCTTATTTATTCTTCCTCTCCAACTCTTTCTCATGAGCTTCTGTTGGGGAACCACTAACTGTATCCCCAGACCTTGTATTCTGTATCTTCAACCTGTTGGACAACAGGACATCATCACCATCATCATCACGGATCAGATTTTTTTTCTTCTAGGGGGAGCCATATCTTCCTTGCTAGAGTTCTCAGACCTGGAACCTCCTGAACTAGAGCCCTCCTCACTGGACCCCTCTTCATCAAACTCTTCCTCGTTATATCCCTCCTCACTGGATCTTACCTCCCCACTACCACCTTTGTCACCTATAGTAACACCAGACTCTGAGTTGCTCTCCTCTTCGATGTCTATCTCAATGGGTTGGATAGAACCTTCTTCCTCTTTTTCTTCCTCTAGGATATCAAGATGAGGGATGGAGTCACCTGGATGGGTGATGAAGCTGGAGGTAGTATTCTTGTATTCTAACAAGAAGAAAGTCGACCTGGAGTGTTCACCTTCTACAATTGAGTCCCTTATCTATTAGGCTTTGATTAACTCAGCAACATGAATCTCGTGAAGATCGGGCTCTTGATTCTTAGACTTCACTGAAAAAGAAAAGAAAATATTATAGGAAGAACACATTAGAGCAATAATAAAAAAGCATCAAGATTGAACAGCAACCTATGTATTCCTCCCCATAAGTATGGATTTAAGGTCCCCTGTACCTTGCTCCCCTTACTTGAGGAGGGAATTACCAGTTCCTATAAATAAATCCCTCAGACCTGTAGTCCTTATAGGAATCAAGTAGGATCATTACCAACACCCTGTCTGGACTCCTCGATTTAAATAAAGAAGACCAAATCTGGTACGAGAGAAGGTATTGCCGAAGAAAATTTTAATTAAACCTAAATTAGTGCCATAGAGTTTGTTTCTTCTATGGACCCTAATTACAATTTTCCAAATGTTTGGAGAACACTGGGCTGGGACTATATTGAAATACTGAAAAAAATCTAAAAACATGCGATTTGAGGGAAAGGTTAGACCCCCCCGAGACAATAGAAGGACGTGAATCTAGTGGCCATCCTCGATGTCACGAACATTACGAGGAACAGGGGTGCACTCAATATCCACCCAGTAGGGGATATTGTAATATTTCCTAAATTCTTCCAGAGATTTGTTATCTATCCTTGCCATAAAGAAAACCCTAGCTACAGTAGAAAGAAAAATGGCGAAAGGAAATACAGAAAAAGAAGGGACTGGGAACTTAGAAGGAAAATAATTGAAATGATGAGAAACCACAAGTGAATGAGGACGAGAAGAAGAAAATTGATTTTGAATGACGAAGAACAAGCTTGAAAGCGAGAGGGAACTTAAGAGCAGATGACGGTTTGAAAGTGAGAGAAATTAAGAAGTTAAAGTGACGAAGTGAATCACCCAACACCTGGGTTTAAACCCCCCAATGATAGTGCATTACAATTAAAGAAGATTTTCCGCTTAAACTTACTGTGAAATGGAAATTTACGCCCCTATCAATCCCAGAAATAAAATAGTGCCATCAGAGCAAGACCAGATATGTTACTTAAAATTTGTGAGCCCAACTCGTGGCCCCAAAAATTTTAGGGGCAATTGTGGGTACCCCTTTTTTCGAACAGGCCCATAAAAATAGTTGGCCAAGCCTAAATAATTCATAAAAAGCACTCGGCCCAACTAATGTGTCTTGAAGGGTGGTTAGGATAGAAGGATATAGCCAAGTCCATCCCTAAAAATCTTGGAAGAGATATTAAAGGGATACTCTGTTAACGTGTTAGTTACCAACACACTCTCTCTCTCTTAGCTGAGTATATATTGTACCCCTGGACCGAGGTATAGGGGCATATCAAAAATATTCTCGAGAGTTACTTAATATAGAAGTATACCTCTTCGTGGACGTAGGAAATTTATAGAGCCATGTATATTCTTGCGTTGTGTGATTGTGATTGTGATTATTGTTTTCTTAATATCTTGGTGTTTGTTTTCTTTCATTACTTATTTGTGTCGATTTTTGTCATTGAAATAACCCATCTACAAACACCTGTCAAGTTAAAACATCATCAAAGAACTCCTCTTCTACCAGTACTCCTCGCTTGAACATCTTCTGGATTTATTGCAATTTTTCTTGAGCAGCCGACGACTCAGGTTGATCGGCCACAATCTCTGTTTGCTTTTGAGTTAAGCTCTCATTTGTATAAGTTTGTTTGGATGGAAAATGTGGATTATTCTGCTCCTCTGCATATGTGAATTCGGTAATAAATTCTTCCACTACTTGGCCTTTTATTGCAACTCTAGGCTCATATACGATTTCATACTCTCCTAATTCCACGGCCCAAGACATTAATCTTCCAAACTTTTCTAGTTTGTGCAACGCTTGTTGTAAAGGAAAATCCGTGTAGACAATAATAATATGGGCTTGGAAGTATGGCCACGTCCTCCTCAATGCTTCAATAAGAGTCAAGGATAATTCCTCCAAGCATGGATATAAAATTTCAGCTCCTCTGAATGCCTTGTTAGTATAATATACTGGCCTCTGAACTTCGTTATCAAGTCGAATCAAAGCTGAACTAAGAACCGATTCAAAAATAGCCAAGTATAAATATATTTTTTCTCCGAGAACTAGTCGAAAAAGGAGTGGGGGAGAACCCAAATACTTCTTTAATTCCAAGAAGGCCTTCTCACATTCTTCATTCCACTCAAAGTTCTTTCTAATCACCTTGAAGAATGGAAGACACTTATCAGTTGCTCGAGAAACTAAGCGCGGATACTCTTCCTGTCAACTTTTGAACTTCTTTTTTGTTGGCCGGGGATTGCATTTTGTGCAAGGCTTTGATCTTATCAGGGTTTGCTTATATTCCCATTTGATTAATAATGTACCCTAAGAACATCCCTTCATGTACTCCGAAGATGTATTTTTTTGGATTGAGCTTCATCTGGTGCTTTCCCAATCGATCAAAGGTTTGATCTAAGTCTGATATGTGGTCAGCAACATGTTTACACTTAGTGAGCATGTCACCTACATAGAACTCCATATTTTTACCGATCTGATCCTCAAAAACCTTGTTTAGTAGTCTTTGATATGTAACTCCCGTGTTTTTCAACCCAAAAGGCATGACATTATACAATAAGTTCCTCGATAGGTAATGAAGGAAGTGTTTTTTCTTATCTTTGGGATTCATCTTAATCTAGTTATAACCAGAATAAACATCCATAAAGCTGAGTAGTTCATGACCTATTGTAGCATCGACTAATTGATCAATCCTTGGCAAAAGGGAAATGATCTATTGGACATGCTTTATTGAGATCTACAAAATCTACACACATACGCCACTTGTCATTTTTCTTCTTAACCATCACCACATTAGTCAGCCAATTAGGGTACGTGACATCCTCATTCATTGTAGTTTCTCTACTTCCTCCTGAATTGTTGCATTCTTTTCGGGACTGAAGACCCTTCGCCTTTGCTTGATCGGTTTAGAACCTGGATAAATATTGAGTTCATGGTACATGAAGTTTGGATCGATTCCTAGTATATCTTCATGGATCTAAGCGAAAATATTTTTCCCTTCTTTAAAAAAAATGATTAATTCCCGTTTTAGAGGGGGAGATAATTTGGAACCGATCTGAGTGGTTCTTTATGGCTTCTTATCATCCAGCACCACATCTTTTGTTTCTTCCATAACTTGCCTCTTTACCAGTTTTTCTTCCTTCTAAGGATCCAGAGTATCAATGTGGAAAGTTGTGGTGTTTTTCAGTTGCATCTCTTGTTAGTCAACTGACGTATAATAACATTATCTGGCAACTTTTTGACTTCCATTTACTATGCCGACTCCATAATTCATTGGAAACTTCTTTCATTGATGCACTATAGATGGCACATCCTCTAAATTCTTGATTCCCACTCTTCCCATGATGATATTGTAAGTTGAGAAGATATTTTCATCAAATACAAAGAAGTGAATTATTTCTATCCTACTCATCCGCCAGGTGCCTACCTAGACTTCCATCTTGATAGTCCCTAATGAGTATACCTTCTCTCCTGCAAATTCAATGATGGGTCTATGGTATGATTCTAACTTATTGATATTTAGCCCTAATCTGTCGAAACAGTTGTATAACATTACATTGGCTGAGCTCCCATTGTCAACTAATATCCTTGTAACTCTATCATAATGAACTCAACATGTGATAAGTAGGGGAACATCATGAGGATAGAGAACCCCACTCGGATTATTCTCAGATAACCCAATTACTAGCCTATCTCATTAACTTTCCTTGGCCGACTATCACTGGATTCAGCCATATCAATTTGTTTGACAGATGGGCAAGCTTTGAGTTCATTTAGATAAACTTTCCTTTCAATTACGGCGTCTCTTCCTCCAACATCACCATCTGTTATAAAATGGCATCCAAAGGATATCACGTCTACCTCTTCTTTTAATTCATTAGGCTTCTTTGTCAAGTATGGATCTTCTTCAAAATCATCATTTATTGCTCTTTTATTATAATCCCTTACTCGGGTTGGAGATTCTGACCTCTTTCGATCATTTTTGTTGCCATTTCGGTCAACAAACTTGCTTAACTTTCCACGTCGAATAATATTTTCAATCTCATTCTTTAGTGTAATGAAACTATTGATGTTGTGCCCATAATCCCTGTGAAAGTCACAGTACTTGGACTTATCCCTCTTGTTGGGGGTGTCTTCAACTTTCCAAGCCAATTAGGATCTATGTTTCTTTTTATCTCCTCTAGGATATGGTGAATACCCTTATTGAGCGAGGTATATTCATCATACTTCTTGATCCGATCCATCTTCTTGTCTTTCTGATCCTTCTTGAAAGAATTGGAATTATTTTTCTGACCTTCCCCTTTGGTCTTAGGAGCTTCCTTGTCTACCATAACTTCTTCAGCATTCATAATTTTTCCATCTTTAGCCATTAGTTATGTCATGGTTTTGGGTGGAATTTTTGCTAAGTCATAGTAAAGATCTTTAGCAAGTAACCCACTCATAAGTGCTACTATGGTTGTTTTCTCCTCATAGTCTACCACCTCTAGAGTTTCATTATTAAAACGAGTAGTATATTCCCTAGTGTTTTCCCCTATATTTTGCCGCACGGTCAAAAGGTGAGTGACAAACTTGATCGGCTTAGTCCTCAAAAAAAGTTATCAATAAACAATTCAGCTAACTGGTGAAAACTATAGATTTTACCTCTAGGGAGATTATTATACCAAATCTAGGCTGGCCATGTGATATAACTGGAGAAAGTTATACATCTCATCTCATCGGGCACTGAGTAGATGTCAGCAGTAGCTTGATATTGCTCTATATGCAGGACTGGATCAGTTTTCCCATCATATTTGGAGGTAGCCACTAGTGGTTTGAACTTGGAAGGTGTGGGGTATTCCACAATTGCTTGGATGAAAGGTGATCCTTTGATGAAACTCCTTTGCAATTGATTATTTATTTTGGCCATTTCTCCTAGGTTATATTCTAACCGTTGCATCGATCCTTTCCATGAATCCTCCTCTGGTTTAGACTTGGTCAAGGTAGATTTAGCAGCTTTATTGTGCTTATGTGCTGAACTCTCCTCCTGAGAGGTCTGCTCGGCATACACAAATACCCTCATATTGGCCCTAGATCTTGTGGAACCTTCTTTATATTCATGACGATGATCCTACTACCTATAATGTCCTCTGATTACTCGGGGGCCTAACCGATCAAAGGAAGACTCCCAACTGAGCCTCTCCAAGACACTTGATCTTTCTTTGGAAAAAGATACACCATCATAATATTAAATCAGTTGATCAGAATGAAGAAGTTACGCTAGGACGATATGACCTATCATGAGGAGAACGAGAATGATAACTTCTTTCATACCTAACTGGTGGTGGTGGTGGTGGTGGTGGCATATCCCTTCTGGAATTAGAGGACTTAGATTGCATGGTGCGAGCCAACAGCTTAACAGTATCTTGAATATATTCTTGACCTTTTGGAAGGTTGAGAAGAATTCTATATAAATCTGACGCACTAGGAGGAACGAATGGAATGATGGTGTTGCCTTCATTGTGAGCACTATTTTTAGGATTGTTCATTTCTTCAGCGATAAAGAAACAAACAAATGGTAGAGAACTACGACAGACAAACCTTCCCACAGACGGCGCCAATTTTTTTATGTCTAAAAATGGACTAACTGCAATTTTATAATCGCAGATAAAAATAAGAGAAATAACATGAACCACACACATTAGAGATAAGGATTTTAGAGGGTTTCAACTATAAAATAGCCTACGTCCACTGTTGTTATTATTCAGTAGGGTTTACAATAGCTCAGTATGGTATGCATATAAGTGATTCAAGTTGTCCCTTGAGTTAAGAGAATGGTTTGTATTTATAAGGGTGCAAAACCCTAAAGATGGAGTGCCTTTATATTTCTAGGCGTTCACATCCGTGTATTATAAGTAAAAATCTTAGAATTTAGTGTTGGTTGGCATCCTTTATGAGTAACTGTTGATGTTCCTATTGGTTGGCCTTTTAGAGTTGGTCGGCCTTCTAGCTGACTAAGTGTCTATGAGGCCGATCAAGTAGGTTGGTCGGCCATGTTGGATGACAAGTTTGCATTCATCATTGGTCCACGTGGGAGTATAATTTTTACATACAACACCGGCATTACTGGGATCGTGGTGATGAGAGTTTGAAATGGGAAAATACTCCTTATTATCCTCAACTACTCGAGTTTATTGGCCCACGTTGTTGGTTGTATAATTAACATTTATAGCTTGCCTTTTAGGATCAAACTAGTTTTTCCTCGAAAAAAAAATATGACTTGAATATTGGTTTTTAACTTTTTCACGATTTGTAACCAATTGACTTTTATTTGTATTCATCACTTCCATTTTTGTAATAATTTACATGCTGAAAAAGGGTGTCCCTCAACCCACAAAATTTCAGAAGGGAGGAGTATGTTACAGTTCAAACTCTATTAGGACAAGATCTACCTCAGAATTAACCATTACCTTATTTGAAATAGTATAAGCAGAATTAACTTCAATAAGGATTCGAGCATAGAGACCATTTTTTTATCCAATGTACTTGGATTAATTCAGATAGGATTACTTACCCCTCTTAATTGTAAGAAAAAATGTATGATTTCTCATTATATTTTAATTTGGCATTTTTCAATACACCACAATACACCATCATAAACATTGTCAATAATTCAAGTGAATACAAGTTAGTGACTGAACGTGACAATCAAAGTTTGAAGAGTTGATTTCATCACTACAATATAAGAAGAAGGTATATGAGGTTGAGTTTGTGTAATCATTATGTTTAGGAATATTTTAACAAGTGTTTGAAACATAAAATACTTTTTAATAGTTTTTAATCAAAAATTATTTTTAAGGCATCTCATTAAAACGAGGTATTGAGGGTCGTTCAAACGAGTTCCTTTAACTTGTTCGATATCAGATGTTCGAACAAATATTCAAACAAACTAATTTCCTCATCGCTCTGAAATGTCGTTAGATCCCTCGTTCAATATCATTCACACAACTTTTCATAGGTCATTCGAATAAGGTCCTGTTCATTTGAATGATCCTGTGTAAATTTTCTTTTTCCTTGGTTTCAAACACAATCTTTTCAAGTCTATCTCTTGAAGATTTTTCTCCTTATTCAAGAGATAAACTTGCACTTCTTCTTAAAATGTTTCACACATATTTTATGATCAATCATTTTGGTTTTCCAAATCCAAAACCCTCGGATATTTTGTGGTTACTTTATCAAACCTTAAAGAACACATCACATGTTTATACTCATGTAAAGTTAGTTCTTCACTGCTGAAGATAGGAAAGGAGTTTTCTAAGGCTGATTGGTGGACACTGAGGCAAGTGGAGCTTCTTGTGGAGAGTTGTTGGATACAAATTTCTTTCTGTTATTAACAAATAAGGTGATGTAACTGTAATACTTGGCGGAGTCTAAGTTTGTAAGTGTTCTTTTGTAGTACTCTAGTTGTAACAATGCTGAAAAAGGGGTTTTTTCGAAAGTTTTTTTCTCATATATTGTGTTGTGGTTTGTTTGATTCGATTTAGATTCAATATATTGCATGTTTAGTTTCAGCTATTTAATCAAAATAAAATTCAATTAAATTGAATTTGGCTCGTTTATGACCTAATCTATGAATTCTAACTTTGACTATATAATCGAACCACTCTACACGTTTTTTAAATTGGTATCAGAGTTTGTTTCTACAAGTTATTTAGATGAATATTGGTCGTTATATGGAGAATTTGTACAATAGGCAACCTTCTTTTATGGCACGAATTACGCTTACTAGAAATATTGTAAGGACATATTTTTATAAATGTCCGTCACAATTAATTATGTCGTATATCGTTACAACCGTCAAAGAAGTTCAAGAGCAATCTACATCAAGACGGATCTGAATATATCAAGGTTCTTAATCAAAAAGCCTCCGCAAAGTTTACTTTGGTAAGGTTATGTTTTAAATACCTTAACTTTGCACTTAGAGCTTTGGGATATTTTTTAAAATATTTTCTAAGTGTTAGAGCAGACTTTTTTCGTCAAAATTTGAGAATGAGTAAATTTTCTAAGTCCTGTAGCGTTCCTCGATTTTGACGCTCAGGTCATTCAAGCAAGATCACATCTCGTTTGAGCGACATTGAGATGTCGCGCGATGTCGTTCAAATGACACGTGTCCTTCGTTCGAGCGGGATCCCTTTTTCGTTCAAACGACCGAGGCGGCGCGATTTTCTTAAAATACTCATTAAATGGTTTCGTTTTCATTAAGAAGTCCCAGCGTTTTCAGCGTTTTGAAAAACAGAAAACTACGAATTCGCAGAATTCTTTTTGACTTCTTCTTTTAGGGTTTTTATCCCTTTGTTTTCAATTCACGAAAATCCCATATGCTTTGGTGAATTGTTTTGGTGTTAAAGAACACACTTTGCTTTTGTTTAATCTTTGTGGGGAGAAATCTACAGCTGGAGAGTTACGTGATATTGTGGAGGGAGTCTCTATGAAGTTACTCTTGTAGGGAGGATAACCTACACCGTGAAGACTGCGTGTCTAGGACTACGCATCCTCGTGGTATAGCTGCGTGTGAACCACTATTGATTTCTAGTCGATACTTTGAAGGTTTGACGAAGACACCGTGCGTTACTCTTGTGGGAGAAAGCAAGATGGTATGTTAGTCAATGGTCTTGTAAAGTTGTCAGAGTTCTAGAAATAAAAGGTTTTGCCCTGCGGGGATTTTTCCTGAAATTTGTGTCGCATGCTTTATTTATTTATGGGTTGACACACGCACACACATGTAGTTAAATGTTTAGGGGCTAAATTTATTTGGTTTAAAAATAGACTCTAATTAAATAAGTATGCCAAAGTAGAAATTTACGAATTTAATCAATTATCATACAGTCATATTTTACAAATTGGTATCAGAGAGGCTTGCGTTAATTTATCGCATATTCCTATTTTTCGCAAAATCGTGTGATATTGATTTTTTTTCAAAAATCAGTTTTGTGAAAAATCGCAATTTTTCCAATGGAACATTCATTTAATAAGGTGCCTATTTTTTATGAAAAAAATTATGCTTATTGGAAAGCTCGCATGAAATCTAGTTTAAAAGCCATTGACGAGCGTGTTTGGTTGCTTTGCGAAAATGGATGGAATCCTCCCACTGTCACCGTTGAAAATATCACCTCTTTAAAACCCGTGTCGGCCTGGACTGAAGATGATTTTAAAATGTATAATTTTAATTCAAGTGGTTTGAGTGCTATTTCTGGAGCCGTCACTCCCGATGATTTCTGCCAAATTATGGCATGCACCACGTCTAAAGAGGCATGGGATGTACTCCAATCGACACATGAGGGTACAAATTCGGTTAAAAAATTAAAATTGCAAAATCTTGCCACCCAATT
This sequence comes from Sambucus nigra, assembly GCA_949130495.1. Taxonomy (NCBI): domain Eukaryota; kingdom Viridiplantae; phylum Streptophyta; class Magnoliopsida; order Dipsacales; family Adoxaceae; genus Sambucus; species Sambucus nigra. The sequence continues at coordinate 406,036,492 of OX422222.1, forward strand.
TGAGACCATTACTATGTTAGAGTCTGAAACTTTTGATGAATTTTATGCACGTTTGTCGAACATTGTCAACACAAGTTTTAATTGGGTGAGGTGATTGATAACACGCGTGTCATTAAAAAAAATTTGAGATCTCTCCCAAAACGCTTTATTCCCAAAGTCACTGTTTTGAACTCTTTGAGAAATTTGAAATCACTTAAGTTGGAAGAACTTGTAGGAGATCTTCAAACCTATGAGATTTACATGTTTCCCCAAACCATTAAGGCTAAGGATAAAGGCGTTGCTTTAAAGACTCATTTTAAGAAAAAGAAAGAAAAGTTTGTGAGTCCGATTCTGAGGAAGATTTTGATTTTAAAGATATGGACTTGTTTATGAAAAATTTTAAAAATTTCTCAACATGAACAAAAATAATTCTTCCAATAAGATATTTTTTTAGAAAAGTAAAGAGGCCAAAGAAAGCGGTGAGAAAGAGAAGGACAGAGAAAAAGAAAAGGAGAGTGAGGAAAATTTAGAAAGGTTGACGTGTTTTGAGTGTGGGGGTAAAGGGCATAAGGCGTATGAGTGCTCCACTAGACTTATGAGAGAGGGAAAGAAAGTGGCTATGCCTGCACACTTAGTAATAGCAACATAGAGGTTTTTGATTCGGGTGATGATAAAGAGCACTGTATGTGTGTCGCGTTTTTAGCTAGTCGAGTTAGCACACCTAGTTTAGATGTAGGTGAGGGGACTAGTTCTCGTGACACCCCTGAGGAGGATGATTTGAGTGTTTCGATTGAGGGAGAAAGCGAGAGTGAAAGTGGAGATGAAAGTGAGCTCCAAAAAGCATTTAGAGATTTTACACCAAGACCTTAAAAACAAAGAAGTATAATAAGGATTTAGGTCGTCGATTGTTAAATTTGGAGAGAGAGAAGGAGGTTTTAAGAAAAGAAAAATGTGATTTGACTGACACGGTGTTTTGTGTGACGATACGTGTATCCCAACTCGAGAGTGATCTCGAACGTGCCAGGGAGGTCAAAATCAATTTTGAGAACGCACCTAAGAAGGTTGAAAAGGTGGTTCTTAATCTCGATAAGGGTAGAGTTGACAGGCTAGGAAAAGGTCATGACGGTGCTTCCACTTATTTTGTCGCACCCGAGCCGATTCCCACTTTAGTGACAGATTCACATGGCCCAAAAATTAACCCACCTAGGTGTCCTATTCCTATTATAAGAACGCATCCTAGAGTTTTTTAGACAGGTGTTACTAGGCCTATTTATTTTTGTTCCTAATGCAAGAGGAGAGGACACCTTAGGGAATTTTGTTTTAAGTTGGGTTATGTGTCACGTTTTACTACTACACGTGTTTATACTACACATGCACCCACTCATGATACTTTACATGCTCCTGGAGACTACATGAGAGAGTTTGCACATCTAGGTGAGCAAGTTAAGTTTTTGGTCAAAACTTCACAAAATTTGATGGAGGTTTTTTATAAGTTGGCACCACCTTTGGAAAACCCCTCTGCACCTAACGACTGAGGTTTGACTAGTTTACTAGCATAGGATGTTTTCAATGATGACATTATTTGCCTATTTCTAGTATGTATCATTTTTGTATGATTTTCATTTTTTTCTTAGAAACATTTTGAAAAATACAAAAAAAAATATTTTGATAAAATTTGTGAGAAAATCCAAAAAGATTTTTGTGTTTTGTTTGCACCTTTTATGGATGAATACTTAGGATGACTGAGTTAAAATTTCATTCCATTTATACATGTGACTATTTGATAGTGTTTTGAGATAATATATCACGTCATCTTTGTGCTTTATAATGCTTAGAGTCGTTAAGATGTAATTAAGTGTTACTTCCTACATGTTTGACTCATGATTTTCTTTATTGCACACGTGCACAGATTTGTTTGATTATTGTGCTTGTCTTATCACATGTTTGTTGGGTATTTTCACTACAATCCTGTCTTTAAAAACGAACTAAGCACGATAAAACTTGACAAGAAAGTTGTGCATGTAAGAACTGTTTGTGAGTTTGTGTGCTTTGTTTGAAAATGGGGAAGGGCTGCGAAAGGTTCACATTTGACCTTTGCGAATACTAAGCCACCATTAAATCGAACCTAAAAATTGAGGAATTTTAATTATCCGGGGTCCAAAGAGGTTTAAAACAGCCCGAAAAAATTTAAAGGCAATAAAAAGAAATTCATGCCAAAAAGGGGACATTCGGTTTTTGTACCAATTCTCCAATGTTTGAGAATTTAGATTACCTCTAAAAGAAAATATGCATGAGGGAGTTTGGATGGAATTTAAAGAAGGTTTGCACGTCCTTGAATGTCTTAAAAAAAGCGTTTAATAGTTTTGGACGTTATTGGGGTAGAAATCACTTTGACTTTAATTTGTTGATTTGTATAAGACGATGTCATCCAATAATTTTTACACCTAAGGATACTTTTGATGTTCATTAGTTAGGGGTACATGTATGCATCGTGCACATTTGATTGATGAAGTTGATTTTCCTATCGAATGTGTTCACACCCATTCATTCCGTTTCCATGACTTGGTTGTTTGAGTTTAAATCCATGGTGTGATTTTTGGTATCTTATTTTTGTACGACAATTTTGAAAAATCAAAACTAGTTTGTGAAAGTTTTTTAGATACTCCTTTGTATGCGCGTAGTTTGATTCATGTTTGCTATGCATTTTGTCGTGACACTCCTTGTTTTGATTGTTTCTTCTTATCTGTCTATTTGGGGACATCATAAAATGGGGGAGAAAGAATCATCATGTTATGGGGGAGTTTTTGGAGTATGGGGGAGATTTGATTTATTAATGATTTATTCTTATATCATTTCAAACTCAATGCGTCCCGAAGGATTTTGCTTTATCTCATGTGTGTAGGTACAAAGATTGATGCTCATTATGTTTCATACCCTGATGAGAAAAGATTTGAGATTTGATGAAGATTTTTTTGAAGAAGAATTTGAGATCTTGCAAATTTGTACCTTTTTAGTTTTGAGATTTATGGGTCGGTAGATTTGTATAGGTATTTTGGTATTTGATATTTCGGATGCTTTTATGTATGTTCCGGCATAAACAAAGGGGGAGATTTGTAAGGACATGTTTTTATAAAGTCCGTCACAATTAATTATGTCGTATACCGTTACAACCATCGAAGAAGTTCAAGAGCAATCTACATCAAGACGGATCCGAATATATCAAGGTTCTTCATCAAAAAGCCTCTGCAAAGTTTACTTTGGTAAGGTTATGTTTTAAATACCTTATCTTTGCACTTAGAGCTTTGGGATATTTTTTCAAAATATTTTCTAAGTGTTAGAGCGGACTTTTTTCGTCAAAATTTGAGAATGAGTAAATTTTCTAAGTCCTGTAACGTTCCTCGATTTTGACGCTCAGGTCGTTCAAGAGATATCACATCTCGCTCGAGCGACATTGAGATGTCGCGCGATGTAGTTCAAACGAAATGTGCCCTTCGTTCGAGCGAGATCCCTTTCTCGTTCAAACGACCGAGGCGACATAATTTTCTATAAATACTCATTAAATGGTTTCGTTTTCATTAAGAAGTACCAGCATTTTGAAAGACAGAAAACTGCGAATTCGTAGAATTCTTTTTGACTTCTTCTTTTAGGGTTTTTATCCCTTTTATTTTCAATTCACAAAAATCCCATATGCTTTGGTGAATTATTTTGGTATTTAAGAACACACTTTGCTTTTGTTCAATCTTTGTGGGGAGAACTCTACAACCGGAGAGCTGCGTGCTATTGTGGAGGGAGTCTCTATGAAGTTACTCTTGTAGGAAGGATAACCTACACCGTGAAGACTGCGTGTCTAGGACTATGCGTCCTTGTGGTATAGCTGCGTGTGAACCACTGTTGATTTCTAGCCGATGCTTTGAACGTTTGACGAAGACACCGTACGTTACTCTTGTGGGTGAAAGCAAGATGGTATGTAAGTCATTGGTCTTGTAAAGTTGTCAGAGTTCTAGAAATAAAAGGTTTTGCCCTGCGGGTTTTTTTCCTGAAATTTGTATCGCATGCTTTATTTATTTATGGGTTGGCACATGCACACACATGTAGTTGCATGTTTAGGGGATGAATTTATTTGGTTTAAAAATATAATCTAATTAAATAAGTGTGCCAAAGTAGAAATTTACGAATTTAATCAATTATCACATAGTCATATTTGACAAAGATCAAATGAGATCATATCTAAAATTGATCGAATAACACGTTTGGATTGTTGTTAAAAGGGGGTGGTCTCCTCCTATTATGATTAATGAAAATGTCGTTAATCTCAAGTCAGTCACAAATTGGACTGAAGATGATTTTAGACAGAGTAATTTTAACTTTCATGGTTTGAATAATATTTTTAGTGTTGTCACACCCGAAGAATTTTATCGCATCAAGATTGGGAAGCTCACACTAGAGGGTACTAATGTTGTTAAAGTTTATAAGCTTCAAAACCTCACCACACAATTTGAGATTATATACATGCTTGAAACTAAAATGTTTGATGAATTTTATGCTCATATATGTCTGATATTGTGAAATCCTATTTTAATTTAGGTGAGAAAATTTCAGAAATGAGAGTAGTTAAGAAACTTTTAAGGTCTTTCTTGTCTCGTTTTTGTGAAAAAGTTACCATCCTTAACTCTTTGAAAATTTTAGACATAATTAGGCTAGAATAACTCATAGGCGATCTTCAAACTTACGAATTAGATATGTTCCTTAAAACCCAAAAAACAAAACAAGAAGGAATATCTTTAAAAGCCAAATAAAAAAAGAGGAGGCTTCTAACTCCGATTCTAAATTTGATCAAGATGATCTTGCCCTATTTTCTAAAAAATTCAATTTTTTCTCAAATTCAAAAGTCAAAATTCATATAAATTTTAAAATAAAAATTTTGAGAAAAACAAAAATTTCAAAGCGGGTTAGTATATTTTTTAAATGATCAAAAGAAATATATAGGTGAGTATCCTAAGAAAGATAAATCGAAGAGGTGTTATGAGTATAAGAGGAAATGTCACAAAGCCATTGAGTGTTCCATTAGGCTTAAAATAGATATGGAAAAGGTAAATCCACCTATAATTCCACTCTAAGAGATAGTGATGTTGAATCGGTGGATCCTATGATGAATCACCATATGGACGTAACATCATCGCGATCACGGCCAGTAACGTTAGCACTTAAATTAGGTCTCACACCGATGAGGATGTTTCTAAGTATGTTTCACACCAATGAGGATGTTTTTGAACATAATAATCTTGATAATGCGTTTAATCATTCCAGAGAGTTTTAGGATGATGATTTGAGTGAGGGAAAACGTAGTATCCAATATGCATACTCTGAACTTTACACTGGGCCATTAAAAACAAAAAGGAAAAATAAAAATTTGACTCTGAGGGTGTTGTCTTTACAAAAGGATTTTAAAGTTTCGAGAGCGATTGAGGACTCGGCTAGAATCTCTTTGAGTTAGCAACTTATTTTGGTGGGTTAGGAAAAGATTGACTTGACCAACAAAGTGGCTAGTCTTATGATAGGTCTTAAAGAATCATTGGATATTTTTGAGAAACTTGAAGTCCATGTTTCCCAACTCAAAAAAGATCTTAAATATTCCCGGAAGTCACCTTAGAGGACACATCCAAGAAAGTTGTAGGGATGTTCCTAGGTCCTGTGGCATAGGTTAAAAAGTTGCATCCACTTCCAAATACCATACCCAAACTGGTTTCCAAATTTGTCTTAGATGCTTATGGGCATCCACCTAACCCACCAAGGAGAACTCATATGTAATACCCCGTATTTTTATGGCTTTTAAAATTGGGGCTTTATTAAATTTAATTGAGATATTAATTTAATATTAATCCGAAAATTTATTTTTAATATTTACTAGTGTGATGTGAGTTACTACTTATTGGAATTTTGTTGAATATTACTGGATGAGTAAAGTAATATATGAGATTGATTTTATTAAAATTGTCACGAGTGAATAAAATGGCAATTATGAAAATTTAATTCGGGCCGCGCATGTGTCGTGTCAGGATTAAATTATTATTATAAAAGTGACACTACACCAAAAAGGTCAAATTGGCACGCTTTAGCCGGCCAGACCATGATAAAAAAAACACGCAATTTTTATCACGATCATTGACCGTGACAAGGCCATGACAAGCCCGTGACAACTGAAGTTGTCACGGACCTGTCACGGTCAATGACCGTGACAGTTCTTATAATATTGTCACGGTCAAAGACCGTGACATGTCCGTGACAAGTTTAGTAAAAATAACCCTTTCCCCTCCTTTTTTTCCTCATCGCTTTGTTTCCCTCCATTTTCTCTCTCTCTCTACGCGCTACTCTCCCTCTCTCTCTATACTTTCAGGTTGGTTTCTCTCTCTCTCTCTCTCTTCCATTTGTATATATATATATATATATATATATGTGTGTGTGTGTGTGTGTGTGTGTGTGTGTGTGTGTGTGTGTGTGTGTGGTGGGTGGGGGCTGGAGAGGGGAGGGGAGGGAGGTGTATATGGGTGTGCGTGTGTATGTGGTGGGGGTGGGGCTGTGTCTGTGTGTGGTAGGGGAAGGGGGTGGGGCAGGGTGGGGGGAGGGGGAGGGGGCAGGGTGGGGGTGGGGGTGGGGAAGGGGGTAGGGGTGGGGTTGAGTGTATATGATCGTGTGTGTATGTGTGTGTGTAGTGTGCATGTTTGTGCGTATGTGTGGGAGAGGGAAATGATGCGGGGGGTGGGGCTGCGTCCGTGTGTGTGTGTGCGCGCGTGTGTGGGGACGGGGGGATGGGGGTGGGGGAAATGGGGCGGGGTGGGGCTTGTTAATTTTTTTTATTAAATTTTGATTGGTTTATTAGATATTTTCCCTCATATGCAAGTAGTGTCCCTTGTAAAAGAATTGATTGATTATTATTTTTTTTAGTAAATTAATATATGAAAGTATGATTGCTCCTCATTGTAAATTAGTAAATTAATAATTGAATACTTTAATTGTTAGTTTAAGCTTCAAAGAGGTTGTATTTTACTGTGACTGGGTAAGAGTTGAGAATAAAAATGCTTGTAAAGTTGATCCTGTCACCAATTTGATCATGGTTGACTTGTCCAAGTTGAAGAGCAATGACCATGTGAGCGATGAGACGTTTGCTTCTGCATTTCAAAAGGTTAACCAAGTTTTTTACTCGGAGTATATCAACAATGAGCCGTGGTCAATTGTCCTACACGCGCCAAAGCGTCTTAATAGTAGTGTGGATGACTTGGCTGCTCCTACCTAATATCAATCCATTTTTTATGATAACCCGAATTTGAAACAATTTTTCAATTTGTAATAAACATTCCAATTCGTACTTCATCAATCCATTTTTAATGCTTTTAATTAATTTGCACTTTATCATTTTCTCTCTTGTGTAGTGTGCGTGTGTGTGGGCAGTAGGGGTGGGGGTGGGAATGTTTCGGATTTGTAGTAATTGTACACATTATGAGCTAGATGTTGTTGTTTTAGAATTCATAATTGAGGTGTTAAACAGTAACAATTCATTTGGATTTGTAGTAATTGTATATATTTGCATGTATTATTCTAATTCATTTTGATTTGTACTAATAATAACTTTTTTTACAACAAATGTCTCCTTCAGGTATTAAGGCGAGGATGATGATGATGTTGGTTATGATGATGTCGTCTGGGCTCGGTGGTAGTGGAGGCGACGAGGGCTCCTCGGTCCGTAGGCTCCCCAAATATGGCAAATTGGGGATGGTCGTCGAGAACAAGACGGGTGGCTATTAGCGAGATCCCTAGAGCTGGTAAAGATGATCATCGGCCCGGGGTACAGTAGTTAGAGGCAGGTGACAAATGAGCTCAAGTTAGCTGTTTGGGTGGCACAACAGGTAATGTATTTATATTTATATTTATATTTATATTTATATTTATATTTATATTTATATTTATATTTATATTTATATGAATATTTCAATTTCAATTTCAATTTCGATTTCGATTTCATTTTATATTTATATTTATTCGCAACTAACATTGTATTTGTTGGACAGGAACAATTCAGCCTGGATCCAAAGCTACGTGATTCCGTCTTGGAGCAGTTGAGGGAGAAACACAAGACGTGAAAGAAAAATATGCGGACCCTGTACTTTGGGAAGACTCGAGATTCCGTTATCCGAATGCGTGAATCCGTCCCGCCGAAGGAGCCGACCTCATTGGAAAAATGGCAACAGTTCATTAACAATGAGATCGGGGAGCGACAATTGGCATCTCGCCAATCAGGGAGGGAAAACCGAGTAAAAAAGACGAACGTGCACTACTCCGGTCGTACGTCTTATGCCGAGGTGGAGCATAGGATGACGGTAAGATTTAATTTTTCTATAACAACAGAAATATATTATTCTGCATTATTTTACATTGCGGGGCCGATACTAATTTTACTTTATTTTATTTCAGGGGACAGGGAGTAGCCCTGGGGGTAGGCCACATAGGCTCGATACTTATGTGGCTATTCAGACGAAGAAGGGGAAGGATAAGGAGGTGTCCCCGAGCGTCGCGGCCATGATTGTAAGTAATCTGACAGTTTACTTTTTGTTAATAACGTTATAATTTTTTTATTTACTTATTTTACTAATCATGTGCTTTTTATCGTTTCAGGCAAAGCTTAAGGAAGTGCATGAGTCGCAGTCTGATGCCGACAAGGCATCTTTGTCCACAGACGCACTCAGCCAAGTGCTTGGCGCTGATCGCAAGGGTATGCCAGTTCATGGACGTTTTCTTCAAGACATCGAGTCCAAGGTGCTCGTCACGCATGTGATACCCGGGAAGGAGAACTCCCCCTTGTGGTTGTACGAACAATGCGGCATGATGTATATTACTGGGTGTGTCAATTCGTATATCGTGTGGCCTAGTCACCTCCTCAGAGTTAACCTTACCCCAGACATTTAGTGACATTATTTGAATTGAATTGTTGTTTTAAGTTGTTATATTTGAATTCTATTCGGATTATATCGTGATGCATATTGTTTTAAATGTATATTTGCATTATCTCTATTTTATTTGGATATATAATGTTTGAACAGGTACAACATTGCTATAACAAGTACAAATATACTGCTGGGCAGTGACAGTGGCCATACTGTCCAGCAGATTTTTTTCAATTCTGCCCAGAATTATCACGGTCATTAATCGTGACAAATCCGTGATAAAGGATTGTTGTCACGAACTGGTCACGGTTAATGACCGTGACAAATTTTTAAACATTGCCACGGGTTTGTCATGGTCCTTAACCGTGATAAAACTTGTCAAGGTCAAGGACCGTGACATGACCGTGACAAGTCCATGGCAAAAAAAAGTTGTCACCCCCAGAATTGTCACGGTTATTGACCTTAACAAGTCCAACTTGTCAAGGTCAATGATCGTGATAATTCGACAGATTTGGTGTAGTGTGAATAAATTATAAGTAGGTCGTATCGTCATTTTGAGTGCGACAAAGTGTTCGAAAGGGTCGAAATAGTCAAAAAAGTGTACCCGAGGGTTTAGTTTGGGTCTAGAGGCATTTTTAGGCCTAATTGACATCCCGGGAGGGTATTATAGACATTTTGTATTTTTGGGTAATTAAACCCACGAATTTCCTTAGTATATATTAGCCATTTGGAGTTGTCTCTTAGGGTTAACAAACACAAAACCTAAGCCAGTCATTAGAGAAGAAGGTGAAGAGCTAAGAGAAGAAGATGAAGAGTTTTCAAGCAATCCAAGGCCTAGAACTCACCCGATTGCACCGCCACCACCACCAAAACGTAGATCGCATAACGAGGAACGCAACTATATATTTTTCATCAACAAATCAGACCTTTGAATCCCAAACAAGTATCTATCTTGCTGATTTCTAGTTGGTATTTCTTTCATGTTAGTCTAGGAATGAAAATCATATGTTTTAATTGAAGAGTTATATGTTTTGGAAGAGAATTTATATGTGTTGTAGGGTGAATCCATATAGTCTAAAATCGTGATCATATGTAGAGGATTACCCATGAATTTATTATGATATTTGGGAAGAAAATCTGGATTAAAATAGAGGATTGTGATTATTCATGCAAAATTTTGTTTTATAAATAAATTTGAGATTAAATCCCTTTTTGATTGATTCATTGAGGATTTATTGATGTTGTTACGTTAGAACTTGTTTACATATATTACTTATACATTTGGATAACTTTGATGGGAGTTTAGGATGAAATTATAGAGGTTTGGAGGGGTTAGCATGAGTGAACCCGTAGGTTGATATTTGCAGCAAATTGAACAAGAACTGCTTGATCGATCGATCGACCAAGAGCATCAATTGATCGACCCCATCCCTCGATCGATCGATCCCTCCTGGAAAAGTGCATATTTTTCTCCTTGTGTTTAAATTCGGTCAAAATACGTGGGAAACCTTGATATATTTTATATAGTATAATGGGTTATGAAGAGGACCAGTTGGGTCTAAGTAGACTTCGTTGAGTGAAATTAATATGAGATGAAATTATGGGTTAACGGGGAGTTATTCATACATTGGAAATTGTGCGTACGTTTACCAAAATATGGAGACTCGTGAAAGACTTAGGACCTCTTAGGACCTGGAACTATTCTTCACCTCCATTTGTTTGTGTATTATGTTAATACAGCTCGAGAGTGATTTCGAACTAGTATTTCCCTTAGTTTGAGTGATACAGGGACTTGATAGCAGAGTAGGCTAGCACCATAGTTTTATGTGGGGTGACGAATGTATATATATATTATATGAGCGATTGATATATATATATATATATATATATATATATATATATATATATATATACTTATATATGGAAACTTTATACTGTGTGTATAAATAGTTAAGTAATGAATAAATGCTTCAGCTTTATAAGAAGTGTTCGTGAATTTTGTAACTGTACTAAGAGGTTTTAAGCAACGTAAGAATATGGAAGATAATGATTTTCTAAAACTAAAGAGTATGGCCTTAGTACTTCTCGGGATAGAACTTTATGGTAGGATAAGTTAGATAGACTTATGTGATCAGTAGTACGGTAGGCGTGCACACTAGAAGAGAGGTGAAAATTCTCAAGAGAATGTCGTGCACTAACATGGTGGTTATATTAGCCAGTAAGCATTTTAAATACTTGCTAAACTATTTTTAAAACTATTTTACACTCGGTCTCTAACCCGTTTTCTGTCATCTCTGTCTCTCTTGTATATATATGTATGTATTACATGTGCCCAGCCACAGGGGCGTCATGCTTAAGTTCTTTGGATTGGACGTGCTGCAGCTTATGTGGAAGTTGCAGGCTCTTTCTTAGACGACATCTTCTTTGATTCGGTTTCTATTTTAGTTCTTCATAGTTAGGGCTTGTGTCGCCCGATTTCTTATCCCGTTTGGATTTGTCAGAGATTTATGTTTATGTTATTTCTAGTATTTGGTACTCTTTGGGAGTTAACTTTGGTCAGGATGATTTCATTTATAGTTCTCAAACTTGGTTTGGTTTATCTATATGGTTTAAATTCTTGTGTGTTAATTGCCATCATTAGCATTTATGTGATTCTTAAAACTGATAGTATTAAAAAAGGTTTTTATATTGGAATTTAATAAAATGAAAATAAGACTTTAAATTGTTTGGACACTTAGCTTAATTATTTAGGGTGTTTAAATTGGAAATAATTACTTTGCGATAGTGATGCTAAGAATGAACCAACCGGTCACCATGATTTTTAATTTAATAAAGGACTGATCACCCGGTATTTAATTAGGCGAGGTGTTACATCATCCTAGGATTTTTAACCAAGGTCTACCCAAAAAAATCTATATTTGTACACATTGTAAATGTATAGCTCACCATAGGGAGTTTTTATACAAGCTCGGAAGAGTCTCTCAAACACATTCTCTCACACACTACTATAGCGATACATCTAGTCTTAAAGAGCAAGTTGAGTTTCTAGTCAACACTTCTAAGAGTGTAATGGAAGAATTTTAAAGGATGTATACGCCTTTTGAGAAAACTTCCAACGTAACTACTAGTGCCAACAATAATAAGGGTAAGAAAAGTTTACCACAACTTGGGTCTAAAAGTGATGAAAAATCCCTTGTTTTTCACGTTTCTCTTGAGGTTCAAGATACTTCGTAATGGTATTTTGATATTCAGTGATCTAGAAACATGACAGGTTATAAGACATATTTTACTAACCTTGTGGATCGTAAGGAAGGAAAATTCACCTTTGGGAGGGGGGGGGGGGGGGGATGAAAGTAGGGCTATCATATTAGGATAAGGTTGCATGGAGATTTTTGACTTTACTAATCTAGACAATGTACTGTATGTTGAAGGGTTGAAGGCTAACCTAAGAAGAATAATCTAACTTTGTGATACTAACTTTGCGATAAAGTTTGACCATTCGGAATGTAACGTTTTTATCGATCCGATAAATTTTTCTAAAAGGTGTGAGGAATACTGAAAACTTCTATGATATCATTCCTAAGTCCTCTTTAGTATGAAATAGAGTTAAGGTCTCTACCATGGACCTTTGGGATCAATGACTAGGTCAAGTCAATTTTAGATATCTTGCGAGGTTTGTTAAGAAAGACCTAGTTCGTGGTTTACCATCACTTGGAAAACGAACTTCATCAGTTTGTGGTCCTTTCCAATAAGGGAAACAGATCAATAATCCCCATAGGTAGTTTCATATTATTACCACCACATGTGTTTTAGAATTGATACATATAGATCTAATGCACCGAGAACATTATTGGTAAGAAGTACATTTTGGTGATGGTCGATGACATTTCGAAATATTTCATTATTGGATTTGTTAGAGAAAAGTCTTATGCTTGTGAGTTCCTTACAACTAAGTGATGTCTACTTCAAAATCAACATAATGTATAAATCAATAGATTGAGAAGTGATAATGGTACATAGTTTATCGATGCCGGTGTTAGTTCATATTGTGATGGTATAAGCATCAAACACGAATTTTTGGTGGTAAGAACATCTGAACAAAATGGAATTATTGAGAGGAAAAATAGGATTATCCAAGAAATGGAGAGATCCATGCTCTTTAATAGGAACGTCCCTAGATGGTTTTGAGTGGAGGCGGTTAACACCGTATGCCACATTGTGAATAGGGTTTATATTCATCCACACACACTTCACACTCCATATGAGTTATGGATCGTTAAGAAACCCAACCTATCATATTTTTAAGTTTTTTGGAAGTCATTGTTATATACTTAGAGATGGAGAGCACTTAGGGAAATTTGACTCTAGAAATGATGAGGAATATTTTCACGATATTAATTAACTAGTAGAGCCTATAAGGTATTTAACCTTAAAATCTCTAAGGCCGTGGAATCGATAAACATCACGATTAGAGATGATGAATCGAATAGGTTTATTAATCATGATATTGAGTTTGAGAATAATTCCCCCGCCCCCGATAACAACTCCATTGGTCCTCACACAACATTGGTGGATCCAACTGTTAAAAAAGATGATCCACCCTCTTGGGTTCAAAAGAGTTATGATCCCACCGACTTACTTGGGAATCCCACACTAGGTGTCAAGACTCACACCCAACTAGGGAATGTGGTTAGATACTTTTTCTTTACTTCCATCCTAAAGCCCAAGAATATGAAGGGAACATTCAAGGATGAGCATTAGATAAGTGATATGCAAGATGAGTTTTTTTATTTTGAAAGAATAATGTTTTGCAATTAGTCCCCTAGCTTAGAGAGACTAATGTGATTAAAACTAAGTGGGTGTATAAAACAAGATGGATGAGAATGCTACCATCATTGTCCATAAGTCTAGGTCGGTCGGTCAAGGTTACATATAAGTTGAAGGTGTAAACTTTGATGGAAAGTTTGCCCATGTTTCTAGAATTGAGTCCGTCCACTTACTACTCTACATAGCATGTCATCTATGATTTTAGATATACAAAATGGATGTCAAGAGTGCCTTTGTCAAAGGAATTCTTGAGTATGAGGTTTACCTGAATAATAAAAGAGGTTTGAAGATCCAAAGCACTCGGAACATGTCTTTTTTCTAAATAAGGCCTTGTATGGTTTAAAGCAAGAACCTATGCTTGGTACAAAATGCTAAGTTCTTATCTCCTAGATCGTCGACTAAAGAGAGCGGGAGTTGATATGACATTATTTTTTAGGAGAGAGGGTGGTGTTATCTTGGTTTCCCAAGTCTATATGTACGACATAGTCTTTGGATCCACGTCTTTCCAACATGCTCACACTTTTGAGGAGGGGATGAAGAGAGAATTTGAGATGAGTATGTTTGGTGAACTTACTTTCTTTCTAGATCTCCAAGTGCGTCAACTCGAGAATGGGATATTTATATCTCAATCTAAATATGTTATGGATCTAGAGAGGGATTTTGTTTTAGACTCCGCTAAGCAGTCTTGCATACCCATGAATTCCTCAACAAAGCTTAGTAAAGACACTTTAGTCCAGGATGTAGAGCAAACACTCTATATAAGTATGATAGGTACTCTCCTCTACTTAACTGCTAGTCGTCTCCATATTGCCTTTAAATTTAGAGATTTTCACGTTACCAAGCATCCCCAAAAGAGTCATGCATTCTTTCACTTAAACATATCACCAAATACATGAGTGGCACTCTTTCTTATGGCATTTCATATATCTTTGATATCGATGACTAAATGTCGGCTTATTTAGAGGTTGACTGAGAAGGGGATGTTGATGGATGTAAAGCACATTGGGTGGATGATTTTACTTTGGGGGGGCTCTTGTATCATGGTTGAGCAAGAAGGAAAACCATATTTCTTTGTCTACGATGGAGGTCGAATACATAGCCGTCGAAAGTTATTGCACACAACTCTTATGGATAAAGAAAATATTGGAGGATTATGGGATTAATCAAGGCCCGATGAATATTTCTTGTGATAATACGTGTACAATAGACATTTCTCATAATCCCATCCAACATGCTCGTATGAAGCACATTAGGATTCGTGATCACTTTATTCATTATCTTATTGAGGAGAAAATCGTTTCCTTGAGCTTCGTAAGTACTAAACGTAAATTGACTGGAATTTTCACTAAACCTTTACATTCACTTATATCTGAGGATCGTAGGTAGACTTTGGGTATTTACTCTATTGATTGAGTTCGGGTATTGTTTCTAGTTTAGGGTGTTTTTCACATTGCTATCATTTCTCCCTAAAACTATCATATTCTTATGTTTATATTTTGAAAATTTCATAAATATTTTCTTTTCTTTTAAAAAAATCAAAACTATTCAAAAAGACTTTATTTTGCTAAAAAATTTCAAAAATCATAAAAGGATTTTGTATTTTGTTTTACACCTTATATGGATGCGCATTTAAGATGTCCGTATCATAATTTCATTCCATCCAATCACGTGACTTAATCATAGTATTATGAGAGTTTGGATTTTTTTTGTGCTTATTACTGAATGTTTAGTATTTCATCGTTCATTGCTGATTACTTCCTTCATGCTAGGCTCATTATATAGCCGATTGCACACATGCATGAAATTTTGAATATTTTACTCGCTTGTAATATGTTTAATAGGATGTTAGCATCACAATTGTGCTTAATAACGAACCAAATGTACGAGGAACTAATTGTGCATGTAAAAACCATTGTCTGACTTTTTATCAAAAAATTGATTTATGTTTAAGCAATGGAAAGGGGATACAAAAGAAGCAGTCTTCATTGCATTAAAATCCAACACTGGAAAGAGCCTAAATGATGTATTCAACACATAAAAACAGAATTGCCAAGGCCAATTTTTTTATTTATGCTTTATTAAAATAGAAGAATATGATTCCTGCAACAATTTTGAGAATTATGCTTAAATTGTGAGATTTTTAGTGTGTTATAAGTTAGAGATCAATGGGTTTGCACAATAAAATTCCTTCAAAAATATTAAATAGTTTGGCATTATTGATTTGATAAACATTGAAATTCGAGGCATTTTGTATGAGTTGAGTAAATTTCACTTTATTCAATAACTTTTACAATAAAGGTTGAATTGAGTTCTTTCTTTAAGATGGTCTCTTAGACTTTGTGGACGTTCGCTTCGTATGCTTGCATTGACTTTCCCGTGCATTAAGTTCACACACCCCGATTCTATTTCCACAATTAAGATGTTTTCATGTTATTCCATTGTGTGATTGTTTGTACTTACATGTATATTTTTATACTCATAAGTTCAAAAAAAATTGTTGTTTTGTTGAAGTTTCACCGTATATGCTTAATTATTAATACTTGATGATATTTCAAATGTGTAAACTCGTAATTCTAACATTTCATGTTTATCTTCTAATTCTTTATTTATTATACACCAAAAGGGGGATAACATATTAAGGGAGAGTTTTGTTTTCGTTTAAACTCCATGTGTCACGGTATTATATTTGCTTCTTGTGTGTAGGTGTTTTTTAGTATTGATGATATCAAGGAATACACGAGGAAGATCTTTAGTAAAGAAAAAGTTACAAGTATCTTTTCCTTTTCGAATTTGGGAGGGATATTAGTTGAACTTGTCTTAAGGGTTATTTTTTTGGTTTTGTAATTTGTACCAGAAAAGTCAAAGGGGGAGATTTTAATAGTGAAATTTATGATTGTTCATTATGTTTTAGTTTGGAATTTTCCATTACACCCCACTACACTATCATATACATTCTCAAGGCTTCAAGCGAAGACAAGTTAGTGAGCGGACGCGACAATCAAAGAACAAAGAGTTAATTTCGTCACCAAAACATACAAATATATGAGCTTAATTTTGTTAATCGTTATGTTCAGGGGTAATTTTACAAGTGTTTGAAACATAATATACTTTTCAAAAGTATTTAATCAAAAAATCATTTTAAGGCATCTTGTTAGAACGAGATATTGAGGGTCATTCAAATGAGTTCCTTTATCTCATTCGATATCAGACGTTCGAACGAATCTTCAAACGAATCAATTACCTTATCGCTATGGAATGTTGTTAGATATATCATTCAATGTCATTCCTCTGAATTTTCATAGGTCGTTAGAACGAGATTCCATTTGTTCGAAATATGCAAAATAAATCTACTTAGTTTCAAATGTAATCATTTTGTGTCTATCTCTTAGAAATTCTTCTCCCTATTTAAGTGATACAAACTTGCAATTCTTTGCAAGCCTTTATAGACATAGTTTGTGATCAAATGCTTTGATTTTCCAAATCCAAAACCCTTGGATGTTTTGTGATAATTTTATCAAACCTTAAAGCACATATGACATTTTCATATCCCTATGGAGTAGATTTTTCACTATTGAAGATAGGAAATGAGTTTCTTGAGGATGACTAATGGATACCGAGGCAAGTGGAGCTTACTGTTGAGCATTACTGAATCTTCACTGCTTTCTTTTGTTTACAAAGATGGATACATAACTGAGATACTTAGTAGAGTCTAAGTCTGTAAGTCTGTCTGTGTCATATTGTAACACTTTAAACAGTGTTGAAAAAGAATTTTTCATCGTATCTCGTGTTGTGATTTGTTTGATTATATTTAGATTCAATGTCTTGCATATTTAATTTCATCTAATTAATGAAGATACAATTGGATTAATTTGAATTTGGCACGGTAGTGACTTAATTTATGAATTATAACTTTGACCATATAACTGAACCACTGTACATTTTTTTCATTTCCAACAAAAATCGTGGGTGCTAATATTTATTAGGAAAATCCACAAATCGAACCCAAACGTGTGACTTTGATGAAATAATATTTATCATGGAAATTTTTTGTTACGATTGAAATTTTTTAAAATAACCAACCTTTATAATAAAGGTCCCAATCATCCACGCCCTCTTCATGTCTCTTATTGAACCTAAGTAAAGGTTGTAAAACACTTACCTTTTGGAGTAATTATCCATGGTTATTTAACTTGACATGTGATAGTAAGGAGTCCTTTGATTTCATTTGAAAAGATGGGAATGTATCCCTTTATTAGCCTCCTGAGCAACCTGGAGTTGCACAATATTAGAGAGTTGTTGAAGACATGTGCTAAAATTTTAATGTGACGTGCGTCCTCATGGAAAAATGGTGATGGAAGGTTAGAAAAATGAGGAGATAAGGTATCAAATAATCTGGTGTGAGATTCTGAAACTCTTGATCCAACATTTCTAAGAATGTTAGCATATGAAAGTTTATATGTAGATGAAGAATATGATGCCATAGACTAAAATAAAGTATAGATCGGATTTAGGATCTAATTTACAGATAAATCATAATAAAGGTTTTAAAGATAAGGCAAAGCTCCTCCTTTTTTGGTAAATAATGGGTATTTTCCCTTATCCTCTCCTTTTACATATACACTTGTCAATTTTACCTAAACTCTAATCGTGGGTTTAAAATGGGTTAAAACCCCATAGGATTTTAAGGATCCCTAATTGTATTATCTTTCTTTGGTGAAATTGGTTTAGCCTCTCATGTTATATATATATTAATATTTGTCCTTTGTTAATTAATGAAATAGAAAATTAAACCATCGATTTGTAGACATGTGTATTAGGAATAGATACTTAATCTTGGATCCACGTTAATATGATAAAATGTTGAATTACTGAGACTTAATTATTATTGAAAAACCATGTGTTAAGTAGTGTTGTACCTTTAGCATTATGAGTAGTAAATTTGCTAATAAATACCTAATATATAAAATTCTAACCATGTTAATGTATGATTAAACCATAATTACTTATGAGAATACATGATTATTGATTAGATCATGTTTTTAATCTTCTAATGTAAATATAATTACCTTTATTAAATTATGTTCTTGAAATTTCAAAATGAACCTAGTTTTATAAGAAATCAATGTAAGCCATTTATTATTATCCTTATGCTGTTGAAAATGGATTCATTGATTAGAGGAATTAAAAGGAGTATGGGATAAACATTTGTTGACTTGTTGGCCATGGTGGTTATTGGCTTATATGGGATGGATGCGGTTGGATATGGAATTTTGTTGTCTAATTTGTTGTGTCCCATAATTTAATTCTCACCAATAAATCCTCAACTAATTATAACGTATTGACGGCTACCCTATCTAGATAAAAGTGTATCAATGATGACTTTAGAATCCTTAAATAAAATCGTTCCTTTTACTATGATGTTTAGATTTATAATGAGTCACATATTAGATATACCATCGTGAGTGATTCTAAAATACCTTTAGAAAGGTTTGGTATAGGGATTTAATTAGAATGACCCTAAGGGATGGAGCTATTGAAAGTAATAATATGAGGTTAAATGATAAGTTAAATATTTAACATGGAACATTAATGAAGTAATAATGTTATGGACTATTAACAGAGTTATATTATGAATAAGAATATGGTATGTGCCTAGAGATCACTCTTATGTGGGCGTGCTCTGGGAGCACGATTTTATGTGGGCGCCATGCTATAGGTTTCTTGTCGCGCGTTATCAACTGCTGCCGTATGTGGATGGAATGATATAAGGATTACTTTCATCATAGGGTTTAATTATGTTAATAGTTCCAGTCATGAGAATACCAGGTAAAGACTGATTATGCGATGGGATTATATGTATTTTCAACCACGATAATAATAGGTGGAAATGGTATGTGTGATAGATTTGTATGTGTGTGCATTGCATGTTTCTTAACAGGTATTCGATTACGGTATAATGTAATAAGAGGTTAATTAATTATTGAAACTAATATGTTAATTAAAATGGAATATGACGTTCTGTGGCACATATTGGGTTATAGTGGTAGGATAGATAATTGTGGATTTATCACTTGTGTGTGTGTGTGTGTGTGTGTGTGTGTGTGTGTGTGTGTGTGTGTGTAGTTTTGAGTAGCGTATCTTTGTTAAGTTTTTGGGTTTTGACTTGTTTTATCTGTAGTAACCTTTCAGGTGTTAGGTTTGGTTTGCACGCATAAACTCTCTCCCCATCTAGAGCATATCTTCCGTTCTCTCATCTAAATTCATTATACTTATCAAGTATTAACGTGTGTTCATATCCTCGATAGAATACCTTTTACATTTCAATTGTGTGATTTGTGTATTTGGATTCAGTTGGCATGTATTATTCAGACATGACTTTGGCATTTATTATTTAGTTAGAACCTTGGAATGTATATTTTCTTTGGGTTGAGTTTTAGTTTTGGACTTATATTAACTTGTTTTTGAACTTGGTGTTTAGTTGTAGAGATATATCTTACTCTATCATAGTTAATGATGCACTTTATGAGTTTATATTTGAGGTTTATAGTATCGCATTCTCGTATTGTCACATATTTCATTTTTTTCCTTTTATGATGAGAATGATATTTAAATTGTTTTTACTAGTTTGTATGCTTTAATGTTAGGAACTGATTAACCCTAATGTTAAAATATATGGATTATTACAACCAGACTTTCTGAATCGAGTGATGTGATCTCTACATCAAAAGAGTGTGCCTTTTTCATGCATTTAATGCAACATTGGTAGAGTAAATGGGTTAGCATGAGAGTAGTTATCTACATGGCAGGGGAGACTCACCCCCATACGTAATAGGTAGGATAACACACTATAGATTGGAATTGATTAACCCAGCCTAAAGAGGTTTAAGTCTTACTATAACAGGCCAATTAAATCTAGTACAATCCACGTGCCTAAATAAGGCTAAGTTTGCCTAGATTTGGCCACAAATATCTAAAAGAGATTAACATATCCCAAAGAGGGCTGAATCTAACTTGAATAGGCCAAGTTGATCTAGACAATATCATTTTAACCTAATGAGGGTTATGTCTGACTCAAAAAGGAAAGTTCCATTTAGAAAAAATCATCGTAGCCAGTAAGGAATAACTCTTCTTATAATATGTCATATTAATCTAGAATAGATCAACTTACCCTAAAGAGGGCTATGTTTTTCTAAATTAGTCCATACCTCTCTTGAACAGATCCAGTCTAAAGAGGGATAAGTTTGTCTTAAATAAATTTTGAGTACATTAACCCAGCCTAAAGGGGACACTGTCTTTTAAGAATAGTCCAAACTAATCTAGAATAAATAAACTAAGCATAAAGATGGCTAAGTCTCTCTAAAAGAGGCTAAACCGACCCAAAGTAACTCAAATGGTTTAAGTCAACTTAAAAACATATTGGCTTAACCTACAAATGAATGAAGTAAATCAAATGCATTAGGTTAACCCATAATAGGCTAAGACCGAAAAGGACCAAACCAACCCCAAGGGAGGCAAAGTTGACCATAGAAGGCTCGAGACTAGCTTAAGATAAATAACAAAACATAAGGTCATGAAGTTGGAAAATTTTATTAATATGTTGCATCATTTGGTCTTGGATTCTTAAGTCCTCTACAATAATAAATTGATTAATCTTATGTTATACACCAACCTAACTATGGTCAAGTTCATTAGAAATTAACTCATTGGTCTTACGTGATCACTAGATTGATAAGTCTCCGCTTACAAAAATGTTAAGTCTTAGATATTTTATTTGATAACTTTTGAATTTGAATAATGTAAATAATATCAAAAGTAAACAAATAAGACATCACCAATAAATCTTTTATTAATAAACTAACCACATGCCAATTATTCTTGAAATGAAAGATTAAGGAACAACAAGGCCCAAGTCCTTAATAGATTCAACTAGAAATGAAACCAACTTTCAATCCTTAGGAGTAGTGTTCCCTTGAGCCCCGACCAATGTTGTTGAGTAGTCGACTAGACCATTGGTAGTAGGATTGTTGTCACATCCTAACATTATTGTGACTTATAATGGTTTTGATAATATAATATTCCAGCACATACATAGGTAGTAGTAAATACTTTTATTACATCCAAAAAAACTAGGTATAATGACATGACACTTTATTTATTATAATCATAATCAGTCACGGATAATGTTCCAACATAAAGAAAAGAAAAAAACAAAAATACATAATGGTGCTACATACTGGTAAATGGGAATGTATATGATCATGATGGGTTTGTCATTTATGATAATGAGTTTCCATATGTAAATGATTGATAGAAACACACGCGATGATGCACTAAAATTTGTGGGGTCGGGAGAATGTTGCATTCCTTACGCTTAGGGTCTATCTAGAATTTTTAAAAGAATAAGAAAAAGTTTTCCAGTAGATAATATTGATTCTATAACAATTTGAAAAAATAATCTTTGAAGATTAGTATCATCGCATGAATATAAAAAGCTGGATTCAGTAATTTATATGAAATAGATCATATAATAAGATGATGATATTGCTACAATTAGAAATGTGAGGTCTAAATCGATTAAGATTGTGGATAGTTTCTAAAAAAAGAACCCATAATTATCTGTTAAAGAGGGTTGGGTTAATAGTTGTAGACACCCCATCCTAGGAGCCCTGAAGCACCTCCTTAGGTTCCTAAAACTTACTCATTCATCGTAAACCATGAGTCATATTTTGAGTACTGATCTAGAAGCCACCGTGATCTCTCGAGCCTCATTTAACTCTGATCAACACTCTCACTCAAGTGAAATCTTAATAAATCTTTGAAGGGATCTGAATCCCCTTTCCAATGATCCATCCCATGTGCGAATCAGCCTCACGATTTGGATGAACGATCCATTTTACTCTGAAGGGTCATTGAGTGCTTTAGGGATTGTTTGAACTTCATAAAATCTTCAAACAAATGAAGCTGAATGAAATCTTGAAAGGCACTGAACTCCCTTTCCAATGGTCTACCCCTTTTGCGAATCGGCCCTATGGTTCAGACGAACAATATGTTTTCCTCTGAAAACCTCTTGTATAGAGACCATCAAGAACTTTCAAGCCCCATTTGACTACGATCAACACTCAGACTTGGGAGTGTCTCAATGGATTCTTAAAAGGGCTCTAAATTCCTTTTTCAACAATGCCCCCCATGTGCAATTCGAACTAACAGTTTGCATTTTACGCCCATTTTTTGAAAAACCTTTTTTGGAATGCCTATAATGGCACCCCCGGGACCCTGTTCTTACCTCACTTGGTAATTCCCCCCATCTCAACATACCACTTTCAAACCATTGCATTATCAGCATATCTACATCTCAAGGTCAACTTCAAATCTTCATAAGGAGATCCAATTCTCCATCCCTTTCTCTAATTCTTCCATTTTAGTATTAATCATGTTATTTCTACTCTTGTACTATTGTTTCATTATATCACATCCATCAATCTATACTCTTTATTAGTAGTATTGCACATAATCTATTTTCATTAAAAAAAGAAGAAAATGAGGGTTTATCTGCAAATTCCCAAAGAGGGATTTCCATTTTACACTTCCACTTTTAAAGAACTTTTTCCTACCCACACACATATAAGAAAAATCCCCAGTTTGGATTTATGGATTGAGCCCACCCTATTGTAATACCCCTCACTTTAAAGCATCTATTTTTAGTATTAAATTTCTTTGTAAGTGTGATTTAATTTAATTGAGAATTAAGTTATAAATTCAAGATCTATAGTAATTTTAAGGAAGAGTTAATATTTATGTGAATCGTATATTTTCTATTGCGATAGAGTAAATAGGATCATATTTAGTGTTATTCCACCATATGTGAGTATTAACGACGGGTTTTGGTTATTTCTCAACGGGGGCATTGGTGCGAGTTATATAGAGTTAGGTCAGAATTTTTATTATTGAAACTTTGAATGTTAATTTGGGGTGTACGGATGATTCGAGATGGGGCGAGATAGTCAAAATCGTTGCCCGGAGGTTTTATTTAGGTTCCGGGGTCTTTTTGGCTAGTTGGACTCGAATTGGGGTATACGAGTCATTTTAAGGGTGTATTATTATTTAGAGTTGGGTTTATTTGGAGAAAAGGGTTATTTAGGCTTGGTAGAGTTAGGCTAATCTCATTGTGAGAAAACCCGAGAGAGAGAGAGAGAGAGAGAGAGAGAGAGAGAGAGAGAGAGAGAGAGAGAGAGAGAGAGAGCAAAAGAATAAGAGAAAGTGAGGAGAAAGCTTGGGAGCTTTAGGATTTTTGGCCAAATTCATGATTTCGAGGAAGATTCAGACTCTATAACTTTGAGGCAAGTGATTAAACTTGCTAAATTATTGTGTGTGTGAGTTACTTCATAATTTTATTGGTGATTTAGTTGATTTTAAGTTTGAATGGTTAAACCCTAGACTTTGTTGATAAATTATTGAATTTGAGGATACATATATATATATATGTGGGTTGGTTGATGAAAATGGTTGGGACAATATATGGGATGGGTTTTGACGTTAGGATACTATTGGAGTGAAGTAGAATTGGGTTCTAGATATTTAGGGTAAATCTTGTAAAGTTTAGAAGTAAGGTTTTGGGTATAAATCTCGTAGGAAAAAAGCTGTACAGCACAGGATCGATCCGGGTAGGAGACCATCGGATCGGTTAATTTTAACAGCAAGTCGATTCATTTTTTAGAGGCATCGAATCAGTCCGGTCATAAAAAGCTTTTTGTCATTTTTAAGGAACCGGGCCATTTCATTTTTGGGGACCTTCGGTTCGGTCCAGTCCAATCACTGCAGTTTGTTAATTCTTGTGTTACTCCTTTCTAATTGGGTTTAGGGCTTGGAAACCCTCTAATATGATACGATAAATATGTTTCTGAGATAAAAGGTGGGTCTATGACATGATACGATGGTGAGGTTACATCGGGGCTATTATAGAGGAATATTTGGGAGTTTAACATGCCGAATCCTTTCGTAAATTCTCCGGGTAGTAGGAATTTACTTAACGACCGATATGACTGGGTGAGAGAGGGATATCATGTGTCCTTAGTATTGTTAAATTGGGTGACTATTCATATCATAGGTGTGATGGATTAGAAATGTTCAAGTGAGGGATTGAATAATAAAATGAATTGGGAATGTATGCGAGAATGTATCACTTAGTGTAATGAGAGTTATATACATATAGCCGGATTTATTTCTTTATACATGCAGGCATGAGATGGTGTATATATATATATATATATATATATATATATATATATATATATATATATATATATTTGTGTGTGTGTGTGTGTGTATGTGTGTGTGTGTGTGTGTGGCGTGAATGTATGTACCTTGTGTGTATGATTTATTATGTGGTACACACCCCTCTAGTGCTATCATGACAAGTTACGCGATGTGAGTGAATCCCCCTAGCTTGAGGAGCAGGGAGAGTATAGTCCCCAGGTCATAGCGTCCAGTATTTTACCGTGCGTGAGGTAGGGGCAAGACGTCTTGGGTATGATTCGTCTTTCCTTTAGGTGAAGGAACTATGGTCACTTCTCGTATTCTTGTGATTTGGTTTATACCAAGTCGGTGTTAAAGTCTGACCGCTGGTAACCCATGATGTTATGTGAGAAATTCACTGAAAGATGATATAATTGTAGAGACTGTCAGTATACATATATTATGTGTGTTATGTATGTGTACTTTCTAGAGAATTACAAATCATGTATAATACGTGCGAGTAATATTATACAAGCCTTATAGATAATGTGTGATATCTCAATATTATAGCTAGAGAAAGTTATAAAGTTGTGTATTAGTACCCTTATATGTTGTGTATTATGTTTCGTCTTTTGTAGCCTGAGAGTGAATGAGTATACTCTTATGACGATAGATGGGAAGTGAGGGGTACGTACTATGGACTGAGGGCCTAACGAATTCCCTCGACCGACAATGTTAGGTGGTAGTGTATCGGGGGGTTTTTTGTTTGGATTTCTCTTTGCGAGACGTCTCACGCACGAAACTTAGCGTAATCTTGGAAGTGGGGAAATGTTTGGTCATTCGTCCATGGGGTCACGTACCATATTGAGGATAAATATTCTTCAATCTCTAAAGATGATGTGTGACATATCATCTTATAACTAGTGAAAGATAGTATAAATGAATTTGTATAATCATGGAGAATGCCATTTAATGACGACATTAAGATATAGATACGTTCATGTGAGTTATGCTTAGGCTTGAGGGGGTATTATCCATAAACTGAGTTGGGTAGATTAACTTTAGATGAAATGTATACGTATAGGTGCACACTATAGTTGAGGGTTGAGGTTAAGTCTCAAGAGAGTACGAAACCAATTTTAATTATGGAATTTACGCATTTATAATTATTATGAATTTTAATGCACTTGCTAAAAACCTTTTCAAAAAAATTGGGCTCTGATCCATTTATATCTTTTCTCTTTCTCTATATATTGTTATATATTTTAGGTGTTCCTTCACAAGGACGCCAATGATGTGCATTCATTCCAAGGTCCAAGGAGCTGCAGCATGTTGTGGGATGTTGTGGGATTTTGTTATAGTCACACCTCATTTTTGTAATTCTAGTTAAGGATCAATAGTTGTATATCGGGCGTGTATTGCCGAAGTTGTGTATCGATGTGTATACCTTATGTTCCAGTCACATGATGTATTGTATGGTCTGTTGCCCGACAGCTTATTCAGGTATATCTTTTTGTTGTATTGTTAATATCTACATGTTCATCCTAAATAGTTGTTGTTATGGTTGTAATCGTGATATATACGCTAACGCTTCTTAGCAGATGTTGATGGTTTTGATTGTTTTAGATGGTTATATATTTATTTATAATATTTTGGCATCCGCTTTATTCAATTATGGGTGGTCATCTAGATTCTTAGTTAGAGCGAAAGTGATGTTGAGGATGATCCATTTAAGATTCCTATTTTATTTTAGTAGAGGGTTGGCCACCCGTTATTTTAATAAGTAGTGTCTTAGGATCTGTGCGAGTTTTCTACGTTCCTCCGTAGCATTTTTGTTATAGAGCCCTATTATTAGGACTATTGTGTTCATTACGTATTTACGATCTTCTACTTTGATCAGTTGTTTGAACTGTGTGCTAATACAGTTCGCCCTTGTTCTAGATGTCGCTGAAATAAGGTGGCCAAATAAGCTGTCAGTTAACAATCTCATACAATATATCAAATGTCTGAAATAGAAAGTATATACATCAATACAACACTTGGCCAACACACGCCCGATTTACACTGCTGGTCTCTAACTAGATTAACAAAAATGAGATGCGACTATATCAAAAATCCTTCAACATTAAACATATAATGCAACTCCATGGACTCTAGAATGGAAGCTCATACATGGGGTCCTTGTGGTGGGACACTTGAAAGATATAACAAAGCAAAAGAAAAAAGAAAATATATATACGGGTCAGCGTTAGATTTTTAAAAATATTTTAACAAGTGAATTACAATGCATAATAATTATGAATGCGAAATTCCATAATTAAGTGGGTGTCGCCCTCTCTTGAGACTCATACTCACCCCTCAACTACAGCGCGCACCTAACGTACGCATTTTAAATCTTAGTTAAGCTACCCGGCTCATCTATGGACAACCCAACCTCATGCTTACGCATTAACCCATACTTGCGTATCTAATTCATACCAACATAACCGCTTTTAATATCATTCTTAATGATCATATATCAATTAATTACTAATAACTTTCGCTAGGTATAAGCATATTGATCCACACATTAATCATAAAGCATGTATAATATTACTCTCATTATTATACGTGTTTCATCATTTCACATCAATTACACATACATAACACTCATTATATGTATATTAACCATCCCTCAGAGCATTAGCTCATAGGATGTAGTCTCTAAGTGCTACCATATTCCAGGGAATACTCACACCATCTTGGATACCAACCGTTGGACTCTCACACCGACTTGGTAAAACAAAGCACAAACGTATGGGAAGGGACCATAGTTCATTACCTGAAAGTGAGATGAATCATACCCAAGACGTCTCACCCATGATAAAAGCCACATTGTATAAATATCGGACGCTATGACCTGGGGACTATACTCTCCCTGCATTCACTAGCCAGAGGATTCACCCACATCGCGCAACTTCCCGTGATAGAACTAGAGGGGTATGTTTCACATAATATATCATACACATAAGATATATACACATCATACTTATACATACCATCTCATATCCGCATGTATATATATCAATAAACCCGACTACCAGTGTATAACACTCATTACACTTGCCGATACTTCCCCATATCTATTCCCAATCCGCTATATTACTCAATCACTCACTTAAGCCTTTATAATCAATCGCACATTTGATTAATCATCAAATTTAATATAACTCACGACACACGACTTCTCTCAACTAGCCCATAATTAATATCTTAAATAAATTCCTCCTCCAAGGAAAATTTGTGAAAGAACCGAAATATTAATCTCCCTAGTATACCTCAATAATTGTCCCGATATCTCCCTACCATCGTGTAGCATCATTAACCCTCTTTTTACATCATAAACATTAATATCACTTCATATTAGAGGGTTTTCACTCACTCAGCCCAATTGGAAAGGAATTAAAGAAAAGTTAGAAATCTCTGACTTACGAATCGAACTGATGGTTTCTAGAAACAAACCGGTACGCTGCACTGAAGAGAGAGAACCCAACTGGTGACTGCAAAAATGAACCGGTCCACTGCTTCATTAACGAACCGATCCGATGAACACAAATTGAATCGGTCCGGCTTGTTCAGTTATTTTTCCTTACGAGATTTGCACAAATCTCTAAAACCCATTTCTAACATAACTCCACCAATATTTCCACCATCCAAATTATATATTTAACATCAACTTCAAGGATTTATCAACAATATTAATATTTAACTATATCTAACATCAATTTCAAGTGTTTCTCAACAAAATCAAGATTTAACCCTTAATACCCAAAACACAACAACCCACAAATTAATTATACAATAATTCACACATGAATTATTTATCAAGAATAATCACTTGCCTTAAAGTTGTAGAATCTAAGTCCTCTTTGTAGTTGCGAATATGGCCGAAAAATCCCAAGGTTCCTCTTGTATCTCTCTCTATCTCTCTTAGGTTTCTCTCAAGTGGATTTTCTCAGAAATGAGATTGGATAACTCTTTCATAAGCCTAGTAACCCATATATCTATTTATCCCAACTTTAAACGATAATACACACGTAAAATTACTCGTATACCCCTATCCGAGTCCAACTAGCCAAAAAGACCCTGAAACCCAAATATAACCCACAAA
The DNA here is from genome assembly GCA_949130495.1 of Sambucus nigra. Taxonomy (NCBI): domain Eukaryota; kingdom Viridiplantae; phylum Streptophyta; class Magnoliopsida; order Dipsacales; family Adoxaceae; genus Sambucus; species Sambucus nigra. Next base: position 406,065,616 of record OX422222.1, read on the forward strand.
CACTCATTTTGACTATCTTGACCCATCCCGGATCAACCGTGCACTCCAAATTGTTATCCAAGATTTTGATAATAAAAAGTCCTATCCCAAGCTCATATAGCTCACACATATATGCCCCAATTGAGAAATAATCAATGCTTGTCGTTTATACTCGCATACGACGCATTAACATTTAATATGATTCCATTTACTTTATCACACTAGTAAATATATAATTCGCATCAATATTAACTCTTCTACAGAAATTAATATTTATCTTTAATTCTCATTTTAAATCTCAATTTTATTAAATCACACACACAAGGTAATTTAATACTAAAAATAAATGCCCAAAAGTAAGGGGTATTACATTCACTCCATCCTTTTCCATGGCGTGAGTTGAATGATTCCATTATCCACCAATATTATGCACATGCGCACACACGTCACGGAGTCTAAAAGGGAAAGATCAACATTTATCTATAGGAGACTGAAAGGGCGTGATGGGTGCCTAACACCTTCCCATTCCATAGCTTAGTCCCCAGACCTTCGAACTACTTGATTCCGCAAGCATCAGTATTAGCCTTGATGCTGGTCTCTAGAGGCGGCGGCATTCTTTTGCCTGTTTTGAGAAACATAGGTTGGCAACTCTATCTCTTTACATTATCCCCCACAATGACGACAATTGAGTGCCCCAAGAAAGGGCGCACCCCGCTCGCATCGAAGGGAGTTTGAGACCCCAGAAGGGCCACAATGGCGACTCTGCTGGGGACGTTTTGCATTTTAAGAGGACTAAACTCTATTTCTACATGGGTGTTATTCTTTTCTACATGTGTGCATATGGTCCCACATGTATGTTCCCTTTACTCCTCTACTTACTTTTTATAAATCTACCTCATGCTTATATCTACCATGCTCCCTTCTCATGTATATATTACTTTTCACTCACTTATACACTTCACCACATATTTGTATATATTCTCCTTTCACACTTCACACACTTACACTTAGATTCACTTCTACTCACATGTTCCACACACCACTTAGATTATCCATGATTAGCTTCACTAGCATACACCCACACTTATCTCACTTGTATATATCTCACTTGCACATCTCACACACTTGTAGTCAATACATGCTTATGCTCACTAGCACAAACACTCACTCACATGTATATATCCCTATGCCTTCCTATCACGATGCTTAGTATAGTCTTCATGATCCATGCTTGATTTACTTTTCATGATACTTGTATATTCTCCCTCATTAGTGTAGTATTCCCTTTACTTATCATGCAAATAAAAAATATCTCTCCATAATATACTAATTTAGACTCATGCATTTTTGCATGCTAAATCACCAGAGCATGGCAGTATTGACCGAAATTTTGTCCCATGCTAGGGGGTCACTTTGTGATGGGTGACAGATTCATTGGGTTGCGGTTAACCTAAGAGATATAACTCTCACCTTCCATTGGCCTCGTACTTTTGACGTATATCGAATGATTTCCCCCATATCATACTGCTTGACCGAACTCACGATGGGAGGTATATAGTAGGGAACTCGTTCAAGTACGTCAAGTATATCGAATTTTCTCTCACACATACCATCCCCACATGGTATATCGTGAGGCAATTCGCATACATTCAGGTATATCAAATGACTTGTCCATACATACTGATGAATGATTGCCCTATATGCAAGAGGTATATCATGGAAGTCATGTCAAATGGGAGAACCCTTCCACAAACCCAACAAGTGTATAAACCTCATATAGGCATCAACCATAGGGCACTTATATTTAGTTTTTCGGTGACCATGCGAAACTCTATTGAAATTCCGGGTTGGTATACCACCCAGATATTTGCGCTATTTTGCCTTTTTAAAATAGGACTCTCTCCATGAACCTGGAAACAAGTCAAACCATGTCTTATACTTTTAAACCCTATTTTCCCAGGCTCAGGTCATGTCCGATATTTTTTTCTTCATTTAGGCTAAACTAATACAAGTGAAAACATAATAATAATAATAATAATAATAATAATAATAATAATAATAATAATAATAATAATAATAATAATAATAATAATAATAATAATAATAATAATAATAATAATAATAATAATAATAATAATAATAATAATAATAATAATAATAATAATGAGATTCCTCTCCCTTTTTCCTTCTTCTCAAAAACCAAAAATACCAAAAACCTTTTTCTCCTCTTTCCAAAATACTAAAAAAAATCTCCGACTTTCCTTCAAAAATAAATTCAAACCGTTTTTCCTCTCAGATCGATCGCATACCCGACTTTGGACTGGCTCCCTATTGGCTTTGATCTTCATTCAAACCATCCCAAAGATACGTCACTTCATCTGCTACTTCGACCAAATTTGGAATATACCTCCACGATCTCTACATAGAAAACATCGACCAAGCACCAAATGTCTATCCAGATCTGATGGTCGTCCTGGCCCAACCCAACGCCAAGATTGAAAACCTTCAAATCGATGTCCAAAAAATACAGCGACACTGAGCCCAATTTTTTAAAGAACCCGAGGTCCTCTTTCCTCTTGCTATGGGTCCACCTGCCCCCGAGCTTGTTTAGATCCTAGAAGAATACCAGCATGTCTCGTGTGCCCCGCCTGCAAATGGGAGACCACCTGCTCAACTCTCGATTCTGAACTTTGCCCAACTAGGGGATAATCTATTAGTACCCGTGGATCCTAAAGAAGAGGAACTAAACAAGGTCAAGGAAGACCTCAGTCTGCTATCAAAGAAGTTCGACTAAGTCGAGATATCCGAGAACTACATGGATTACACCCATATATCGCGTAATCCTAAATCCAGACTTCCAGAGAAGCTCAAGATTCCAGACATCAAGAAGTTCAGGTATAACGTGCCCCAAATTATGCACCTTCAAAGCTATCATCGATCCATGACCCTTCTTGGTGCCTTTGAAGAGATAATGGCCCAAATATTTCAGGAAACCTTGAAAGAAAGTTCCCTCCGATGGTTCTTGTCTTTTTAAGAATCCAGAATCCATAGTTGGGAAGATGTGGCCTGAGAATTTATGTCTTAGTACCAGTACAACAAAAAGTTAGAGGTTACGCGCCGAGACGTAGAGCTACTCTAATATAACCCTGTGAATCATTCAATAGCTTTATTAAAATGCGGAGAGAGAAAGTCACAACTATGACTAACAGGCCCTCAGAGGAGGAACAGGTAAGCATTGTGTAAGGGCATTATTTTATTGTCATGTTTACATTTGAGTATGTCGTATACCTCTACAACCGTCGAAGACTTATTCAAGTTCAATCATGCTTCAAGACGGATAAGAATATCAACGTTCTTTAACATTCAAGCATTCGCGAGATTAATTTTAGTAAGGTTGTGTTTAAGTACCTTAATGGTTCACTTAGAGTGTTGGGATAATTTTTCTAAAAAAATTTCTAAGTGTTGGAGCGGAGTTTTTGGTCAAAAATATTTTTCGAAGTGTTGAGGTGGGCTGGAATAAAAAATTAATTTTTCATTCCGATCGTTCGAGGGACTATGGCACGTTGTTCAAGTGACAATGGGTGTCGCACGATGTCTCTTTTGAGTGGCATCATGCCTCGTTCGAGCAACATATGTTTTTTGTTTAAGCGAGTTGTTGACTCAATTTTTGTATAAATTGTTTTGTCCAGTTTAGTTTTTCTTTAGAAGACCTACGAATTTTAATCATACAAAACTGCTTTGGCAAAAAAAATTGACTTCTCAATTATAAGGGTTTTATCCTTTTGTTTTCAATTCACAAATCATCCCAATCTTTATGTCAATTTTTTTGGAACCCAAGAACACAATTTTGTGAAGTTTCTCTTGTAGAAAAGATCTCTACTACTAGTCTAGGTGCCACTTAAGGGAGGTGCTAGGATGACGTGACTGCGTATTAGAGGGAGTACTCATGGGTGTTCCTGGGCTTACTGAATTACGATTCATGTGGAGTTGCTGCAGAATTCCATTGTTGATTTAGGTTATGGCCTATGTGGGTTTACTGCGATTAATCCATTACAAATTTCACTTGTAATCATTATGAGTATTATTTATGAAATAAAAGGTTTTACCCGAAAGGTTTTTTTTCTGAAATCTGTGTGTCAGCAATTATTTATGTTGGTTTAATTTATCACACATAGTTGCATATTTTAGGGCGAAATTAAATTAGATGAAAAATTGACAGCGATTAAATAAGGTTAACATGGAAATTTACGAATTTGATTCAATCAAGTATCACACATACGTTTTTCAAATTGAAATCAGAGCAGGTTACACTAATTTATTGTGTATTTCTATTTTCGCAAAAATTGTGTGATATTGATTTTTTTTGAAAAATCTGTTTTGTGAAAAATGGCAATTTTTCCAATGGAGCACTTTTATAATCGGATGCCCATTTTTTATGGGTCTAATTATGCCTATTGGAAAGTACGTATGAAATCACAATTAAAGTCCATTGATGAGCACATTTAGGTTGTTTGTGAAATAGGTAGGACTCCTCCCACTATCACCACAAATAATATCACTACTTTAAAACCCGTGACAGACTTGACTGAGGATGAATTTAAATGGAATACTTTTAATTCACGTGGGCTGAGTGCAATTTCTGATGTCGTCACTCCTGAGGGGTTCCGACGTATTATGACATGAACCATGTCAAAAGAAGCATAGGATATTTTACAACTTACCCACGAAGGCACAAATGGGGTCAAAGAGTCTAAAATTCAAAATTTAACTACTCAATTTGAAACAATTACCATGGATGAGACTGATTGTTTTGATGAGTTTTATGCACATTTATTTGATATTGTCAACACTAATTTCAATCTTGGTGAGCACATTCCTGATGCACGAGTGGTTAAAAATATTTTAAGATCAACGCCTAAACGTTTTATCCCTAAAGTGATTGTTTTAAATTCCTTGGGTAATTTGAGCAATTTAAAATTGGAAGAGCTGGCAGGAGACCTCCAGACATATGAGATTGACATGTTCCCCGACACTATCAAACCTAAGGATAAAGGGATAGCACTCAGAGCCTAGTCTAGGAAGGGAGAGGAAGTGTCCAAGAGAGAGAAGAAAAAAAAAAGTGAGAGATTGGGAGTCCGACTCTGAAAGTGAGTTTGATTTTGTTATGGCCATGCTTGCGAATTTTTTTTTAAAATTTCTCAAGTTTTCAAAAAAACATTCTTCCAAGAAAAAAAAATTTGAGAAAAACAAAAAAGAAAGGTGAGGCCAAAAAGAGCAGTGAAAAACAGAGTGAGAAATAGAAAGAGGAAGAAGAGAAGTGTTTTGAGTGTGAGGGTAGGGGTCTTAGAGCTTTTGAGTGTCCCACTAAGCTAAGGAGAAAGGGCAAACAGATTACCATTCCAGCCACTCTTAGCGATAGTGAGGAAGAGGTGAAGGATTTCGGGGATGAGTCTTCACATGGAAAATTTGTCGCCTTTTTAGCTAGTCACGAGAGCACACCTAGTTTGTTCCACGATGATGAGGATACTTGTGCGCATGAGACCCCCGAGGAGAATATATGGTTCTCTATTCCGTTTTGGGTAATGTTGGGAGACGAGGAATAATTCATGACGGTGCATTCACTTCCCACGTTGCACCCGAGCCGAATCCCGAGTTAGCAATGGATCCATATGGCTTTCAACCCAATCCACCTAGGCGTTCCATACCTGATAGGAGAGTGCATAGGAGATGTTTTGAGAGAGGTTTACCTAGGCTTGTGTATGTTTGTACCCATTTCAACAAGAGAGGACACCTTAGGGAGTTCTATTTCAAAATGGGTTATGTGTCACGTTTTGCTACTACACATGTTCACACACCCACACCTACACATGATGCTCCGGATGACTACGTGATAGAGTTTACACATCTTAGGGAGAAGGTAAAGGTTTTTTTCAAGACTTCACATAACTTGATGGATGTTTTTCATAGGATGTCACAACCATTAGAAGACTCCACCGCACCAAACGGATGAGGTTTAGACTTGTTTGGTAGCATAGGATGATTTTCATAATGATTTTTTATGCCTATTGCTAGTGTGTATCATTTTTGTGTTTATATTTTCCATTTTGATATATTTTTCGAAAACCAAAAAGATTAATGTTTTAAAAAACTTTTGGAAAAATACAAAAAGATTTTCATTTTTGAGAAAAAATTGAAAAAGGCAAAAAGATTTTATTTTGATAAAAATTTTGGAAAAAGTCAAAAAGACTTTTGTATTTTTCTTACACCATATATGGATGGTGATCGAGTCACAATTTCATTTCATATCCATGTTACTATTTGATAGTGTTTTGTTATGCGCCATCATTTCATTCTTGTGCTTTACAATGTTTGGAGTCATTGAGATGTGATTTAGTGTTACTACCTACATGTTTGACTCATGAGTTTCTTTAATGCAAACTTGAAAGGATTTGTTTGACTATTGTTCTTGCCTATCACATGTTGATCGATGTGTTTTCATCTCAATTCTATCTTTAAAACAAACTAGATGCAATAAAACTTGACATTGAAAGTAGTGCATGTAAGAACCGTTGATGTGAGTTTGTGTGATTTATTTGAAAACGGATAAAGGATATGAATGGTACTCATTTATCCTTTGCAACTAAGCCACCGTTTAAATCGGACCTAAATAAAAAAAATTGGCAAAAACGGAGGCCAAGGTCCAAAAAGATTGAAAAGAGCCCGAAAACATTTAATGGCAATAAAAAGAAAAATATGCCAAAAAGTGGGTCAAGAGTATTTAGTTTCATCACCTCAAAAGAAAAATAAAAGGTATTATTATTTATAAGGGAGTTTGGATGGAATATAAAACGGGTTTGCATGTCTTGACAAAGTCATGAAAAATAGTTACATAGTTTTAGACGTTATTGGTGTGAAAATCATGTCTGACTTTGATTTGTCGATTTGATTAAGACAATGTCATCTAAAAATCACATTTTTACACCTAAGGACGATTTTGAGATTCATTAGTTAGGATTACACATATTCATCATGCACATATGTGATGTTTGGTTGCATTGATTTGCCTATCGAATTGTTCACACCCATTCATTCTGTTTCCATGATTTGGTTGTCTTAGTGTAAATTCATGGTGTGTGATTTTTGTAAAATTATTTTTGCATTTTTGTATGAAAAATTGAAAAATCAAAAATAGTTTGTGGAAGCTTTTGAGTTACTCCTTTGCATTGATTTGCTAGTCCTGGCAACTCCATATTTTTTCTGTTTATTCGTTTCCTTGTCTATTTCAAACAAATAAAAAGGGGGAGAACGAATTATGGGGGAGTTTTATATTATGGGGGAGATTTGAGATTTGCTATTTATTTTAATATTATGTTTATCTCATTTCAAACTCGATACGTCATGAAGGTATTTGCTTTGTCCCATGTGTGTAGGTACAAATATTGAAGATCGTATGTTGCACACCCTGATGAGAATAGCTTAAAGATTTAATGTTGAAGATTTTTGAAGAAAATTTTTCCTTACATGTTTAGTACCATTTAAGTTTTGGGTTCATGGAAGGGTATTAGATTTTATAGGCATTTTGATTTGATAATTCGGATGTTTTTATTTTGTACCGACATAGACATAGGGGGAGATTTGTAAGGACATTATTTTATTGTCCTATTTACATTTGAGTATGTCGTATACCGCTACAACCGTCGAACACTTATTCAAGTTCAATCATGCGTCAAGACGGATTCGAATATCAACATTCTTCAACATTCAAGCCTCCGCGAGATTAATTTTGGTAAGGTTGTGTTTAAGTACCTTAACGGTTCACTTAGAGCGTTGGGATAATTTTTTTTTAAAAACTTCTAAGTGTTGGAGCGGAGTGTTTTGTCAAAAATATTTTTCGAAGTGTTGAGGCGGACTGGAATAAAAAATAAATTTTTCATATTGATCGTTCGAGAGACTATGGCACGTTATTCAAGCGACAATGGTTGTCGCGCGATGTTTCGTTCGAGTGGCATCATGCCTCGTTCGAGCGACGTCTATTTTTTGTTTTAGCGAGTTGCCGACTCAATTTTCCTATAAATTATTTTGTCCAGTTTCGTTTTTCTTCAGAAGACCTGCGAATTTTAATCATACGAAACTGCTTTGGCAGAAACATTTGTCTTCTCAATTTTAAAGGCTTTATCCTTTGTTTTCAATTCACAAATCATCCCAATCTTTATATGAATTATTTTTGAACCCGAGAACACAATTTTGTGAAGTTTCTCTTATAAAGAAGATCTCTACTGCATATCTAGGTGCCATTGAGGGAGGTGTTGGGCTGACATGACTAAGTATCAAAGGGAGTGCTCATGGGTGTTCCTGGGCTGACTGAAATGTGGTTCGTGTGGAGTTGTTGCGGAATTCCATTGCTGATTTAGGTTGCGGGCTGTGTGGGTTTACTGCAGTGAACCCATTACAAAGTTCACTTATAATCATTGTGAGTATTATTTGTGAAATAAAAGGTTTTACCCGAAAGGGGTTTTTTGTTGAAATCTGTGCCAATAATTATTTATGGTGGTTTGATTAATCCACACGTAGTTACATGTTTTAAAGTTGGATTAAATTAGATTAAAAATTGACACCGATTAAATAAGGTTAACATGGAAATTTACGAATGAGATTTAATCAAATATCACACATACGTTTCTCAAATTGGTATCATAGCGTTTTTAAGCAATCAACACTTTCTCACATTTTGAATATCAATTTATTTCCCCATATCCGAGCATCTATGGGAGAGTAATGATACCCTCGCTTTAGAGCCCTCCAAGAGGTAGCTGTAAAAATCAAAGAAGGTATAACCAAAGTGGAAACTGAACCGAAGAAGCTGACTAAACAGTTTACATTGAAGAATTATGATAAGCTTGTTAATGCCTATGTCTCAACCATCAACAACATATCCCAACCAGTAATTTCTTGGGCACGCGAAAGTCACCCCAATCATGTTAAAAATGAATACGTCGATCTCCATGTTCCCTTGTCCAAAGTCTACCAAGCTCTACTAACTAGAAATCTCATCAAACCATTGGAAACTCGATAATTACCAAATCCACTCCCGAAAAACTTCAAACCTGATGCCCACTCTGACTTTCACCAATCCGTAGGTTATACCATCGACCAGCATTTCCATTTTAGAAATGCGATCCAAGGCCTCATAGACTGGGGTATCATCTCCCCGCCAGCTAATCCCAAGCTTAAAAACACTCACAACCCTCTTCCAACACATGGAACTGGAACAAATTCCATCTTCCTAGATAGAAACCCTGAGTTTGACCCTTCTACCCATATTGTGCTAGTCAAAGAACCCATTATCCCCACAGTCTCACCAAAACCTCTCAAGGTATTCCCGTCCTTTCTCTTGCACCCTACATGTCTTGATAATCCATCTATGTCTCTCCTTATAAGGGCATGTATAACTGTCGTCACCCGATCAGAGAGGGGAGGCTTGGAATTACCTACTGTATCAGACCAAGTCTAAGGGTTTCGATTGAAATTGCTCTCCAAGATGTACATCGACTACCAAAAATTCAGTGGCCTGTTTATGAAAGCCCGGAAGTGGGCTTGAGAATCAGATGAATGGGTGGTGCTCATTAAAGAAGTTAATCAAGATAATGTGGTACAGATCATGGCTAATACGTTTTTCCAGATAGAAGAAATATGCACCATTTCTAAGTTCTCACTGCTTTAAAGTTTCAGGGATAGCTAGTACTCACTCCTACACTTCCCCAATAAGTGGGAAGATTTATACGATGAAGTCATAGAAGTTCTCAAGTGCACTGATTAGCCTTGGAAGGAAGACATAATCTACACCAAATGGGGGGTAACTTTGACAGTTCAGACGATGAATTGAATCATGAAGAAGCCAGTTCAGTTGCCAACTTATGGGGAATGATCTCCTTTGAGATTTTATTGAGAGAAATCAATAAAGTATTCATTCAGCCTGAGATATATGAAACCATGGGGTTATTATTCTTCCCTCCCTTTATAAACCACATAACTAAATCAAGAAGGTACTACAAAGATTTGATTCCTCAATCAATCGAAGTAGACAAAGGAAAGGAAATTTTAAAAGACCTCCCGTTGGTAGAAATGACCGTTGAGGAAAGTAAAGTCCTCGATCAGCTCAAGAAAACCCAATCCAACATAATCTTATGGGGACCTTTTATGTCCTATCAGCTGCACCGAAATTCCTTAATAAAACTCCTCACTAGACCCACAGTTTCTCCCTCTACTACTCTCAAAGAAGCCGCGAATATGGTTGGATCCTTAACCTCTGCCAAAATATTCTCTTTCTCTGAGGAAGAAATCTCGAATTTTGACTCTGGTCACAACTATGCTCTCAACATATCTGTCGAATTCTTAGTAAAGACAATCCCACTATCACATGTCGACAACGAATTTACTCTCAATGTATGTCCACTCAGAACCTTCAGCTGCCTGAGATTGAAAGTCTGTGACCTCACTCCTACATCTCCCACTCATCGAGAAGTAATGGGTTCAATAAAACTCACACTGGGGGATGGCCCTATCAACCCTTTGATAGAATTCCAAGTCATTGACATACCTACATGCTTCAATCTACTCCTTGACTATCCATGGCTTCATAGTATTCGAGGGTTATCCTCTTCTCTTCATTAGAAACTAAAGTTCTTTGCCAAAGGTCAGGTCATTATTATTTTGGGGGACAATGACAGTTCAAAAAATACCAGTACCAGTAATCCAGTATTAGAGATTTAGCATGGCACCAACGACATGCTCCTCTCTAGTTTCAGAATTGATCTGCTCCCTATCCTAGTACGAGATAACTTCAAAGACCTGGTCTATGCAGAGCACAGCCCTCATGGGAACGTCAATGTATTTCATATGTTCAATAACATGCACCTCATACCTGGAATTGGGATATGATGACGTCAGCAAAGTATCCTTGATCCCATAGTACTAAAAGAATCCTTTACTCCATGTGTTTTGAACTCAAAGCGCTCCGTCGATCGTGATAAAAAAGGTGCTTAAAGAATGAAAAGACTATTTCAGGAGACTCTCTGAACGAAAAATTTATCAAGAAAGGTGAAGAGTTCTCCTACTGTGGATTCTCGAAACTGTGGTATGACCACATTGACAAGAAGATGAAACTGGGGCTGGAGATCTTCTTTCAAGACAATTCTACTTGAGTTGGAGACTCGAAACATAAAGTGAATCCTTCGACTAAACAAACCATGGCAATCACTGAGAACTCCAAAGGAAGTGACTCTAAAGAATTCTTTAACCTGTAAACACTGGGACTGAGTCTCTGTATGATCCACCAAGATGTTGCGCCAACAGACTCGTCCATTAATATCACGACTGCTGATATTTCTTTCCTAAACTAACATGTTATCACAGTCTTGCCTACTCAAGCCCATCCAAACATCTTATCTAAGAAATATTTGCACTAATTTTTGTTTCTCCTTTCCTTTATGTACATGTAATTAAGACCTCTTTTAACAAGGTTCTTAATATTGTTTTCCCTGAAAATGAAATAAATGAGGATTTTGAGTATCTTGTTATGCCTTACATTGATTGTGTTGATTTTAATCAAACTTTTGATTATGATGATTTTACAAATGAACAATTCTTAACTGATCTCGATAAGGAAAATAAACAATAAAACCTCATTCAAATTAATGATGATGAGATTGTTATAATTAATCTCGGTTCTAGTAGCCACCAGCGTGAGATTAGGATAGGGTCCACCCTTAACGAGCATGAGCGTGCACAACTTGAAGGGTTGTTGAACAAGTTCGCAGATATCTTCGCATGGTCTTACAAGAACATTCCTGGCATTGACCTAAAAATAGTTCAACATGAGATCTCGACATTCTCGAAATATAAACCAGTCAAACAGAAGTTGAGGAAATCCCAAACTGAATGGTTGCTCGAAAGTCATAAAGGAGGTGGTCAAATAAATGAACGTGGGTTTTATTCGCGCAATCGAATACCCGACCTAGCTTGCTAACATCGTCCCCGTGCCGAAGTAGGGAGGAAAATTTCACATGTGCATCGACTATAAGGATTTGAATAAACCATACCTGAAAAATGATTACCCATTGCCAAACATCGACATGATCGTGGACAACATAGAGATCCACACCCTTAATCATTTATCAACAGATTTTCCAACTACAACCAAATGAAGATGCACCCTAACCATCAAGAGTAAACTATCGTCATCACCCCATGGGGAACTTTTTGCTACACCATCATGATATTCGGGTTCAAAAACATCGAGGCTACCTACTAAAGGGCTGCCACAACTATCCTGCATGACCTTATTCATAAAGAAGTCGAAGTTTATGTGGACGATATGATCATTAAGTCCAAGACTGGGGAAGGTCAGATTACCAACAACTGAAAGTTCTTCGAGCGACTGCGGCAGTACTAGCTGAGGATAAATCTACAAAAGTGTGTTTTTGGCATCACTAAAGGAAAAATCTTGGGGTTCATGATTAGTAAGAAAGGAACTGAGGTGTATCCCGCCAAATTGAAAGACATACTTAAGATTCCACCACCCTAAATGGAAAAGGAAGTTCGAGGATTTCTGAGTAAATTGAAATACATCAGTCGATTCATCAGCCAACTGAACTCCATCTGTGAACTTCTTCGGAAGGATTCAACTAAAGTCTAGAACGAGGCCTACCAATAAGACTTTGAAAGCATAAAGAGATACCTCATCCTACCTCCAGTGCTCATGCCTTCATAACCAAGTCTCACTATCCTCTTATACTAGTCATCACTGATACTGCAGCAGGGGCTTTGTTTGCCCAATATATTAAAGAATTCTAAAAGGAAAGATCCATCTACTATGCTAGTTGAAAATTGGTTGGGCATGAAGTTAATTATACTACTTTGGAGAAATCATGTGTTGTCTTACTCAGGGTCACACAGAAGTTACAGCACTACATGCTTATCTTTCTCATCAGACCAGTATCCCAAATGGATCCAATCAAGAAACTGCTAGAAAAACCCACTATGTCAAGCCGAATGGCTCGTTGGTTAATGTTATTAGCCGATTTTGACATTGTGTATGTCACGCAGAAATCCATGACGGGGAGGGACATCTTCGAATACCTTATTGATTATCCTATGGAAGGAATTGATGTTTGGGTCTTTCAATACCATATGAAGACATTCTTTGCACCTCTCAGGAGGATCTCAGGTGGAAGATGTTCTTCTAATGAGTCTCCAATAATAAAGGATACGGCATTAGAATACTCTTGATCTCCCCGCTGATTCTCACACCCCCATTTCCATCAAGCTAGACTTCCCCTGAACCAATAACATAACCGAATACGAGATATGCACCACAGGCCTCAAGATTTCCCTCAAGAAAGGTATCAAGCACCTAGACAATAATGGGGACTCTTCCCTCATTATCGACCAAATCCTTAAAAATGGAAATTCAAAGACGAGAAGGACCTACCCTTCCATGCCCACCTAAAAGGGATCGCCTCCCATTTCAAAGATGTTACCTTCCATTACCTTCCTCGCTCAAAGAATAGTCTAGTCGATGCCCTTCCAACCCTGGACTTCATGGTCGACATGCCAGAGGGAATAATAATGGACTCTTTCCTAGTTCAAAAATAGGCTATGCCTACCCATTGCTTCCATATTGAGCTCGTTACTAAAGAAGATCTTGAAATGGTCGGGTTATGGTATTATGACATTTAGCGCATCCTGAAACATGGTAGGTATACCCAATATGCAAATAAGAAAGATTGTGCAACCCTTTGCAAACTAGATGCCCAGTACATCATCTGCGATAAAACACTTTTCAAGAGAAACTTTGATGAAAGCCATTTGCATTGCATAATTGGGTCTAATATTGAAGGAATGATGCAGAGGATCCACAGTGGGGAATGCAAACCCCAAATGAATGGTCATATACTTGCCAAAAAGAACATACATCAAGGGTACTATTGGACTACTATGGTTCAAAATTACACTATTTCCGAAGATGTCTCAAATGCCAAAAGTTTGCCACTCTCCAACACTTACCTCCTCGGGAATTGTACAACATGACCTCTCCCTGGCCCTTCTCCACCGAGGGAATTTATATCATAGGAAGTTCACTCCCAAAGCTTAAAACGGTCATGAGTTCATCCTGGTCACCATTGATTAGTTCACCAAAAAGCTCGAAGCCGAGTCATACATAGTGTTGAATGCCAAGAAAGTGGCTAAGTCCATCAAAAAAACCATATTTGTCGATACAGAGTTGCCTATGAGTTAGTGTCGGATAATAGGCACCACGTTGAAGTCAAGGTCACAGACCAGGTCTATGAATATGGTATTTAGAGACACAAGTCTTCTTTTTACCGGTCCCAAACCAATGGTGTTGTCGAAGCCACTAATAAAATCCTTAAGGCCAACATCAACAAGATGTCCAAAAGTTTAACAGATTGGGATGACTGGGGCAATCGGACCTCCATCAGAACACCTATTGGGACTACCCTCAACTCTCTAGTATATGACATGGAAGTAGTTATCCCTGTTGAGATAGATATACCTTCCCTATGCATCTTGATCGAGAGAAAAGTGAGCGAAGAAGATTGGCATTAGAGCTGCTATAAGGAACTCTCACTCTTGTATGATAAGAGGCATTAGGCTCTATACCACATACAGGGTGACCATCGCCAAATAGAGATATCATTCAATAGGAAAGTCAAGGATCGCGATGTCCAAGAAGGAGAACTTGTCTGGGAACCCAGAAGGAAGTTCAAACCAAATTGGAGTGGCCCTACATCATGAAGAAAATTTTGTCAGGAAGTGCCACTATAATCACAAACCTCGACAGAGAAGAGATTATGCATCCAGTCAATCTAGACCGTCTCAAGAAATTCTACCCTTAATCTGAATTCTCGATGTGCTATGATTCTTCTCATCCCCCTTATATTTAAAAAAAATCTTAATTTCCCCTACTCAAAACTACATGGGACCTAATCCTCTCAAAACAATTATTTTCAAAAATAAGCCCATAAATTTTCAAAGCCCTCAGAGGTACGTAGGCAGCCCTTATGATACATCTAGGCACGGTCCTTTCTTTTTCATAAAATTCTATTCTTTTCTAACCCCCAAGAACAATGGTCCATATTATCATTTACGTGAACAAAATGATTATATATGCCTTGGAGATTTCTATAGATAATTCAAAAATAAAACTCATCAGGAGACAAAATAAAATATGTAAAAATCATTTTTATTTTAAAGTCAAGGAATACAGTTGTTACATGAAATATTAGTCAAGGGGGTCAAACAGACCATCCCCATCTAATAATGAAGTCGACCAACATTTTTTCAACAACCAACCCAATCCAGTCCAAATAACCAGCTTCACGGTAAAACCCTAAAACATGAGAGATACTAACAAAAATTACCCAAAACACAAACTTTCCCCAACTTCACAAAAACTACTAGCTTCATTAATGTTGTCCTCAACTGCTAGACGGCCCTGCCTCGTCATCATTACCTACCCCCGTAGGTCTCTAAGTATCCCACTCATTATTAACACTCTGTACACGTTCCATGTAGCGATACCCACTGACAAGTTTGGCCAAAACTACGACACCCTCCTCCATGGTGCCAAAAGCCAAACCACCTTTGGCCAGTCTCCACTTTTAACATCTTCCCAATTACCTGCTTCCACAACCACTTTCGAGCATCCCCAAACACTAAATAGGCCCCTCCTATAGATTATGACAGACGGGTTGATGGCTGGCAGTGCTGACATAAGGGTCCCAGTATCATTTGTAAAAAATCCAGTCAGGTCTTCCACTGGAAAGAAGTTCGTTATACGAGGAGGCACTATCTATTCCCACCTACCACAGTGCATAAACCGCTAAGGGAAATAAAATAAAGTCTATCGGAGGCCAACCAGCTATATGTACTAATACTCTCCTAGCTATAAAATTAGATGTAGGTCTCCCCACATGGCACCTACCAATGAAGACACCGGGCCCCATGCTCCATGAACCAGTCAATCCAGTTCTCTGTTAAAGGGACGAAACTAAAGAAATTCTGGACAAAGAAATTAGGCATACCCAACCAGGCTAAGCCTTTCTGCGAGCCACATAAATAGCATCATTGGTCTTCCCCTCAGAAAATTGAAAAGGCCCTCCTTTCAAGCATCAAGACCATTTAGGGTCTCCACTAGCACCACTGCCGCAGGACCATAGCGTTAAGACATCCACACCACTATTGTGGCCACATGAGGATCGACCATTACTCACCCGTCAACAATAACAACCTCACAATCAAGACTAAGGCTATAGCTCCAGCAAAACCAGTATTAGAAAGATCCTTCCGGTACTCCAGATTCAACACAATCCAATAAAGGATACAAGCTCCACTTTACATAAATCTTTATATCTCCTCATCCATATACTAAACAAGCCTCTAAGTCCTACCTCTAGCCAAAATTTTCTAAAACACATTTTTTTCTCAAAATAAGTCCCTTCAAAGGGAAGCTTTTCGCAACCAAGTCTCCAAGACCTTCCTCTACTCAAAAATTCCAAAAAGCACGATTTTCCTACTTTTTTATCAAAATAAAACCACAGCAACAAATTAAAGTGCATATAGAGTAAGCCACTATATAAAGATAGTAAAACAAAAAGATGCATTTCATTTTGCCTTTTTGAGTCTCTTTATCAGGTACACAGATGCTAAATTAAGCATACAATATGCTCAACACCAAGCCCCTCCAGTCATAACAATGAATCAATGAGAAAATCTCTAAAGGAAAGAACCAGAAATGGATGTCACCTCATGCGCCAGTAACCTCCTTATCTACACCTGCATACCCGTAGCCCCCGCGTCCCCCAAAGGAAGACTCTAAGGGTAGAAGCTCACTTACATCCCCAGAAAAGAGTCAGTAATCCACCCAGAAACAAAATTCTGAAGCCACAGAAAAGATGGAAGTCAATAGTGGCCTTTCCTTCCCCTAGATACCTACTAGTTCATGCACTATGTCAATAGGCACATCCCCAAACCTGCCTATCGATAGTCGCTTAGAAAAATACTCAAAAAATTCTTAAAAATCCTTAAAAAATATTAAACCTTATTTTCTCCCAAGAAAATCATTTTGGAACACAAAACCCCTTTACAGCCCTCAAAATCCCCGATAGTATTACCCTTAAACTCTCATTATTAGTATGTTCCCCAATAGAACCAACGGTGTTCCCGCATCGAAGACTATTACAATTCCTCAATAGGAACCATAAACCTATGCATTCCTCTAGCGGAATTTCAAGTCAACCCATTCCCCAACGGAACCAAAGGTGCGCCTGCATCAAAATCCCTCACGCCTTCCCATCAAAGCTAGTCCCTTTTAAATCATAAGCTTTAGGTCCTTAAAACTAACTTAGGCCCGCAAAATTGGTCGTTCCAACTCAAAGTCTTCAGAATTGACTTTAAATCACAGAATCGGTCATCTAAACTTTAAGTCCTCAAAATTAACCTCGACCCGCAGAATTGTTCGTCATAACTTTAGGTCCATAGAATTGACCTTGTCCCGCAGAACTGGTCATCACAACTTTAGGTCCTTGGAATATACCTTGGCCTACAAAATTAGTTGTCCCAACCTTAGGTCCTCAGAATTTACCTCGACCCATAGAATTGGTTATCCCAACATTTGGTCCTCAGAATCGACCTCAATTCATTGAATCGGTACCTACACTCCTTAGGTCCGTAGAATTGACCTTCTCCCCTTAAATCGGTCATCCTCGTCCTCTAGGTTAGCGAAATTAACCTCAATCCTGTTCCCAACATTGATGTGGTGTCTATCATTCGACGGCCTTCACTTGTTTCGAGTTATCCCGTTGATAAATCATACTCTGAGTACTGATTTGGAAGTCATCGAGTCTCCCCGAGCTTCATTTGACTTCGATCAGCTCTCCCACTCGAGTGAAAGCTTAATGAATATTCTAAAGTCTCTAAATCCCATTTCTAACAGTTCGTCCCATGCACGAATCATCTTTATAATTTGGATTACCTACTTATCTTACTTTGAAGGAACATCGGGCGCTCCCAAGTGCCATTTGACTTGGTCAACTCTCTGAACTTAACAAAGCTAAATGAAATCTTGAAAGGATCTAAGTTCCCTTTCCAATGGTCTACCCCCTGCACAAATCGATCTTACGGTCTGGAAGAATGATCCGTTTTTCTCTAAAAACCTCCCATTTAAAGACTATCGGGCTCTTCCAAGCTCCATTTAACTTCTGTCAAATCTCAGACTTGGGAGTGGATCAGTCGATTCTTAGAGGGCTCTAAATTCCCTTTCAAATGATCGACCCCATACACGATTCAGACTTGCAATTTGTATTGTATGCCCTTTTTTTTGGAAAACCTATTCCGACCTGCCTATATAGGCACCCCAGAAATCCTATCACGTGGCAATGTACCTGAGGTTCCAAGCCAATAGGCAGGTCCAGCACCATACCGATCAGCATCCCCTTTGTACCTATAAATAGAGGCCATGATCTCAGATTGAAAGCAACATTTAGAACACCCCAGACCCCTAAACACTCCTCTTACCAGGTCAGAGAACATTCTCTCTAATTCAGAGTTGTTCCCATTCCTAAAAACCCCATTTCCCACATTCCCTTCCATCACTTTCTTACCTTACTCGGTAATGCCCTCCACCTCTCCATACCATTGTAAAACTAGCATATATACATATCAAGGTCAACATGAAGTATTCATAAGGAGATCCAATTCTCCATCGTTTTCTCTAATTCTTCCATTTTAGTCTTAATCATCTTATTTCTACTCTTATACTTTTGTTTCATTACATCACATCCATTAATCTCTACTCTTTATTACTAGTATTGATAGAGTTAACTTTTCGGTATATGTATTTTTCATCGTTGCTTGAAAATCTCCTCTAATCAAATACCTACAAATATATAACAAATTCAAGTGTAGAGGTAAGTAAGGGTATCAATCCACATGAAGGAGGTAAGCTAGAGACAAACTCGATTGTAATTCAATTTTATTTTCTTTTTGGGATTTTTCTTTTTCTATTTTTTTTAGCGTTTTCAAATATTAAAACAATTAGGGTGAGGATGTGAAATAACACTAAACTATATGGAAGATCAAATTACAAACTAAAAAGTGACTAAAATGGAAAATAAAGTCTAACACTAAAATATGAGATAAATGAGGTAAATAAATTTTAGAACAATCAAGGAGTGGGATTACACCACAAATTTTAGCTATTCCAACTAATTAATTTAATTAATTGACTCCTCCCAAATTAATATAAAAATTACAAATCAACTCTCGTTGAAAATGTAATTTTAATAGTAAACTTTAGAAAATTAAGTTTAACACCCCACAACTCTAGAAAAATAGATCTACACTCCGTTTAATTAAACACTCGCTAGGATCGATCTATTAAAATTCATGTAAATCTTAGAAATTAAATTTAGAGTTGAAATTCAAGTAATAATACCCCACTTAAGAAACCCCTATCTCTAGTTCGAATCTAAAATGGGTATTATAACTAGAATTTTGATTTTCTCTCGAAAATCATTTACCCTCTCTTGAGGCGTAAATTTAAGGGTGAGGGATCAAAATTATCATTCAAAGGGAATTTTCAAGTAATCAACTCAATTAAACTAAAATAACATCAAATAAGGGTTTCCCCCAACCCCTTGAAAGGGGATTTAACCTAACATGGTATGGAATTTGACAAATTAATAATCAAAGGCATAAAATAAATGAGAAGAGAAAAGAACAATCAAACCCAATCTCTTGATGCTTAATTGAACTTCAATCCAAGAGTTGAAATCAACATCCCTCAATTTGAATGATCTAAACAAAATTACATCATAAACTTCACTCAAATTAATTCTCACAATAATTTGTTTTTTCCTCACTATCTAAAAAAATAAAATAAAAATTCTAATCTAAAACCTACACTAAAATGGTATTTATCTCTCTATTTTCTATGATATAAGTCTCCTCCAAATGGGGTCTTGAGTCTTCTATTTATACATGGAAAACATGGAGCTAAAGGGTTATTTTTGGTAATGGTCTTGAGTGTGCATGAAAATGGTGAGTGTGAGGTCATGTGGGAAGTGAGGATAAAATTAGATTTAGTGTAGAGGGGTTGTTGGGGGTATAATAGGTAAAAGGGGTAAAAAGGAGTTTAATTGGTTTTAAGTGGACACATGGGTTTTTCTTTTGGTTTGTTAACAGGAGATAAATCGTGGGTTTGAACAAAGGGTTGAAATGGGTCTTGGTTTCGGTTTGGGGTCTCGGGTAGAAGTAGGAGATCCGGGTTTGGGTGTGGCCATGGTGGTTGATCGAACATGGAGGTCTGGAATCGGGTCGAGAGGGGTTGGTAGTCGGGTTTCGAGGGTCTGCCCGGATTCGGTTTGAGGTGAGGCAGACCCAAAAATGGGTCATGAGTCGCCGGCGGTGAGGTCCAATGGAGGGAAGGTGGGAGTCGTAAATGGGGTGGCCGCTGGGTTTGGTGGGTGTCATGTAGCAAGCCGCGATCGCGTATGGGTCGGCGGTGGTTCGCACCTGGGGTTGTGGATTGACCGTAGGTCAACTTGGTGGTATAAGGAGGATCTCTATCTGGTTGACGAGGGGGCACTGCCTGGGATGACGCCGGAGAGGGGTGAGTCTTAGCTGGCCGGAGTGTGGTCATAGTGGACGAGGGGTCGCTGACCAGTTGTGGCCGGAGATGAATTCTGGTTTATGTAAGGGTGGTTTATGTAAGTGGGTGTTTGAAGTTATGGTGAGAGATGGAGGTATATGGGTTATGCTGGAAGAGATGGGAAAGTGGTGGTGAGAGGTTGAAGATGGGTTGGGTGGGGTTAGTGTGTAGGTGAGGTGTAGGGGAGATTGGTGTGGGTGAGGTGAGCAAGTTTAGGATAAGTGTGTGTGTGTTTAATTTTGACACCTAAAAATAACACTAATAAAATAAAATAAAAACCTAAAAAAATAAAATTCTAAAATAAAATAAAACAAAGACTCAAATAAAAATTGAAACTAAAAATAAAAATAAAAATAGAATCTAATAAAACTAAAACTAAAATCCTAAATAAATGTAGAATCAAATAAAACCAAAAAATAAATGAAATCCTAAAAATCTAATCCTAATAAAAACTAAAACTAATAAAAATCAAAATAAAATAAAATTATACTAATAAAGATAAAATAGAAAATAAAACCTAGAAATTCTAAATAAATCTAAAATAAATACTAAAAATAAAACGACTCAAACTAAAAATCTAAAAAATATTAAAAAGGGACAAACAAAACACACACGGGGTTTGGGGTAGGTTTAGGCTAGGTTAGGGTTACGGGATAAGGTATTTAGTTCCATTCAACGCACATTTTCCTCGATATATAGCTTTTGACACCGCAAACGGATGTTTGACCTACAAGATAAACATTTAAGCACATAAGACCCATATTGCCGAGAATTAGAAACTAAAATACGTCTATTCGGGATATAAAATGTACAGTTTTTGGTGCTTATCACACCACCCCCAAACAGAGCGTTGCTAGTCCTCGAGCAATAAAATAGAGAGAAAGATGAAGATAAGTAACCAAAAGTGTACCACTTTCGTGGGCACTTGCGATTGCACTTAGCATGTGCAACAAGCCTTTAAACCTATAGGTTGCCCTACGGGATGAGTTGTGTCTCGTGGGGGTTTGCAGGGAATATACCCACAAAATTCTTTATTTGCAAAAAGGCAGTCAATCTCTTATTAGACGTAGAATAGTCGCACAATCTATCACATGAGAAATATTTTGAGAAATACAAGCTTGAAGCGTAAAAAGATTAGATAAGTAAATACACAAGGCACATCCTCCCTAGAACTCAACGTGTGTGGTGTGAATCAGTCAAAACGGGTCGAGTATCACAAGAGTAATTCCTAGATTACCTTTTCGGAATCAACGCTTCAACTTCAAAATATCACTGAATATAACTCTCTCAATCAAACTCTCGAGATTTGGGTTAGTGTATCTCTCTTGTGTGTGAGGAGGTGAGTAAATGTAAGCAAGTTCAAACGTCTCACACACACATAAGAAAGAAAGAACAATTAGAAAGAAAAATGATCTCATGAAAGAAATGTTAATCACTATAGTGAGAACGTCGAGTTATTCACCACGTTGACTTTCATTTGCCCGAACACCTAGGGTAAATATGGATGATTATGGGTGAGGGGGAAATGAAATGGAAAGGATATGATGATATGAGGTAGGATGGTGATGTATGGATGAATAATGAGTGATGGATGTGTAATGGATAAAAGATGGATGCGATATGTGAGAAAAGTGTATAGCACTTGAAGAACAAATGTCTTTTTTACACAAGAACTAATTATAACTCTCTTTCTTTTCTTTTCTTTTCTTTTCTTTTCTCTCTTTTTTTTCCTTCTTTTTTTCGATTTTTCTTTTCTTTTTCTCTATTTTTTTCTTTTTCTTTTTTCTATTTTTGCTAATTTTTTTTCTTTTTTTTGTGTTTTTGTTTTTCTCTCTCTTTTCAAACCAACAATGAAGACATTTACATTTGAAATCACACTCTTTTTCTCAAAAAAATGATGGATGAAATATAAATGGAGATGATAGGTGAGGGTGTGGGGAATATGTGTGACTAGGGTAGAATATGGTAATGTAATTGGTGAAGTGAATGGAAATGTGATATGGAAAAGTGGTAGGTGTATGGATGAAAACCTAGTGATCGGGATAAATTTCAAGACACGCGTTTCTTACAACTCGAAAAAGATGTCATTCTCCGTGATCAAGCCAAAATTTTATGAAAGATAATGAGATCATACAACAATTAAAGTGCGGACCCAAAAGAAGTTGAATCAACTTGTGACTCGGAGATTGCATAAGACACTATGAAAGGGTGAAAGGCACAAATCTCACAAGTTAAAGTCTCTACTAGTGATCCTTAAGGTTCTCTTTGGAATTATAGTACTCCTCACCTCTCTAAACCGTAGTGACGTGATAAGTGCGCATGTTTTGTTGAGTCGAGAAATTCATAGTGCAACATGCCTTGGGACGTATTACATAAGTTATTTATAAAAAGATAAATCCCCTAGCTTGATTCCTAGACTTAAAAGATGGATGATTGAAAATTCACATCAATGGGTGAGATGAAAGAAACTGCATAAAATTTTAAAAATCAGGTTCAAAAATCAAAATTTTCAAAAGAGGTAAGATTTTGATAAAATTCCCCACCCCCAAACAAAAAGGAACATCGTCCTCGATGTTAAGTAAAATTATTTTTAAAATTGAGAGCATAAGGTAGGAAAGAGATTACCAGAATCAACCGCTAAAAAAGTGGACAGATGAAGCCAAGAATAAACCTGAATAAATGATACAAGAAAAAAATGTGTACAAGTCCATAACATGGTAAAGCATAGGGTGATGTGAAACACCACCCCCAAATAGGATGAAACTAGTATAAGAAATGTGGGTTTCCTCCTTGTAGCGCTAGGTTTAATATCTTCATCCAGACCGAAGGGATCTCACCCTAAGGATAGGAACTATGATGGCGCGAGGCGGCAGAAAAATCGGGTGATGAGAATCACCCACAAACAAGACTGAAGCGTCAGTCTTGTTGGATAGAGGCTAAAACGGGTCAATGCACTTGTATGGCAAAGTTCATCACACGATGCAAAGCATCGGTGGACCATGGGTGGGTAGGGATTAGGGTAAAAGTTTGAAAGGCATGGGTGATGAAGCATCGATCGCGGGCCTTATTGAGCCGACCCTATAAGCATAGTGCTCTAATTGGTGAGGGAGGCAAAATGTTTTGGTAAGTGGAATGGGATGGGCCTCATAAAAATCACACGACCATTATATAAATGGGCAATCATAATGGTCACGTCGTGACACATCAGGGAGCTATCGAAGGGAAAAATCAACACCACAAGAGAGTGACGGGTATAGAGTAACAAGCTCGGTGTGACGGAAGTGGAGAGTAGCACCATAGCTCTCGTAGAAGGTGGGGGTGGTTTCAGGTGAGGATCTAAAAATGTATATGGAAACTTAAAATGTGTAAAATCAAGATCCAAACCAGGTGGTGGGGTGGAAGGGACAATGGTTGGGTCGGGTGGGATAAATGGTGGAGGAAGATGATCCAACTCAAGTGTGGGAGACACACACTCATTTGGAGGAGTAAAGGAATACTCACAAGGGAGTGTGGTTTCTAAATATGGAGTGGGAAACTTCTTCATAAAAGTAGCATCGGGGAATGTGGTGGGTGGGTAAGACGAGGCACCAAGATCTGGGATAGAGGAATAACTAGAAATATCGGGGTCAAAGGGAGCCATGCATAATGGGACATCATCCATATCCGGATAGTTAGGAACTATCACGGATTCTATCTCGGAAAAATGGTGAGCACTCATAGCCGGAGCTAACCTAGGATGAATTTGTTCCTCGAGAACACAAGGGTGAAGCTCGATAGGTGTAGACTCGGGCTTTTTTGGGATTCGGCGGGAAAATGAATATGGACCTCAAGTGGGGGTTCAGGTGGACATGGTGGGATTGGATCAGGCTCACTAATGAAAGGTAAGTCAACAAAATTGTCGACTTGGGACCCGGACCATGGAATGGTCTTAACTTCGAGATTCTCGGGGTGGTAGGGTTGGTCACACTCAAAATTGGTGGCACAAAATGACGCATCATCACTCCACGTTGGGGCAACAATGGGAGGATAATGTCTGACTCTCGCTCACACTCCAAGTCATTTAGTCGTTGTTCAAGCCGTTGGAGAGATTGAGTTTGAATTTTAGTGGCTTGCTCTTGCTCGAGTATGAACTTTTGCAAGAGGCTTTCGAGAGCGGATGTAGATGGTGGTGGTGGAATGACGGGTGGTGGTGGTGGTTGAGGTGGACACAACTCGATATGGACATGACTATACAGAGAATACTCGTATGAAGTGTGGGGAGTGGGGTTAAGTTCATCATACACGAAAGGATTGCTTTAGTGATGGACAAATGGTTGATACTCATGGGGTGCGTAGTGAGGGAACTGATCGTGAATGGGTGCACAAGGTTGCCATGATGACTGTTGGAACGTGTGAGGATCCACAACATCGGGTTGGGATTCGTATTTCATGGAAGGGTGATCAGGCCTCCACGAATATCTCGGGTACTCACACCACTCGGGATCGGGTATATCATGACAATCGGTCGAGGTTGGTTCCGGAACAGTGTCAAATGGATACAGATGTTCCATGGTCGGTTAATATGGATATGGAATGTTAGGGCACTCATGGAACAAGTGATCGGCATAAGAAAAATGGGTGTACGACAAAGTACGCCGCACGTCGACACTTGACACCTAGGGTGATGGAATAGGTGGTGCGTGCATGGATGGGTCAAGAGTATCTACGGTACTCGTGAGAGAGGTGAGGCCACTAAGTATCTCATAAAGAGACGGCTCACGATCACTCTCACGCGTGTCACGTGTCAATGGAAAATGACCAAAGTAGTCCCGTAAAGGACGTTCTTCGGCCATGTGGATAGAAATATTTTTGTGGAGTTTTTTAAATTTTTTCAAAAGGAAAGAAAATATTTTTGGATTTTCTAAAAATAATGGAAGAAAATATTTTTGGATTTATCTAAAATGAAAGAAAATATTTTTGGATTTTTGTTTATATATAAAAATGAAATAAAATATTTTTGGATTTTTTGGAAGAAAAGGTGGGGAAAATAAGTGGACTCTTTGAATGGACGAACCAACGAAAATCGACTACCGAAAAATGAATTGGGCACACGCAAGTCAAGGATAATACCTAACTAACACATAGCCAATTTTTATCTTCAAAAGTTAGTGAAAGGGGTAGTCAAATTTTAATTAAGTACGCGGCGATAAAAAATCATGGAATTATCTGAGTGATCGCCTTTGCAAAAATGTTCTATTGGGCTACCTAGTTGATTGATTTTAAATTTAGTGATGGCTAGGGTAGCACACAATGGTAAGCAGGTGAGTCGGGTGATGAAATCCCTTCTCGTGAGTGACCGAGTGCAGGTCTTAGTCAATTAATTCATCACACCATTCAAAAATAAATGCGAGAATAAAATCACATAAGAGCACACAAAGCACAAAAAATAATTGACTCGCTAACAGGAGAGGCGCGAGGGTTTAGAAATGTACCTCCCACGGTTTTTAGGCCGTGGGGTGCCGAAAAATTTGAGTTGACCGGAGGATATCACGCCAATCTCAGTCATTCGCGGGAGTCCTACCGACCCAAGATAGAGAGGCTTATAAATCTTCGCCTTGGACGCCCTCTCTCTACCTTATTTGGTTTCCCTATCACGCTTGTCTTCTATTTTTATAGTTGTTTAAAATGAAAAATAAAATAAAGGTGTCTCTATGCACCGCAATACAAGCCAAGGATAAAAATCCTAATACAAGCTTTATAAAAATATAAAAATGGCACAAAAAATAATAAAGTGTAAAAAATAAAGAAACTACAAGTTGAAATCCACTCCAAGTGCTTCACGCTCCCAAGAATGGCAACGGCGCCATCTGATAGAGTTAACTTTTCGGTATATGTATTTTTCGTCGCTGCTTGAAAAGCTCCTCTAATCAAAACCTCAAATACCTACAAATATATAACAAACTCAAGTGTAGAGGTAAGTAAGGGTATCAATCCACATCATGGGGGTAAGCTAGAGACAAACTCAATTGTAATTCAATTTTATTTTATTTTGGAGCTTTTGCTTTTTCTATATTTTTTTTAGCGTTTTCAAATATTAAAACAATTAGGGTGAGGATGTGAAATAACACTAAACTATATGGAAGATCAAATTACAAACTAAAAAGTGACTAAAATGGAAAATAAGTCTAACACTAAAATATTAGATAAATGAGGTAAATAATTTTAGAACAATCAAGGAGTGGGATTACACCACAAATTTTAGCTATTCTAACTAATTAATTTAATTAATTGACTTCTCCCAAATTAATATCAAAATTACAAATCAACTCTCGTTGCAAATGTAATTTTAATAGTAGCCTTTTAGAAAATTAAGTTTAACACCCCACAACTCTAGAAAAATAGATCTACACCCCTTTTAATTAAACACCGCTAGGATCGATCGATTAAAATTCATGTAAATCTTAGAAATTAAATTTAGAGTTGAAATTCAAGTAATAATACCCCACTTAAGAAACCCCTATCTCTAGTTCGAATCTAAAATGGGTATTATAACTAGAATTTTGATTTTCTCTCGAAAATCATTTACCCTCTCTCGAGGCGTAAATTTAAGGGTGAGGTATCAAAATTAACATTCAAAGGGAATTTTCAAGTAATCAACTTAAATAAACAAAAATAACATTAACTAAGGGTTTACCCCCACCCCTTGAAAGGGATTTAGCCTAACATGGTATGGAATTTGACAAATTAATAATCAAAGGCATAAAATAAATGAGAAGAGAAAAGAACAATCAAACCCAATCTCTTGATGCTTAATTGAACTTCAATGCATGAGTTGAAATCAACATCCCTCAATTTGAATGATCCAAACAAAATTACATCAAAAACTTCACTCAAATTACTTCTCACAACAACTTATTTTTCCCTCACTATCTAAAAAAAGAAAATAAAAATTATAATCTAAAACCTACACTAAAATGGTATTTCTCTCTCTATTTTCTATGATATAAGTCTCCTTCAAATGGGGTCTTGTGTCTTCTATTTATACATGGCAAACATGGAGCTAAAGGGGTATTTTTGGTAATGGTCTTGAGTTTGCATGGAAATGGTGAGTGTGAGGTCATGTGGGAAGAGGGGATAAAATCAGATTTAGTGTAGAGGGGTAGTTGGGGGTCTCGGGTAGAAGTTTAAGATACAGGTTTGGGTGTGGCCATGGTGGTTGAATGAACATGGAGATCTGGAATCGGGTCGAGAGGGGTTGGTCGTCGGGTTTCGAGGGTCTGATCGGATTCGGTTTGAGATGGGGCAGACCCAAAAATGGGTCATGGGTCGCCGGCGGTGAGGTTCAATGGAGGGAAGGTGGGAGTGGTAAATGGGGTGGCCACTGGGTTTGGTGGGTGTCGTATAGCAGGCCACGATCGGGTATGGGTCGGAGGTGGTTCGCACCTGGGGTTGTGGACGGACCGGAGGTCGACTTGGTGGTATAAAGAGGGTCTCTGGCGGTTTGATGAGGAGCGCTGCCTGGGATGACGCCGGAGAGGGGGTGAGTCTTGGCTGGACGGAGTGTGGTCGTAGTGGACGAGGGGTCGCCGACCAGTTGTGGCCGGAGATGGGTTCCGGTTGGGGGTAGCAAGTGGTATAAGGGGGGTTTATGTAAATGGGTCTTTGAAATTATGGTGAGACATGGAGGTATATGGGCTATGGTGGAAGAGATGGGAAAGTGGTGGTGAGAGGTTGAAGATGGGTTGGGTGGGGTTAGTGTGTAGGTGAGGTGTAGGGGAGATTGGTGTGGGTGAGGTGAGTGAGTTTAGGATAAGTGTGTGTGTGTGAGTAATGTGTGTGTTTAATTTGGACACCTAAAAATAACACTAATAAAATTAAATCAATAAAATAAATTAAAAACCTTAAAAAAAATTCTATTCTAAAATAAAACAAAGACTCAAATAAAAATTGAAACTAAAAAGAAAAATAAAAATAGAATCTAATAAAACTAAAACTAAAATCCTAAATAAATGTAGAATCAAATAAAACTAAAAAATAAATGAAATCCTAAAAATCTAATCCTAATAAAAACTAAAAACTAATAAAAATCAAAATAAAATAAAATTATACTAATAAAGATAAAATAGAAAATAAAACCTAGAAATTCTAAATAAATCTAAAATAAATATTAAAAATAAAACGACTCAAACTAAAAATCTAAAAAATATTAAAAAGGGACAAACAAAACACACACAGGGTTTGGGGTAGGTTTAGGGTAGGTTAGGGTTACGGGATAAGGTATTTAGCTCCATTCAAAGCGCATATGCCTTGATATATTGCTTTTGATAATGCCAACGGATGTTTGGCCTACAAGATAAATATTTAAGCACATAAGACCCATATTGTCGAGAATTAGCAACTAAAATACGTCTATTCGGGATATAAAATGTACAGTTTTGGGTGCTTATCAAGTATTGCACATAATCTATTCTCGTAAAAAACCCAAAAGTAGAAACAAAGGGTTTATCCATAAATTCCAAAAGAGAGATTTTCATTTCACACTCTCACTTTTAAAAGAACATTTTCCCTACCCACACACACATAAGATAAATCCCCCGTTTGGATTTATGGATAGAACCCCACCCTATGCTATCTTCGAACTACATGGACTCTGATGCCCCTTGGGCTACGTAGGCATTTTGGGAAAATCCTGAGATTCGAGTCCTCCTTTATACCTGTTATATATATATATATATTCTTACATGCTTGTGTTTCGTCTGATACACACATCCTCTCTTCCATAGCGACTTGCGATTCTACAAACACTCATATTTTATTTTGAATTACTATTTTTCGAAACATTCCTTAGGAAAAATTCACCCCTTCCTTTTTCATGGCACGAGTGGAATGATTCCATTCTCCACCTATATTATACACATGCGCATACACATCACAGAGCCTAAAAGGAAAAGATTAACATTTGCCCATGAGAGACCGAAAGGGAGGGATGAGTTCCTAATAACTTTCCATTCTGTAACTTAGTCCCCATACCTATGGACTACTTGGTTTTGCAAGAATAAGTATTATCCATATGTTGTTTTCTCGAGGCATCAATATTTTTTTTGCCTGTTTGAGCAAAATAGTCTGGCGACTCTATCTCTTTACATTATCTCCCAAAATGATGATGACTGAGTGCATCGAGAAAGGGCGCACCCCGCATGCACGCTGAAAGGAATTAGAGACCCCGGGATGGCCACAATATCCATACAAATAATAAATCAATCCAAAACCTTTGGAGACAAAGTAACCGTGTTGATCCAATAAAATGCATCTATTTGGTAAGCATAAACTAGGAAATCAACTCCCTAAGTCCTACAGGCCAAATAATACTGCCAGGGTTATAACGGTAGTTTTATTCCCTAGTTATAATGTATGCTATAATAGAACAAGTTCAATGAAATCGGATTAAATTGAATTCATTGGTTCAAAAATCAACATAGGGTTTTTAAAATCGAACAAGTGTAACATAATTTAGACTACACAAATGAGTTCCCAAATGAGAATAAAATAACTAGGGCTATCACATAGTGATATGAACAACTGGCGTAATCAAAAGAAATATGTAGGACTTTTCTAGTTTTACCTTCAGGTTGAGTTTTTTAGAACTAGGGTCCTAGATGATCTGACATTTAAAAGCATTAAGTATGGGTCGTATTTTGAAAATACTATTATGTTAAAAATCATGGTTGCGTATAAAAATAACTATTAAGTGTTAATATGTAGATTTCTTTTTTTGTTTATTTACACCCATTTCCTTATATTTTTCAATTTAATGGAAATAGAATTTTTGTTCCTAAAGTTGTCAAAAATTATTGGGTGAAATTTTGGGGTAAAATTCAAAAGTTGGAAAAGTCAGGGATTTATGTGCAAAATAAATTTTTGAAATTTAAATTCATAGTTTGTGGTTTCTTCGCATTGGGTTTCTAGTTGACCAAACAGGGTGATGCAAATGCCATTTGACCGGAAAAATAAAATAAATTTTTTGAAAAAAAATTCAAAATTTTCTAATTTGGCATGCGCCCTCATCACTAGGTCAAACTTCTATGTATTGTTGTTGATCTCACTCGTGTGCGTGTTGACCACTTCATCTTCAACCTTCAAAATTTTTACGTTAGGGTTTAAACTTTGACCTTCGATTAAATCCACTATAGAATAACTTTTTAAATGATTCAAAAGCCATTCTTCCTACCTTTTCACAAGGAATCCGAAAATATAACTTTTATGGATTGAGGTGGACCGTAGCCTCATATCCACTCTTTGTAAAAATTTAAAATATGAGTTCAATATTCGTGGTTCCACAGTAAAATTCGAGCTATGGCCGTTATAAAAAAAATTCTGAGTGTTTTTTAACAATATGGTTTTGGTTTGAAGGTCTAATTCATAGTATTGAAGAAGAATTCGATTTCTAAAATTTTTACTGTCGAAATTAAAAAAATTGTGATTTAAAGCTTCTAACTATTTTGTATTCCAATTAAGTGTTTCACCTAAGTTCATTAAGGTCTAAGGTCAAATACTCCCACCTTAAAATTGGTTCAAGGTCAGAAATACATAATCCACCATTAAAGCTCAAGCTTTAATGGTGTTTTCTAATTTTTTATCCTTTCTAGGGTATTTCTACTTTAATTTCTACATGTAAAAGCATAAATGAATCCTAGAAAAGGTGTAGAAACTACATAGAAATTATAGAAGTGGGTTTGATATATAAAATATGGAAATACCAAAAAATCTCAATTTTGGAGCTTTGTTTTACTACTACTAACGGGTGTCTTTCTACGGAGATTGTTAGGAATTTATAGGGGAGGTCTAGGTCATTTGAATGGTGTAAATTTAGGTGGATTTCAGAATTTTATAGGATGGTTTTACTTCGGAGATAAGATAAGGACATGTGTTTCCATGTGGAAACCTATGGGTCCAAGCTGGTTGCCGGTGGAATACTAGTTAGTTGCCTGGTGTGAAACTTGGTTAGGGTTTAGTTTTGGGTCCTTGCTAAGTTTATATCGAGTATATGGTACAAATTCTATACTTTTTTAAAGTTTTGGGGCTAAAGTGTAATTTCCTAAGGTCACAGTATTCTTAAGGTATGGTTTGTAAGCTAAGATGGGTAGAAAGTTAAATATGTAAATACTTCGGGGTCCATATCTTATTGAGGAAGTTTAAATACCCTATAAAAAATTTAGGTGTCATTTTGTAATTATTAAAACTTTGGGACTATTTCATAATTTAAGGTTCCCTAAAGTCTGGATTAGGTAATATTTAAGGTGTTTATTTTTAGTTTGTTTATACATGTTTATTAGATATGTAGCGGAAATTCATATATATATATATATATATATATATATATATATATATATATATATATATATATCAAATAATGAGATTAGTTGATTGACGCGGATATTACAATTCTCCTTATTGAAAAAAATCCGTCCTCAAAATTACCTTCAAAAAGTTTAGGATATTATTGTTTTATGGCGTCCCTAAGTTCCCAGGTGGCTACGTCTGCTCCATGATGTCTTCAACGAACTTTGATTAACAGGATGGTTTTAGCACGAAGGACTTTTTCCTAAGTGTCTAATATTTGGGGAGGCCTTTCTTCAAAATCATTATTGGGTTATATAGAGAGTCCTTCCCAAGTGATAACATGATTTGGATCAAGTATATACTTTCGTAATTGTGATACGTGAAACACGTTATGTATCTGGGATAATTTCGGTGGTAAGTTCAAACGATAAGCTACTGGTCCGATTCTTTCACTAATCGAAAATGGTCCCACATACCCTAGTGTGAGTTTTCCTTTTCTTTTGAATCGTATAATCCCTTTCTGCGTCATAGTTTTCAGAAAACTTTATCCTTTACTTGGAATTCTAATGGTTTCCTTCGATGATCTGCATAACCATTTTGTCTACTTTGGGCTTTTTACAATCTTTCCTTCATCAAATCTATCTTTTCAGTAGTTTCTTTTATTATTTCGGGTCCAAAGATACTATTTTCTCCTGATTCATTCCAACCTAATATAGAACAACATGGTCTTCCGTAAAGTGCTTCATAAGGAGCAGTTTAGATACTGGCTTAGTAACTGTTGTTATAAAAAAAATAATTAATGCTAAATGGTCACTCCAGCTTCCTTCCAGATCAAGCACACATGCACGTAACATATCTTTGACTGTTTGCGTTAGTCATTCGGATTATCCATCTGTTTGTGGATGAAGGAAGTGCTAAGGTGTAGTTTAGTACCCATGGCTTATTGTAATGCTCGCCAAAAATGTCCTATGAATCGAGGGTCACGATCGGATACTATAGATAAAGATGCTCCATGAAGTCTGATGATTTCCTCAATATACAAGGTACTAATTTTCTGAAACGAATCAGTAGTGCGTACTCGAAGAAAATGTGTTGATTTTGTTAGTTGGTCTATGATTACCCATATCGAGTTATAACCTTGTGTTATTGGGATTAATCCACTAACAAAGTCCATAGTGATGTGATCCCATTTCCATGCAAGGATGGGGAGAGGTTGTAGTAGTCCACTAAGGTGTTGGTGTTTAATCTTAACTTGTTGATATGTTAGACATTAAACAACAAAAGTCTTAGTATATTGTTTCATTCCTATCCACCATTATTGTCTTTTAATATCGTGATACATTTTCATATTTCCAAGATGTATGACGCATTTAAAATGATGGACTTCTTGTAGTATTACTTCCATCAATGCCTAAATGGAAGATACACATATCCGATTCCTATAACGCACTCCATTTTTTGGTTTATAAGTCCAACTTTCCACTGCCTTCCCATTTGCTATATTTCGTCATTAGGCTTTAGGGAAGTTATCAGTGGTTTGTTGTTTAACTATTTTCCTTTGAAGTGTCAGGTAGGCTATGATTTTTTGAAGAATAATGGGGATTTTGGTGATTTCACTTTGTAAATTATATTCTTCTAAAGTAGTCAAAACATCGTTAGCAAACATTCCTGCTAGTCTTCCATTGGCTTTGCGGCTTAACGCACCAGCTACTACATTGCCTTTGTCAAGGTGGTATTGTAATCAGAATTTATGGTCTTCTAAAAATTCGATGCACCGTTGTTGTAGCAGATTAAAATCTTTCTGGGTAAATATATACTTAAGAATTTTATGATCCAAAAATATTTGAAACTCGGCTCCATATAAGAAACATCTCCAAATTTTTAATGTGAATACTATTACTGCAAGTTTTAAGTCGTGGACTAGATATTTTCACTCATAAGGTTTTAATTGGAGGGATACATATTCTATCACCTTCCCTAGCTGCATAAGTAAAAATCTTAACCCCTGCAAGGAAATGCTCATGTATACTTCATAATTAACATCAATGGAGGGTATGGTGAGTACAGGGGAAGTGATTAAACATTCTTTAGAGTTTGAAATACTTGGGTCCATTCATTGGTCCATTCAAAATGTACATCTTTACGAGTTAATTTCATCAATAATAATGAGATCGTTGAGAATCCTTCCACAAAACGTCGGTAATATCCTGCTAATCCTAGAAAATTGTGGATCTGTGTAACGGTAGTAGGCTATGTCCATTCAATGACTGCTGTAGCTTTTGCTGGATCAACTTGTATACCTTATAAGGTAATGACATGACCAAAAAACTTTACTTCTTTCATTAGAAAGTCGCATTTGCTTCTCTTTACTTACAAATGATGACATCACAATATTTCTAGTACAATTTACAGATGACGTTCATGATCTTGTTTTTTTTAATATACTAAAATATCATCTATGAATACAATCACGAATTGGTCCAAAAATGGTTAGAATACCTGATGCATTAAATCCATAAATGTTATCGGTGCATTAGTTAATCCAAAGGACATGATTAAAAATTCAAAGTGTGCGTAATGGGTTCTGAATGTAGTTTTTGGCATATCTTCTTCTTTTACCCTTAATCGGTGATATCCAGATCTTAAATCAATTTTTAAGAATACCTTCACTCATTGTAGTTGATCAAATATATCTCCTATCCTTGGTAATGGATATTTTTTATTAATGGTAACTTTATTCAATCTGCAATAGTCGATACACAATCGAAGAGATCCATCTTTCTTCTTTACAGATATTACTGGTTCTCTCCACGTGGATGTACTATGTCAAATGAATCCTTTTGTTAGCAATTCATCTAACTAGAGTCTAAGTTCTCATAATTCCAATGGTTCCATTAGATAATGAGGTATAGAAATAGGAAGTGTAATTGGTAGTAGGTTAATTACAAACTTAATTTCTCTTTGTGGGGGAATACTAGATAATTCTTCAGGAAAAATATCTTCATATTTATCAAGAACTGAAAGAGAATAGGAGGATATGTCATATGTATTTCTTGAATGTTGTCCTTGAAATTCAAACTTTTTAGTTGTGGATTTTTAAAGATTACTTTCCAAGTATAGCAATCGATATAGGCATAATTGGCTGATAGAGAAACTATACCAATGATAACATCAAATCCTACTTTGTTGAGTACTACTCAATCAATGGTAATTATTCATATGCCACGTTTCACTTCACAGTGTTTACAAACTTGAC
The DNA here is from genome assembly GCA_949130495.1 of Sambucus nigra. Lineage (NCBI taxonomy): Eukaryota > Viridiplantae > Streptophyta > Magnoliopsida > Dipsacales > Adoxaceae > Sambucus > Sambucus nigra. Next base: position 406,100,898 of record OX422222.1, read on the forward strand.
GATAACTTGTTATATTACTAGTGGGCATGCCTATTGATAGAGAGTAATCTAAAGAAGAGGGAATAAGTTTTGCTAAGGTCATGAATTTAGTATTGATAAATGAATGAGAAGATCCAGAATAAATTAATACATGTGCCGTAATATTTTTAAAAGAAAGGTTACCTTCAATGACATCATGATTATTTAACTTGGTCTAAAGGACAAAGGTGTGTCCTTGTGTCTTATTGTCTGGTTTCGGTCTCTTACCTTGTATATTTGTCGATGGTCGGTGGTCAGTGGTCGGGGATATGTAATCTTTCCCTTTGGAGCTGTAAAATTTCTTGTGAGTCTTTGGTATTCATGGGGTCTTTCTTAAGTTCATTAAGTGGCCTAGTTTGGGTTAGGGTTAGTTTTACGATGTTTGGGGCATTGAGGTCGGATATGTTTGGGTTTATTGAATTTATGTAAACGAATTACGGTGTCATTATTCATGTACTGGATTTAATTCTACATTCGACCCTCTTTGGGTTTGAAAGTAGGGAGATCTCTGATTTGTGTGGTTACTTGGCAGTTATTAAAGTTATTTCGGGGAATTGGTGCGGTATTACGAAAAATACCACTTGGTGATGGATTTTGTTCAATGAGGTTAGCTATCTCAATAATTTTTCTAAACTCTTGGATTTGTAGAGGAATAAGAGAGGTTTTAGTGTTCGTTTATAACCCTCATCGGGCTTCATATCATGTCATCGTCATTTGTTTCTATTGTAATCCTAAGAATTCCACGGTCAATTGGACTCGTTCAAATTCAGAAAAATATTTTTTAAAGAATATCTCTTTAATTGTTCCCATGTTATACCGTTAATGTTCTGGGCACGTTTTAATGATTGTCACTAGTGGAATGCTTCACTCTCGAAGAGATATGTTTCCAATTCTACCCTAAGTTCGAGGAATATGCCTACTTTATTCAATACCTTCAGGGTCTATCTAAACCATCGTTCTACCTCAGAAGCCCCAGGTTTTCCATGAAATGCTTGAGGTCGTTGGCGAAGAAATTCCTTTAAAGCATTCATTCTTCGAGCTTCAATGGATATTCATGTTCCTGCAGTAGGTAACGGATTTTGTTGAGCTTGATTCAGTATCATAAGTTCTTTTAGAAAATGGGATATATTTTCAGTAACAGTAGGGGAATTTGGTAAGGTAGGTTCTGATTGTGGTGCTCTCCGTGAAAATACATTCAAATTGTGTGTTTTCACCATCCTATAGAATAAACAATTTAAAGAATAAAATAACAACAATATTATTCATAACAAAACTTGTTAGATTAATTCGCTTGAGAAATGTACATCCAATCCTTGGGAGATACAAAATTCAGGGACTAAATTTCACACATAGATATCATTGCTACGGTACTTAGGTTACATCACACACCACACTATATTATTACTTTAACGTAACACAATTCTTATTCTTCACCACCTTGCATCAAATGAAAGACGTCACACTTAATTCTGTGAATTTATATGTTTACATCCTTTTAATAGTTATGTTTTTTGAACTTTCTTATTTAGCTTACTTGGGGTATCACGTGGTCTATTTCTTCCCTGGATCCTCCGGTACTCATTCCGGATGAGGAGGTGGTATTGTAGATATAAGGTATTTCTGATCCGTAGTCATCTGGGGATACATGTGGTGTCATACGTAATTCCGCGGTTGGCGCCAAATCCCACGCTAAGTGTATTGCTTGTTGCAGAAATTCCTGGTCCTCAGAGCATCTACGACCTTGCTTCGTGGCTTACTCTTCCCCCATTAATCAATAAGTAAGTAGGTTATGTTTAATGTTCAGTGTCGCGATTTCCCACTCTCGATCCACTTCTCGGATGGTCTTACACAATTTAATATACCCCTCGTCTCGGATAGTTTGACTAAATTGGGCCTGGTTAATGCCGTCGGTATTGAGGTAGATGTCGTCCCACACATTCAAGACTGCAAGACACGTGTTTATTATTGTAATATACTAAAGAAGTTACGAACTTAAATTAACTATATATCTTAAATAAGTCCCGCATAGGAGTAATAAACTTGGCGCTCGCTCTGATACCTAATAATATAATATTCCAACACTTACATTAGTAATAGTAAATACTTTTTATTACATCCAAAAAAACTAGGAATAGTGACAGGGCACTTTATTAATTGCAATCATAATCTGTTGTGGATAATATTCCAATATAAAGAAAAGAAAAAAAAGAAAAATATATAATGGTGCCACATCAACTGGGAAGTGGTAATGTATATGATTATGATGGGTATATCAATCCTGCTAATGAGTTTCCATGTGTAAATGATTAATAGAGACACACGCGATGATGCACTAAAATTTACGGGGTCGGGGGGGAATGTTTTCTTCCTTATGCTCAGAGTCCATCTGAAATTTTTAAAAGAGTAAGCAAAAGTTGACCAATGGATAATTTTGATTCTATAACAATTTGCAAAAATAATCTTTGAAGATTAGTATCATCAGATACATATAAGAAGTTAGATTCAATAATTTATCTGACATAGAGCACAACAACAATATGATGATATTGCTACAGTTAGAAATATCAAGTCTAGAATAGTTAATGTTGCAGATAGTTTCTAAGACAAGATAACCCATAATTATCTGTTAAAGAGGTTTGGGGTTAATATCCATACAAATAACAAATAAATCAAAAATATTTGGAGATAAAGTAACCATGTTAAGCGAACAAAAGGCATCTATATGGTAAGCATAAAGTAAGCACTCGATACCCTAAGTCCTATAGGCTAAATAATATTGTCGTGGGTATAACGGTAGTTTTATTCCCTGGTTATAATATATGCTATAATATAACAGACTTAATGAAATCAGATTAAATTGAATTCATTGGTTGAAATATCAACTTAGGGTTTTTAAAATCGAATCAAGTGTAACGTAATTTAAACTACACAAATGAGTTCATAAATGAGAATAAGATAACTGGGGCTATCACATAGTGACATGAACAATTGACGTAATCAAAATCATTCTGTGAAATAATACTGAATAAAAATCACCTACTTATTAAGGAGTTTTTGAGTTTTAGGATCACGTCGAGTTGTTTAGAGCTAGGGTTCAGGATGGTTTGAAATTTAGAAAAGAATTAAGTACGGGTCGGGTTTTAAAAATACTGATGTGTTAAAAAGCATGGTTACGAATAAAAATAACTATTAGGGGTAACTATGTAAATTTCTTTTTTGTTTAATTACATCCACTTCCTTATATTTCTTAATTTAGTGGAAATAGACTTTTTTGTTCCTAAGGTTGTCAAAAATCAGTAGGTGAAATTTGGGGTTAAATTCAAAATTTGAAAAATTCAGGGGTCTATGTGAAACATAAATTCTTGCAATTTAAATTCACAAGTTTAGGATTTTTTCGTTTGGGGTTTCTAGTTGACCAAACAAGATGATGTAATATACCATTTTCACCAGAAAAATAAAATAAAATTTTTGAAAAATATTTCAGAATTTTTTGATTTGGCACGCACTAGGTCAAACTTCCCACACGCTGTTGTTGACCTCACTCGCACACGTGTTGACCACTTCATCTTCAACCTTCAAAATTTTGACTTTAGGGTTTAATACTTTGACCTTCGATTAAATCCAGTATAGAATACCATTTTGAACGATTCAAAAACCATTTCTCCTAATTTTTTACAAGGAATCCGAAGATATAACTTTATGGATCGAGGTGCACCGTAGCCTCATATCCATTCTCTGTAAATTTTTAAAAACTTCAGTTTAATATTCGTGGTTCCACACTTTCGAGCTATGGCATTTATGAGGTTTTGTTTTTAAGTGTTTTAGAACAAAATGGTTTTGGTTTGAAGGTATAATTCATAGTATAGAAGAAGAATTCGATTTCTTAAATTTTTACTGTCAAAATTGAAAAATTGTGATTTGAAGCTTTTAATTGTTTTGTAATCAAATTATGTGTTGAACTTAAGTTCTTTAAGGCCTAAGGTCAAATACTCTTACCTTGAAACTGGTTCAACGTCAGAAATACCGAATCCACCATTGAAGCTCAAGATTTAATGGTGTTTTCTGGTTTTTTATCCTTTTTAGGGTATTTCTATGTGAATTTCTACATGGAAAAGCATATATGAATCCTACAGAAGTGAAAAAACTACATAGAATTGATAGAACTGAGTTTAATACATAAAATATGGACATATCAATAATTCTCAATTTTTAGGCTTTGTTTTACTGCTACTAACTAGTGTCCCTCTGCTGAGAATTGTTAGGCAATTTATAGGGGAGGTTAAGGTTGTGTTATTGGTGTAAATTTAGGTGGATTTAAAAAGTTTATAGCCTAGTTTTAGCTAGGGGATAAGATAAGGACATGTGTTTCCATGTGGAAACCTATGGGTCCAAGCTTATGTGGCTGCCTAGGTAAAATACTTGTTAGTTGGCCTGATGTGTAACTTGGTTAGGATTTAGTTTTTGGTCTTTGTTAAGTTTATAATTAGTATATGGTACAAATTATACACTTTTTGAAAGTTTAGGGGCTAAAATATAATTTCCTAAATTGTGCATAGTATTCTTAAGGTATGGTTTGCAATTTAAGATGGGTAAAAAGTTAAATATGTGAAAACTTTAGGGCCCTTAGCATATTGAGGAAGTTCAAATACCCGATAAAAAGTTTAGGGATCATTTGTAATTATTAAAACTCTAGAATTATTTCATAATTTAAGATTTCCTAAGGTCTGGATTTGTGTTTATTTCTAGTTTGTTCATACATGTTTATTTGATACGTAGCGAAAATTCATATATATCTTATATGGGTAATTTTATTTGGACCCATTTTTCCTGTATAGACACCGGACCTGTTATAATTCCACATATATGGGCGAATATATATTCAATACACCGTATACTCGGGTGTGTGGAGAAAAAAAATGGGCTTTTAGACAGAGGTTTTCGCATTTCAGACAATTTACTTCAGCCTCGTTTCTGATTGTCCATTTCAAATCTGTTTAGAAACTCGCCTCTACTTTAGATCTTCACTTGTCTCTACTTCAGATCTGCATTTCTAATTCAGATGGACCTCTTTCATTCTTAGCTGTCTTCAAACATGGAGGTTTCGTTCAGTAAAATCCATAGGTAATTTTTTGATCATCCATGTTATGTATTAGTCTGAATCGTGATGTTATGTATTGGACTTAGATTACGCTCTTAAATCTGTAACTAACCATTTCATGTTATGTGACATGAGAGTTATATATATATATATATATATACAGAGGCACCTGATTACTCTAGCCAGCAATTTTTAGCTAAAAAGTTAATTGGACATTTCATCAGAGGCACCTGATTATTCATACAGATTTATTTTTTTTATGATGCCATTTCTCCCAAAGTAGGATAATAGGAGCAAACCATGAGTTTGCAAAGTCTAGATCTCAGAAGGATACTAGATCAATTAGAAATTTGAGCATGGAATTACAGGGAACCATTGAGTTTAAGATATCACATTCTTCTGACACAGAAGAAAAAATTACTGAGTCCATGTAGGAAGAGAAAAATCACTGAGTCAAATGAATATCTACTTGATGAAAAACTAATTACTAGAAGAAAAAAAATTAACACTCGAATAAAAAAATTCACACCCAAATGTCAACTAATCTTGATAAAAAAAACTTGCTACCGGAGAAAGTCCGAACATACTTTCATGTATTTGGTTGACTTACCGATTGCTTGAGTCCAGTTCAAAAGAGAAAAATCACTGAGTCAACTGAATATGCATTTGAATAAAAAAATAAACAACAGATTATCTAAAGAAAAAAATCCACACTCAGATGTTGACTAATATTGATAAAAAAACTGATTATGAGAAGGAAAAAAATTCAGAGTCAAATGTAGACTAATCTTGATAAAAAACTTGCTACCGGAGATAGTCCGAACACACTTTGTTGTAATTATTTTCCTATATAAAGAAACACAAATATATTAGACGAAATAAAATTATTTCTAAAACACAAATAAATGGGTTTTTCCATACCTCACTCAATATGAAAACATAATAAGTCAGTCGCACAAGATATGCTCGAATCTCCATTTGTCTGTTGCAAATAATTATCAGATTTTAGATGATATGAAAAAAAAATTACGTTTTTGATAATATAATATTATTTGTATTGTAGAGAGCATACCTTTGACAATCTTCATTTTCATCTTATAGGTCTCCGATAATGGATAACCAATAATGCGATCCCATTTATTAATTAAATCACTCACCCACCACTCCGCATCCACGTATCGATGAAATTCTCATCCCGGAAAAAATATGTGGCATTGGAGCTTCTTCCTCAAGGCTAACTTTCATAAAATGATTGTTATCATATAACACGATTGGAACTATATGCGCAACTTCACCGATTGGTCCCGTCCTTAGTGGTAAATATGTGATATTTTGTTATGGAGAATAAACACAAAGAACACAGTTGAATGCAGTGGTAAACAGGCAACCCAATGCAGGAAATTGCATCCAATATCGACGATGAACAAAATTAGTACTGAAAAAATATGATGCCTCCTCCACATCGTTGTATGTTTGGTCGCTACCCAACATATTTAAATTCAATTCCTTATGGTCTCGTAGCTTGGTCAACATCTGACGTCGCAAAGTCATCCAACCATCATTTGGACTCAAATGTAATAATTCTGCACAGCACCTATACCCGCAATGGCCATCCGGAGCAATGTTTGAAAACCCGTTAATAACTAGTTCCACAATCTTCAGATCGAACTCATTTAAAAGTGATTCATAATAATCATCATCAGTCATGTTAGGGCCATAATTAGTCTTTTTTCTCCTCATAGGAAACTTTTTCAAGGGATTAGGATTTGTGACTGAATGTTGGCTTTGTCTCTCCTCTTCTGTCTTCGTATATTCAAATGCCGATGGATCCATTTCTGTACTATTATCTTCTTTTACTGATGCTTTCTTTGTCTTTGTTCTTGGCCTGCCCTTAGAGAAATTATTTTTTGAAGGAGGTTCCATATTAGTGGATGCTGGATTACTGATCTATAAAAAATGTGATGAATTAAATAGAAATGCGATGAATTAAATGGGAAAAAAAATTTATGAAATTACTAACCTCATGTATGTATTTTAACAACATACATTTTTGCTCCTCAGTCGCGCTAGCAAATCTCTCTCTAAATAATGATAGTTCCATATCACAATCAAGTGATTTTCCTGGAATGTCCCCTGCAATGTCATTGAGCTTCCTCCAATGTGGGTGGATGGATGATAACAGAATGCCCTTACCTTCACGCTGATATTCTACAATCTCATGTGCATAAGGAAGACCATGTGTGTGCTTCAACACACAACCACAAATAAACACGTCAATACCCACATTAAACCTCTCTCTCTCTTTCTTCATAAAGGATCTCTAATGCAATGCTTAAAACAAATCCCCTTAACTGATTAAAATCAGCATTGTGATGTTCATGCATATTCGAGTTTAATGATCTATTAAAAGAAGATTTAATAGCTACATGCTAAGATATAAGGAGAGTGTCCATCATTTCGAAGTTACTTATGAGGTTTCCACGTGCCGAACCAAAATATCTCTTTAATGATGCATGTTGTGATTCAACTCTATTGTTTGTGACATTGCCGAAATGCATTACCTTATTTGTCCAAGGGGCCACAAACCTTTCTTTGTAGATTGCAAGCCACGTATCATCAATATACTCAAGTAGACCACCAAATTGAGCATAACGAATTTTAAAATTATGTAGTGCAGCGTAGAATAACTCTTTCGTGTCTTCCTTTATCACCTCATTACACTTTTGTAAAAAAAACTTCCCACTCTTGTGCGGTTTTGAATAGTCTCTTGACATGTGTTTCAATATTCTTTGATATGTGCCATGTACAAAGCAAATGTGTTGTTTCGGGAAATACTTTTTCTACGGCATTTATAAACGCCAACTATCTATCTGTGACAATTATGGAAGGGGTTGATGCCAGGCATAAAATATCCTTTAACAACCTAATGCCCACGTAAAATTGTTTTCCTTCTCCGATTTAAGATATGCATGACAAATAATAAAAGTCTTGTTCTTCGATGTAACACCAACTATCTCTAATAAGGACATCTCATGCATATTGGTCTTGTAGGTACAATCCATCAAAAGCACTGCCGGGAAGCATTTTACAAGGGTTGTGGAATATGGATGTGCGAATAATAAGTCTAGCACCTCATCTGTATTCGGATCTCTTCTGTGATGTTCCATGTAATATTTAGCATCCAACATATGCATCAATTGTTGCATTTCTTTTCTCACTTCCTTCTCAAAAATTTGGTTCTTTGATTTAAAATTATATATTGTTTCAATAGTTGATGCATTGTGTAGATCCCTTTTTTTAAGCACTCGAAGGATCTCCCTTGGTTTAACCCCGCATATGCTCATATCATACACTATCTCCTCCTCCACTTTAGACAGTCTCCCTATATACGTACGACCCTCAAATGTGGTATCTTTATCAAGTGGATGATTATGAAAGCCGCATATAACATTAAGTTTCCACTAATCATCATCTAACAATTTCACCCCTTTAAGCAAAAATGGGCAACCACACTTTTTGGTTCCAGTTCTTCTAGTTTTCTTCTTGTTATTGTTCTTCTTCACTTATGGTTTAACCCTTCTATGTTTGTACTCTCCTCCCCTTTCACATCCGTACAGTACTCGTCCACGTCGACCACACTTTGGATTATCCGATTTTTTAATGCACACGACTATTCCACAAGTTTTCCCAACAGATTTAAACCACTCGATTAAATCATCTCGCAAATAAAATACCTACAAATCAAATGCACAAACATTATGTCTTGTAATACATATTTAGTATCATAAATTGTGATCATTGAGTCCTAGCTTTTCGGTAAAAAAATGAGATGTACAATCCCACTCTATTTTATCCTCTTGTTCAATTTTCTGATATTCTTTCTCGTTTTTCGTACCATCATTACTATCACTGTCATATGATTGGATGAGGGACAATGAATTTGCAACACTATTTTCACTTCGAGTTAATTCCTACTGTTACAAATAAAAATAGTGTTGCATTATATTAGTTCTTCAGAGCTAGTATTGTAATTGAAATTAAATAATCCTTGATAATATATTTCCAATTAATATTTCATGTATTTGGTTGACTTACCAATTGCTTTAATCCTTGTTTATCCATTACAGGTCCGATGATGAACGGTGACGCGCTTGTAAAATCTTACCGAGCAGCTTCTAAATAAAATCTTAGTTGTTTTGGCTGGGAATGAATATTGGTTGTGTTTGTTTTATTTCATGGGAATAAGTTGTTGTATATTATGGATTTTTTTATCTTAGAAACATTCGGTATGTTTTATAGCATCTATGTTTAAGGATTAGAGTTATATCCGAGATAGAACTATGAGGAAAGGAATCTGGTATGTTTAAGGAGGCTGCCGTTTTTTTTTTATTATGTGTGGGTTTCAATCTTTAATAGAACTCACTGAAATCTTGGACTGAGGATCCGTTTTTTGTTGTTAACAAGAATTTGGTGCGTTAGAGTTCTATTCGAGATAGAACTCTGAGGTGTTTAACTGTCGTTTTTGTTTTATGTTATGTGTGGGTTTAATAACAGGGTTTAAATAGTCCATTTTTTATTTGGTTTACTTGATGAGTTCGAAATAAAACGAAGGGGATGTTGAGAGATTTGTTGGGTTCAAATAAAATCACCCTCTTATATATATTAGTGGAATGAGATTAGTCGATTGATTTGGATTTTACAATTGTTGGAAACTTTCTCCATCTTTGTGTCGTGATTAGGCGCAAAGGAATACTCCATCTCACTAAGAGTCCGCTTAAGTGGAGGAGTATTCTATTTGAAGGCACTATCATCTTTATAGAAATTTCTCCTCTTTAACCCAACAGTTATGAAATGGAAACTAATCATAGTAGTCCAGTTAGGCAGTGACATCTTTGACATGATCATCAAAGCCATCGTTATAGGCTTTGTCAATAGCATCATCACTCTATTTCTTCTAAAATTCCTTTTCCCTAATAAAGGATTCCCTCGCCTGAAGAAGAGAGTTATTGTCTACCAGCACCAACTCATTGGATTTTCAAACCCCAATGAGTTTGTAATTGGTCAAACTCAAGGCGGTCTTAAAGGTGTAACTCTCCTTTATCATGTCCTGTTTTTTTGTTCAATATGTCCTTTAATTGGTCAGTCAGCCCAATGCTCTTATTATCTTTTTTAAATAGATGATTTTTCATCTGATTATCATGCTCATGCAAGATGTAGTTCCGTTCGAACAACTAAACGGCTTTATTGGCCAACTCCTATAAGGTCTACATTGCATGCAAAAAATATAAGTATAAATGGTTGGATAGTGCCAATGAAAGCTCATTTACTTGGAATTTTTTTCAAAGGAAATAAGTCTGACCAACACCAGCTACTGCATACCTTCCTTGAGGAGACGATCCTCACCATGAGTTTTATATCCGACATGCCCAAATGGAGCATGCTTGCCCTACTCATTACAAAACTAAGATCAACACTACGAAAAAGCGAGTCGGCTAAGGTAACGAGATCATTTCCCTTTAAGTGGCGAATACTGAGGGCGGTAATTGGTAAGATGAAGAGAAGCTTATGAGGCACTCTACTTGAGACAATCACCAAGGCCTACTCGATAGATCCCCTAATGGCTTGTCCATTTGGCCTTCTCGACTTATTTATTTATTTATTTATTCTATCCCACTCTCTTTATATATATTCATCATCAATCTCCACCGTTTATGGCCCTTGAAGTCTAAGATGGGGGTGATGTTATCCTTTCCTTTATTCAAATTGTCCTTAACGGCCTTCAAGTCCACGAGAGGTCAATGATAGTGGTTTTTTTCCATCTCATCTTTGGATATAGGGGTATGGACAGTCTCGTAATAATGGATATGCTCCAATTTTTTGCTCCTTTTGAGATTGACTTCAGATTGAGGGTTGAACTCTTTCAAATGAGAACAATGGTTCAGGCTCATACGGTTGATTATCTTGTTGGCGATCAGATATAGTTGCCTTTGAGTGACTAGTGATATCGTAAATGGGTGGATCAATCACATACACATGTGTCCCCTATCTACATTCATAATAATGAGAAATATTGGAGTGCTTTCATCACCGAACTTTGTGTAATCATCTAAAGTGAGAGTATGGACATTCGTAAAGTTGGGGGTAGAGGATAATGTTAACTCGTATCCTATAATCATCTAAAGTGAGAGTAAGGATATTCGTAAAGTTTGGGGTAGAGGATAATGTTAACTCATATCCTAAAATCATATGGGATGATCTTTAAGAGTATTGGACGTCGGGACTGGTCCCATTCATCCAAACTTTTTCCGATCGGCTAAATTCACGTGAAATTGTTATGGTCCTTTTTTATTATAGGAATCTGCACATAATGAAACCAAAGGCTGGTTGGTTCAAGAATTGGCATATCATAATAGAAAATAAGTGTTAATGGAACTACCAGGTGAGATGGTCCTCACAAGGATAGTGCACCCTTGTAGTTGCCCCCTTCTTCATAAAGGGACTCAATTTAACCATCGCAATTATAGAGGGAGGAGTATGTTTCCCTTAAATTCCATACAGGTCCTTTATTTTAAGAGTGATGTTAATTATAACGTTTGTAAGGATATTGTACTTGGCACGAAAAATCCTTGAAATTTTTTTCAGAGGAAAGCTCATTTTATATCAAATCTTTCACAATCATAAATGAGGAAAAACAATATTTTTAAAAAGGATGAAGGTTTATGAAAATATCTGAAAGGTTCTCAGAGAGTAGGAATGGCGGAAGAATAAAATTAGGGTACCTAAGAATGAAATTAAAGACAAAGGGTCTTGAAGACTTAATAAGTAAAGCGATAAATAACAAAGGGACAATGCTTTGTTTTTAGTGTTACTCCCTCCCCCCCCCCCCCCCCCCCCACACACACACACACCACACACCACACCCCAAGACATGCTTGATGCTCCATGTTTTCCTAGGCATGCATCAGACAATGCATATAATCCTAGTGTCTCTGGATTATATACAAAGGTAGATCATAACCGCATTCATACTATGATGAAGTAGGACACATGTCAACACTGTAGAGTGCCATTACGGCATGCATTTATCAAATCAATTATATTATTATGCCAACCATGCCCAAAGGCTGACTCAGCCTAATCATGGGGACAAATAAAGGAGGGATTAATAGACTTGTCCCACAAAACAAGACGTGGTAGAGAAGTTCCCAAATCACCTTGATCCCTAATTGGGCATCAATGTGAACTTGTGTTAGCATCCGATATACCATAAGCAACCTGGATGACCAAAAGAAGATCACTCAAAATGCCCATAGTCTAATGGATTATATTTTTTATAGTTTCCTACCATATATCCTCTATTACACCCATAATAGACTCAACAGAGACGAATCCTTACAAACATTATAACATATAATAATTGTGGAGCGTTAGGACTCTATTATATTATCAATAAGACCCCCACCCCCCACCCCACCCACACACACCAAATACCACCAATAATGAGCAGAACATATATTGATAATCTATTATACGCAAAATATATGTAATCTTGGCCTGGACTCTGAAATACAGATCCCCTTACTCGAGGCTTGACCAATGTATTAAGATATCTCTCTTTTTAGACATAGGCCAGTTTGTCTTACTGAACCACATTAAACCTTGTGTTCATTTACTTTCCTTCATACCATCTTAGGGAAAATTGGTAAATTTAGAAATTGTAGATTCAGATTCCCTGATATATATACCGAGAGGAGGAGAGAGCAGAGGATTATTTTTCGAGATGAGGAGAGAGAGTCAAGAAAGATGGAGACTATTTGGTCATGGTGGTTAGGAGTGTTAGGGTTTATGTTTTTTCGGTTAGAGTTTTTCAGTTAAAGATAGAATGAGAAAGTTAGAGAGATAATGAGATGTAAAAATGGCTTAAAATTATATTAAGGGTCTATATACCCTTTAACTTTTGAGTGTCCTTTAGTATGGTGGTAGAAAGAAGACAAAACTTGAAAAGAGTTCCACCTTGACTTGGATCTCGGCCCTCTTCCCCTTATAAATATAGACCTCTGCACCATCTAGAGTCATCTCATAGCACACTATTTCTAAGGAGGGAGAAAAAATCCTAAATTTCCTTTATTCATATTTTCTCACAAAAGTTCTGGGCACACAATAAAGCAATTCTAGGTTGTTTAAGAAAAGATTCAAAAGGAAGCTTTAATAGGAGCATTCAAGTCACCTTATTCCATTTAATTGTAATAGACAAAGGTTAGTTTTGATCATAGTTATAAAGAACATATGATTTTGTGATTGCATGAAGATTAAAATTCTTGGATTCATGACAAAATTGTTTTAAACACGATGTAACATTATGGTTTATATCCGGTTTTATGATTAACAATACAGTCTTGACTAACATATGGTATCAGAGCTTTCGGTTTATAATCTCATGCTTTTCTTTGATGAAAATTTCCTTATAGCAGTTCTGAACTTTGATGATTTGCATCTGGAAATCTGGATTTTTTTTTCTTTTGATAAATATGGAAATTTGGAATTTTTTCTTTTCTGATAAATCTGGAAATCTAGAATTTTTTGAAAAAACTGGAAATCTGAAATTTTAATCAATCTGGTAATCATACACTAATATGGAATTAGTAATTCGAATTTTTGTTATGTATGATATTAAGAATGAAATTACTGTATACAGTCCTTAATCTTATGATAACTGTCCCATTCTTGTTCAACTCATTTTTCGTGTTATTAGAACCCTAATGTGTCGTTAGCATGATTTTGTATTGTTTCAAGTTTGTGTAAGCGTTATGGAAAACACTTTTATTAATCATGATAAGAAAACGAATATGTTTTTAAGATTAATTAAGTGAAAACTGTGATTCGACGCAAAACAGATTTGCGGGAGAATTTTTTTGGGGCGTAGTGAATAGTGTTTTTCGAAATATTTGATGTTCGATTGACTTGAAACTTTGTGGGTTGACTGGAAATGGGCCAAGGATCGAATTTCACGGCCTTTGGCCGTGATGTAATGTGTTTTTCGACAATCCGAGTCTGTTAAGGACCTCAAAATTCCGTTTTTGCCGTTTTAGAAAATAATCTCGGGGTTTATAGCTCTTTACAGAAAATTAATATTAACGTTCCGCAAAAGGTTTTGGTTTTCTGACATGTTTTACTTCGATTCTATAGTGAAAACTCATTTTTGCCATTTTTGGCAAAATTCATGTATTATATGTTTTTACTATACCTGGGAAATTATGTTTTTAAGGCATTTAAGCTGCTATTGGTATCTTGGTGATTACTTGTAGATAACGTATTATAGTTAATATTTAATGTATGATTAACTATATTTAAGTTGGGACATGTAAGCAATTATTCATTTGAGTTAAGTCAAAGGTCAAACACAGGCTGAGACTGCATGTACGAATAATACACTTACAATCATTAAACGTTTATTCTAATGTTAGTTATAAAATTGGATTGAGGCGCAACACATGCTAATATTTGAATTAAACAACATTAGAAGTCGTTTTGTGAAAACAGAATAGTTGACATTAAGTCCATTAATCATGGGATTAAATGTTTAGACTGAAAAAATCGTTACTAAAGCCGTTTATGAAAATAAACTATTTAAGTAACTCCGAGATGTTTTTTGAAGAAACTCTTTTCTTAAATCAAAAAGAATTAATCACAAGATGTGTTTAATAAAATAGTATGTACGAGATCTGTTCAAGATTTAAGCAACAAGTTTTAAAAAAATAATTTAAACCAGTTTTAAACACAGCACAACCAAGAATGAGATGAGAAAATGTAGAAGGCTTTTGTTCACAATTTTTACGTGGTAAAACCTCACCAATTGAGGAAACATCCACGACTTCCTCTACGGAGTAAAATTAAAAATCCACTAAAATAAATATATGTGTTACAAACTATATAACTAAGATGCAAACAACAGACCTATATAAGTTTAGGAATGTACCCTCTGGTGTCCTCAAGCTTCTCTGCAGTTCTGATTGTAGATGTAGTTCTCCCAGTTTGTCAACTTTTGATTTGTTCCAGCACTTTACGTCGACTTATGTTCTCAAGATCTTATCACCAACACTTTTCGTGTTGTAGGGTGTAAGTGTTTGTGAAGGTGCTCTCTAACACATGCATGCACACACACACACACTTATTAAGTACAAACAGTCCTAACAAATTACAGTTTACACTATATGCAGTGATCTTTTCTTTTTCTTTCTTCTTAGAAAACTTTGAACCTTTTTGACCTTTCAAACTATCCCAGAATCCACGGATACCTTGCTAGGAAGACAGACAAGGTCTTAATCAATCTCAGAATTTAAAACAAAAACTTTTTGAGATTGAAAACCTCCAAGTGAGATTCCAAACTAGGTCAAAGGTTTAGTTTACAAGAACAAGAAACAAAAAGCATTTTATTGTTGATTTCAAAGTAAGAAAACATTTTAGAGAAAACAATCAACAATATATTTCTTAAGATGAGAAATAAAATGAAACTAAGTGTAATGTAACATGAATAACTCAGATCTGAGATTTCTATGGAAACAAAAACTAGATCTAAGTAAAAGTCTAAGTTGGAAATAAGATCTCACGAACACAAGGTTACAGCAACCAAAATAACTCAACTCAAACTCTCAAACACTCAAGAACACTCAGGATGGTGTTTTTGGCTATGGTGTTTTTGAAGAAGTGTTTGGGTTAGGTTTGAAGAGGATTTGGACAAAGTTAGGGTTTCTAACTTTCTTCTCTCTCTGGTTTCTCTCTTCTCTCTCTTCTCTCTTCTCTCTCTTCTCTCTCAAAACTTAGAGGAAATGAAAATGGCAAAAATCTTCGAAGTCTGAGAGAAGGCCCCTTTTTATAGGGTGAGAGGAAGGTTCGAGATAACTGATCCAAACCAAGGGCTGAGATTGAGTCAATTTAGATTGACTTAAATCTAATGGCTCACACAAGGCGGTGCTTAAACGAGCGCTGATTGGCTTAAAAAGGTTACACGGGGATCCATCAAGGCAACATAGAGACCACTGATAAGAAATGATCCAAGGGCTGATAACACACGCTCCTATTGTCTCAGTAAAGAAACACAAAACTAACCAATCAAAGGCAGACAGGTGTTAGCAAGTTATAGGATGTTAAACGCGCATCAAAACTAATTACAAGGACAACCCTGAAGTCTCTGCCGCTTTCGAATTCTACCCAAGGTAACTTTAGGCCATAAAATACAACAAGTCATATTAAGAGATTGACCCCAAAACTTTATAAAACAAGTTTTAATTATTAAAAACATGATTTAAAAATGTTTAAAAAATCCCAAAAAATTATTAAAAATCAAACTTAGGGATTTAAACACACACAACACATGTACACACATACTTATGCAATATGTTGTGAAAAAGATGAATTCTAAGTGTGTGAGTATTGGCAATAGTCTCTTGATCATAACAAGAAAGAGAGATGAATAGGCAATCCAACTTCTGAGGCTCTTTGGTTTCTAGGTAGACACAATTTTGTCACAATTTCCAAACTAGATGAGCACTTATACAATGTAGACTCAAGTGAGTCAAAGGTATAAGGGCTTCAATCTCCCCCTTTGGAAATATGAGACAAAATCTCCTTTGAGTCATCTTGGACTCGTAGGGCAACAAAAAAAATAAAAACTTATTCCTATCAAAATTCTATCTACCCAAATCCTAGAAATCAAAAAGTACATAACTCAACTAAGTACATTTGAATACCCTATTACAACTGTAAAGAGTAACTGTACAACCTGCAATAATTCACTAAGATCAACCTATTTAGAATATGCAAGAGTTGATTAGACTCAAATTTCTCCCCCATTTTGTCTCAAATGGACAAAGGGAAAAACTTGGATAAACAGCAAAAATATTAATCAACATAAACCATACCAATAGATTTACGTAATGAAATGAATCTATTATAGTCTAGAGGTTTGGTAAACATATCTGCGAGTTTTATATCAGTAGGAAGATAATTGATTTCTAGCTCCTTCGATTCAACCAATTCACGTATAAAATGATGTCTTATTTTAATATGCTTAGTTCGCGAGTGTTGAACAGGATTTTTAGAAATACTAATCGCACTTTGATTATCACAATAGAGATGTAATTGGTTTTCTTGAATACCATAATCACTTAGCATTTGTTTAAGCCACATTAATTAAGCACAACAGCTGCCAGCGGCTATGTATTCAGATTCAGCTGTTGAGAGTGATGTGCAGTTTTATTTTTTACTACTCCATCCTACCAAGTTATTACCTATATAATGGCATGCTCCTGAAGTGATTTTACTATCATCAGTACACCCAGCCCAGTCAGCATCAGTGTACCCAATTATAGTGCTTGGTGTGTCATTAGTGTACCAAAGACCTAGATTTAGAGTGCCATTTACATATTTAATGATACGTTTAACAGCATTCAAGTGGCTCTCTTTAGGATTACTTTGATATCTAGCACATACACACACAGCATACATAATATCAGGACACGAGGCAGTAAGATATAGTAAAGAGCCTATCATACTACGATATAGAGTAGGATCTACAGATGTTCCATTGTCATCTTTAAACAGTTTTAGCGTAGTACTCATGGGCGTTTTAGCATTTTTAGCACACTCAAGGCCGAATTTCTTAACGATCTCTAAAGCGTACTTAGATTGCGAAACAAATAATCCTTCTGGATTTTGTTTGACTTTGAGACCTAGAAAGAACTGTAACTCCCCCATAAGGGACATCTGAAATTCCTTGCTCATAATTTCAGAAAAGGATTTTACTTCTGAGGTAGAAGTTAATCCAAATATAATATCGTCTACATAAACTTGAGCAATAGTAATGTGTTTGTCAAAACGTTTGACAAATAAAGTTTGGTCATTTCCACCTCTTTTGAAACCTTTTTCCAAAAGAAAATTGGAAAGTCGCTCATACCAAGCTCTAGGAGCTTGTTTAAGGCCATATAAAGCCTTTTTCAAACGAAATACATGATTTGGATGCTTAGGGACAATGAACCCTTTAGGTTGTTCTACATAGGTTTCCTCAGCCAGTATTCCATTTAGGAACGCAGATTTGACATCCATTTGATATAATGTAAAACGCATATGATAAGCTATTGCGAAAAGCAGACGAACTGATTCTAAACGAGTAACAGGGGCAAAGGTCTCGTTAAAATCAATTCCTTCTATTTGGGAGTATCCTTGAGCAACTAATCTAGCTTTATTTCTAATTATTATCCCATTTTCATCAGTTTTATTTTTGAAAATCCAACGAGTACCAACAACCTTTTTGTGATCAGGACGTGGAACAAGATACCAAACATTATGAATGACAAATTGTCAAAGTTCATCCTGCATAGCAGAAATCCAGTGAGAGTCATTCAATGCCTCATTTACATTCTTTGGTTCCAAAAGGGAAACAAAACATGCATAATGTGCATAATTTCTAAGTTGGGATCTTGTACGCACTGGCTCACTAGGGTTGCCAACTACGTTGTTTATGGGATGATCTTTAGAAACCGAATTAGGTACTTCATGTGTATCAATAGGTAATGAATTATCTATTTCAGAAGGGTCATTTTCTAAAATATTTGAGGACTCTTCTTCAATAGGTAATTCACCTGTCTTGCTTTCTACAGTAGTGTCACTGACAATTACATTTATGGATTCCATCATGGTTTTAGTACGAATATTATACACTCGATAAGCTCTACTGTTAGGAGAATATCCTAGAAATATGGCTTTATCTCCCCGGCTCTCAAATTTAGATAAGTGTTCCCTATCTTTGCATACATAAGAAGTACTGCCAAAGGTTCTAAGATATTTGAGATTAGGCTTCTTATTGTACCAAAGTTCATAAGGGGTTTGTTTGGAATTCTTTCTAAGATAGACCCTATTATTGATGTGACACGCAGTACGAATAGATTCTACCCAAAAATATTTAGGTAAGTTCTTGGCATGTAACATGACACATGCCATCTCTTGCAAGGAACGATTCTTTCTCTCGGCGATTCCATTTTGTTGAGGAGTCTTAGGAACACTGAACTCATGTTTGTAACCATTATAGTCACAGTATTCTACAATACCGGTGTCTTTGAATTCACCACCTCTATCACTACTGATTCGATTTACTTGAATGTCCTTTTCATTTTCAATCCTGAGAAGAATTTTTAGGAATGTCTGAAAAGTGTCAGATTTTTGTTTTAGAAAGGCTACCCAAGTAAATCTAGTGAAGTCATCAACCATAACTAGGATGTAACTGTGTCCACAAAGACTAACAGTTTGGGAGGGACCCATTAGGTCCATATGGATGAGTTCTAAGGGATTAGAGGTGAGAATGTCTTTGACTTTCTTATGAGGGGCCTTAATAATTTTACCTTCTTGACAGGAACCACAAACAATATTATGAATGGGTTTAATTTTTGGAATTCCTCTTACTATGTCTTGAGTAGACAATTTACTAAGATTATCGTAATTTATGTGACCCATTCTATTATGCCATACCTCGTTGTCATCCATTCTGGCAACATTACAAGTTTCAGAATTGTTCTTGACAGTGTAACAGTTGTCAAGAGTTCTGAATCCAGTAATTATGCATTCACCTTTTTCATTTAAAATCTTATAATTGTTCTTTGAAAAGGTAACAGTATGGTCTGAGTCACAAAATTGCGAAATGCTAAGTAAGTTGGACTTTAGACCTTTAACTAGAAGAACATCTTTAAGAGTAGGAAGTCCATCTTCTTGGAGAGTTCCTTTGCCTATGATTTGAGATGAAGCTCCATCACCAAAAATGACTTTACCACCAGCATATCTGGTTTTGTTTAAAAGTTTAGTTTCATCTCCTGTCATATGCTTATAACATCCAGAGTCTAAATACCAACCAGATGATGTGTGTCCGGCTTTTAAAGTAGTAACAACAATATTACACTTCATCTGAGGTAAAAGATCATCTTTTCTAATCCAAATTGCTCTAGTTTTCAACTTGCGCTTATTAGCTCTCAACCCATAAAATTTGCGAGCTTTAGATTTTTGCTGAAAAATGTTTTGCGCATGATTTTGAATTTTGTGAAAGACTTGAGCATTTAGTTTAGGAAAATGCTTAGGATTCCTTCTAGGGAATGTTCTTTTAGGTTTGGTCTTTCTCTTTCTATAGTTAGAGTTTTTATCTGGCTGTCTAGGAAGTATATAATTGTTTCGACTCCTCCTAGAATAGTTATAGTTTTGGTAAGTACGAGGATTATAGATAGGTTTGAGAAGTCTCCTAGCATAGCAACCATCGAAAGAATGACCATATATGTCACAGTAGGAGCAATAAATATTGCTCAAGATGGGGGTCTCCTTAGGAAAGTCTCTAAACAAAGGTTTAATAGAGTTTTGAGGCTGAACTCTATTTCTAGGTGGAAGAGGTTTGAATGTAGACTCATTCTTCCTAATAAAAGGACAGACGTATTTAGCCTTAGGTGAACTTTTAATCTTAGAGCAACTTGATTCCCAACGTTAAAACTTTGATTTTTCGAATCAAACTCAGTTTTTATGGAATGAAAATTTGGGCATGTTTCAATAGGTCTTTTGCCTCCTGACACAAACTTGATAGGTTCAAAATGTTTTGTTTGTGTTTTCAAATTGGGACAAAATCCTATACCAGTTCGATCATCAGAATTGGTTTTAGATTCAACAACAAATTCATTAAAACAGTTAGAATTATTTTCAAATTTTGTAAATTTTTTGAAAACAGTTGCTGTCTTTTCTTTGGTTTGTTCCAATTCTAACAATGTCCCTTTGTATTTTTTCTCCAGAATTTCATTTGTTTCAGTCAAATTTTTTAGTTTTTCATCAAAAAATTTAATTTCACTTTCATGAGTTAAACATTGGGTAGTGTACTCTTCAGCATTCAGTTTAACCATCAGGCTTAAATCTTCCAATTTCTTGGTAAGATCTTTAACAGTCTTCTCTAGTCTAGCATTTTTCTTGAGAGTCTTAGTGTAAAGTGTGTGAATGTCTGGGAGGTCTTCATTGTTCGAATCACTAAGTGTGGTGTGTGGAGTGACCCCTAACGATTCATTTGTTAAACTCACACACCCATTGACATCGTCATTATCGCCATCCCTTTGACTCACACACCGCGAGGTAGTACATGCAAAATTCTCAGTAATCAAAGCATCTAAGCCAGTAATAACCACATTCGAAGTATCAGTCATAGAATTATTTGGTTCATCCTCATTAACAAACATGGGCATGTCATCATTATAAATAATCTTGGCAAAGAAGGACATGCAAGGATCAAAAGCATCTGATGACTCAGGTTCCTCATTTTCAGAGTCACTTGAATCATCCCATGTTTTGCAGATGTTAGCTCTGGTATGTTTGTTTTGAGTGTTCAAATTAACTCTAAAATCTTGTGCAATGTTTCCCAGTTTACCACATCTATAGCATTCAGTTTTCTTAAGGTCTCTATTAGGTCTAGCGTGAGAGTCCTTGTGATTCTTGTCATTATTTTTCTCATGAGGTCTGTGACTAGAGGGAGTTGGATAATTTGACTTGCCTTATTTATTTGCCACTTTGTTTCTAAACTTAATGATTTTCTTGAACTGTTTAGTCATTAAGGCAATCTGATTGTCCAAGCTCTCTACATCGCAGTCCTCATCAGATTCAACAATGGGAGTATTAAACTCAGGTTTAATTAATTTAGAAGAGAAACTTAGATTGGAACTAGTCTGTTTCCTATGGGATTGGGTTAACTTTTTCTTAAATTCCAGTTCCATTTCCACAGTTCTTAATTTACTACTAAGTAATTCAGGAGTGAGATTTATATCACACATTTCCTCAATAGCATATCTTTTATTATCAAACTTCTGTGGTAATGATCTCAGAATTTTAGATACAATTTCTTGTCTATCATAGGTTATCCCATTAGCATGCAGTTTGGTCACAATATCAGTCAGGTTCATATAGAAGTCATCAAATGATTTAGTTTCAGACATAATTAAGGAGTTATACTGCTGAATAAGCATTTGGGTTTTAGCAGCCTTAACTCTAGTGTCTCCTTCATGAGCAGTGACTAAGGTGTCCCAAGCTTCCTTAGAAGTGGTACAGGATGAGATTCTTTTGAACTCATGTTCATTTATAGACATAAATATAGCATTCTTTCCTTTATTGTTATTTCGAGAAACTTGTTTCTGTTCTTGAGTGAACTCACTTAGAGATTTCTTAACCCTCTCATTACTTCCTTCGTTGGCTGGTTTAGTAGGAAAAGTATAACCATTTTCAACAATGTCCCAGACATCATCTCCCAAAGTTCCTTGAATGAAAGCAATCATCCTTACTTTCTAGTAAGCAAAATTGGTTCCATCAAAGATTGGAGGTCTAGTCAAGTTACCAAATCTTTCATTTTTCTCGTCCATATTTGATTTTTAGAAAACAATTTCAGAAACACAGGATCTTTTAAAAGCAGTTTACAAAGCTCTGATACCAATTGAAAAAATTGTTACTAAAGTCGTTTATGAAAATAAACTACTTAAGTAACTCCGAGTTGTTTTTTGAAGAAACTCTTTTCTTAAGTCAAAAAGGATTAATCACAAGAAGTGTTTAATAAAATAGTATGTACGAGATATGTTCAAGATTTAAGCAACAAGTTTTAAAAAAATAATTTAAACCAGTTTTAAACACAGCACAACCAAGAATGAGATGAGAAAATGTAGAAGGCTTTTGTTCACAATTTTTACGTGGTAAAACCTCACCAATTGAGGAAACATCCACGACTCCCTCTACGGAGTAAAATTAAAAATCCACTAAAACAAATATATGTGTTACAAACTATATAACTAACATGCAAACAACTCAGACCTATATAAGTTTAGGAATGTACCCTCTGGTGTCCTCAAACTTCTCTGCAGTTCTGATTGTAGATGTAGTTCTCCCAGTTTATCAACTTTTGATTTGTTCCAGCACTTTACGTCGACTTATGTTCTCAAGATCTTATCACCAACACTTTTCGTGTTGTAGGGTATAAGTGTTTGTGAAGGTGCTCTCTAACACATGCATGCACACACACACACTTATTAAGTATAAACAGTCCTAACAAATTACAGTTTACACTATATGCAGTGATCTTTTCTTTTTCTTTCTTCTTAGAAAACTTTGAACCTTTTTGACCTTTCAAACTATCCCAGAATCCACGGATACCTTGCTAGGAAGACAGACAAGGTCTTAATCAATCTCAGAAATTAAAACAAAAACTTTTTGAGATTGAAAACCTCCAAGTGAGATTCCAAACTAGGTCAAAGGTTTAGTTTACAAGAACAAGAAACAGAAAGCATTTTATTGTTGATTTCAAAGTAAGAAAACGTTTTAGAGAAAACAATCAACAATATATTTCTCAAGATGAGAAATAAAATGAAACTAAGTGTAATGTAACATGAATAACTCAGATCTGAGATTTCTATGGAAACAGAAACTAGATCTAAGTAAAAGTCTAAGTTGGAAACAAGATCTCACGAACACAAGGTTACAGCAACCAATATAACTCAACTCAAACTCTTAAACACTCAAGAACACTCAGGATGGTATTTTTGGCTATGGTGTTTTTGAAGAAGTGTTTGGGTTAGGTTTGAAGAGGATTTGGACGAAGTTAGGGTTTTTAACTTTCTGCTCTCTCTGGTTTCTCTCTTCTCTCTCTTCTCTCTCAAAACTTAGAGGAAATGAAAATGGCAAAAATCTTCGAAGTCTGAGAGAAGGCCCCTTTTTATAGCGTGAGAGGAAGGTTCGAGATAACTGATCCAAACAAAGGGCTGAGATTGAGTCAATTTAGATTGACTTGAATCTAATGGCTCACACAAGACGGTGCTTAAACGAGCGTTGATTGGATTAAAAAGGTTACACGGGGATCCATCAAGGCAACATGCAGACCACTGATAAGAAATGATCCAAGGGCTGATAACACACGCTCCTATTGTCTCAGTAAAGAAACACAAAACTAACCAATCAAAGGCAGACAGGTGTTGGCAAGTTATGGGATGTTAAACGCGCGTCAAAACTAATTACAAGGATAACCCTGAAGTCTTTACCGCTTTCGGATTCTACCCAAGGTAACTTTAGGCCATAAAATACAACAAGTCATATTAAGAGATTGACCCCAAAACATTATAAAACAAGTTTTAATTATTAAAAACATGATTTAAAAATGTTTAAAAAATCCTAAAAAATTATTAAAAATCAAACTTAGGGATTTAAACACACACAACACATGTACACACATACTTATGCAATATGATGTGAAAAAGATGAATTCTAAGTGTGTGAGTGTTGGTAATAGTCTCTTGATCATAACAAGAAAGAGAGATGAATAGGCAATCCAACTTCTGAGGCTCTTTGGTTTCTAGGTAGACACAATTTTGTCACAATTTCCAAACTAGATGAGCACTTATACAATGTAGACTCAAGTGAGTCAAAGGAATAAGGGCTTCAAAACACAGATGCCAAAATTATGGGACCATGATAAATAAATTATAGGTTAGTATATCTTTACAATCTGAACAGTAAGTGATGATTAACACAGATTCCGTGATATTCAGATTGTAAATGAAATCTGCCAAAATTTTTAGTCAACAATTCAAAATTCGACCCTTGCAATTTTTATTGTGTGTAAAAATTTCATTTGTGAACATTGTTATTGATTGCAGTTCCCCTTAACCTGTATTTGCAAGCTCAATCCTATTCCAAATTTGATGGAACTAATTTTTCTGAATGGAATGAGCAAATTGAGTTCAGCCTAGGGGTTCTTGACCTAGACATGGCAATTATGTGTGATGAACCCACTGTTATTACCGATGCCAGTAGCGAGGATGAAATTATTGTCCATGAAGCATGGTCTCGATCCAATAGGCTGGCCCTTATGTTTATGCAAATGTGCATTGCTGCTAACATTAAGACCTCCCTACCTGAAACTATAAAAGCGAAAGAGTATGTGAACAACATTAAGAAACGCTTTCACACTGCTTATAAATCCCTTGCTGGGAAACTGATGGTTGACCTGACCACTATGAGGTTCGATGGTACTCGAACTATAAATGAGCACATTATAGAGATGACCAATCTGGTTGCTAGACTTAGAGTTTTGGGCATGATAGTGGATGAGTTTTTTCTCGTCAAATTCGTTCTAAAATCCCTACCTCCTGAGTATGGGCCTTTCCAAATCAATTACAACACTATAAAAGATAAGTGGAATGTAAATGATTTGCAAAGCATATTGGTATAGGAGGAAGGAAGACTTAAGTAATAGAATGGCCATGTGACTAAAGGACAGGTGGCAAATCTTACAGTCAAAGGAGCTGGCTTAAGAAGAAGTTCGACAAGGGCATTAAGAAAGGTCTTGGGCCGTCTCATCAAGCTGAACCATCAAATACAACTGTGAAGAAGGAAAAGAACGACAAGTGTCACTTCTGTAAAAAGAAGGGTTTCCAGAGGGATTGTCATAAACGAAAGGCCTGGTTCGAGAAAAAGGGTAAGCCCTTTATTTATGTTTGTTTCAAATCAACCCTTATTAACGCTCCTTCTAACCCTTGGTGGATTGATTATGGTTCCATGTGTCATATTTCTAATTCGATGTCGGGCTTCACTTCGATCCGCAAAACAAATCCAAATGAGCATTTTCTCTACATGGGCAATAAAGCGAAGGCTAAAATATAAGTTATTGGAGTCTTTTGCCTGATTTTAAGCAGTGGATTTATTTTAAATTTGCAAGAAACTTTTTATATTCCCACAGTTTCTAAGAATTTAATTTATGTTTCCAAACTTGCTTTAGACGGTTTTGCGATTGAATTTAAGTACAATGGTTTTGGTTTGATTAAAAATTCTAATAATGTTGGTTCTGGATTTTTATTAGATGGTTTATATCAATTGAATCTTGAAAAGAATTTTTCTGAAACCCTTGTGACCCTGCATCCTAATGTTGGTACGAAATGTACACTTATTGATGAAAAATCTGCTTACTTATGGCATAAAAGATTAGGGCACATATTCAGGCCGAGAATTGAAAGGCTCATTAAAGATGGAATACTCCATAACCTGGATTGGGCCAATTATTATGAATATGTGGACTGTATTTAAGGAAAACGGACCAAATATACAAAGAAAGGAGCCACAAGAAGCACCCAGCTACTTGAAATAATACATACAGACATATGTGGACCTTTTGATATTACATCCATTAGTGGAGAGAAATACTTCATCACCTTTATAGATGATTTTTCACGTTATTGCATTTTGTACATGTTGCATGATAAATCTCAGTCTGTGAATGTCGTTGAAATATACATTAATGAGGTTGAGAGGCAACTAGGAAAAAAGGTAAAAATTATTAGGTCTGATAGAGGTGGTGAATATTATGGTAGATATGATGATTCAGGGCAACGCCCTAGCCCATTTGCTAAACTCCTTAAAAAATTAGGTATTTGCGCCCAATACACAATGCCAGGATCACCTTGGTAGAATGGTGTAGCTGAAAGGCGTAATCGTACCCTTATAGAAATGGTTAGAAGTATGATAAGTAGGACCCAATTGCCTACATTTTTGTGGACACGTGCATTAAAGACCGCTGTATATATCTTAAATAGGGTTCCTAGTAAGTCAGTTTCAAAAACCCCATTTGAACTTTGGAAAGGATGGAAACCCGAATTAAGGTATTTACGTGTGTGGGGATGCCCAGTGGAAGCTAGAATCTATAACCCTCATGAAAAGAAATTGGATCCTAGGACATTATCATGTCATTTCATCGGGTATCCAGAAAAGTCGAAGGGATATAGATTCTACTGTCCTAATCATACAACTAGAATCATAGAAACTGGAAATGATAAATTCATTGAAGTAAGTGGGAGTATGAAAGAAAGGGAGGTAATCATTCGAGAAGTCGGGGTACAAATTCCTATACCCAGAGTTCATAAGATACATGGTGTTCCTAATGTATTTGTTGAACCGGTCATTGACCCAATCAATAACAATGAACAACAAGTGAATGATCAACCACTGAACAACCACATAATGAGACTATAACTGATGAAATTCTTGAAGCACCACAGGAAGTGCCATTAAGAATATCTCAAAGAGAAATGAGATCGGCAATTCCCTATGATTATGTGGTATGCCTTCAAGAGATCAAATTTAACATAGGGAATATTAATGATCCAGTTTCTTATGAAAAAGATGTAAATAATGATGATTCCGATAAATGGATTAATGCCATGAATGAAGAAATAAAATCTATGAATTACAATAAAGTTTGGGAGTTGGTTGAATTGCGAGAAGGACAAAAACGAGTTGGGCGCAAGTGGATTTTTAAGACCAAACTTGACTCAAAAGGAAATATCGAACGACATAAAGCTAGACTTTTTGCCAAAGGTTTTAATTAATGAGAAGGCATTGATTATAATGAGACCTTCTCTCCAGTTTCAAAGAAAGACTCATTAAGAATCATATTAGCATTGGTGGCTCATCATGATTTGGAGTTGCACCAAATGGACGTAAAAATAGCTTTTCTAAATGGGAGTTTAGTAGAATAAGTCTACATGCCACAAGGCTTCATAAAGGAAGGAAAGGAAAACATGGTATGTATGTTAAAGAAGTCAATATATGGTCTAAAGCAAGCTTCTCATCAATGGTACATTAAGTTCCACGATACCACTACTTCCTTTGGGTTTAAGGAAAACACTGTTGATCGGTGTATATACCTGAAGATCAGTGGGAGTAAGTTTGTGTTTTTAGTACTATATGTTGATGACTTACTTATCGTCAGCAGTGATCTTGGTTTATTAAGTGAAACCAAGAAGTACCTTTCTAAAAACTTTGAAATGAAAGATTTAGGTGAGACATCCTCCGTGAGTGGGATAGAAATATCTCGGGATAGATCACGAGGAACGTTGGGATTGTCTTATAAAGCTTACATTAACAAAGTTTTAGAAAGATTTAGCATGCAAAATTACAATCCCATTTATGTTCCGCTTCAGAAAGGGGATAAGTTCAGCTTAATTCAATGCCCTATAAGTGATTTAGAAAGGGAGCACATGAAAGGTGTGCCTTATGCTTCACTCGTAGGGAGCTTGTTGTATGCACAAGTCTGCACTAAGTCGGACATCAGTTTTGCCATTGAGATGCTAGGCAGATATCAAAGCAATCAGGGGATTTACCATTGGAAAGATGCAAAGAAAGTGCTGAGGTACCTACAAGGGACCAAGGATTACATGCTCACATATCGAAAGACTGATGACCTTGAGGTGATTGGTTATTCAGACTCAGATTTTGGGGGCTGCCTTGACAGTAAGAAGAACACTTCGGGTTATGTCTTTCTTATGGCTGGAGGAGTCGTTTCAGGGAAAAGTGTTAAGCAAAGCATCATTGCATCGTCTATTATGGAGGCTAAATACGTAGCTTGCTTCGAAACTACAAATCATGGATTATGACTGCGAAACTTTATTTCAGGACTTAGAATTATGGGGTCAATATCTAAGCCGCTGGAGATTTATTGTGATAATGTCGCAGCAATATTCTTCTCGAAGAATGATGGGTATACTAAGGCAGCTAAGCATATTGAGATGAAATACCTATCAGTGAAAGAAGAAGTTCAGAAACAAAGAGTGTCAATTGATCACATTAGTACGCGTGATAACATAGCAGATCCTCTTACGAAAGGACTATCTTCGAAGACCTTTATGGAACATGTCAAAGAGATGGGTCTCGATTAGTTGATTATGATTGTTATTTGGCTTAGTAGTTTAACACTATTACTTGAATTCAATAAAAGTGTTTCTGATTTCTATTATTTCTGTCTTTTGTGTATGCATGCATATAATTATGAATTATTGTTGAAATAAATAGTCCTTATTCAAAAGGACATTATGAGGCCATTATGATACCCAATATTAAAGTCTTAGTTGAATGAAACATTGGTGTTGTGGTACATGGAAGGAACCATGCTCTTGAATAGCATGGAACCGTCATGACTCGCATCCGTGAATCATTTGATTTAGCAAACTATATTTATCAATGATTGTGCACCTTATGATACCTAATCTAATTATACGAATTATTAAGACCAAGTGGGAGACTGTTGAAAATTAATATTAAGTGTTGAAATCAATTAATTAATTTTAATTATATTAAATTCCGAATTTCCCATTTATGTGGTCTTGATAAATGTCAGATAATTAATTAGGAATGTGATAAATAAAGATATTAAAAGATTGGGTAAATCTTATCCGTTAGTCACATGATGGTTAGTGACATTAGTGAGAGACTTGAAAAGAGTCACACCTTGACTAGGATTTCGGCCCTCTTCCCCTTATAAATAGAGGCCTCTACACCATCTAGAGTCATCTCATAACAACATTGTTTCCAAGGAGGGAGAGAAAATCCGAAATTCCATTTATTCGTGTTTTCTCACAAAAGTTCTGGGCACACAATAAAGCAATTATGGGCTGTTCAAGAAGAGATTCAGAGGAAGCTTTAATAGAAGCACTCAAGTCACCTTATTCCAATTATTTGCAATAGACAAAGGTTAGTTTTGATCATATTTATAAATAACTTATGATTTTGTGATTGCATGAAGATTAAACATCCTGGATTCATGACAAAACTGTTTTAAACATGATGTAACATTATGGATTATATCCGGTTTTATGATTAACAAAACAGTCTTGACTAACAAAAATGACATATTTATAGTGTTAGGAATAAGTGAGGGAAGAGACAAAAATAGGGGTTTCTTTTAATGACACCCTTTCCTTAAATGAACTACACTATGTTCAGCAGTTCTTAATGTATATATACGGAAAGCATGTGGAATGGGGTCAATTGTGAAGCACATCTTATATGTTATTATAATCATTTATCTACTACTAAAAGAGTTGTTCATCAATATTCTACAGTGGAGCTACTTAGAAACGGGATTTTGTTGTTATTTTAGGCATACATTCATTTCCCGGCGCAGACCAATTGTCGTGCATTTGGACGTTTCTTAATAATTGGAATTGTCACGAAATTAACAAACTCTTAACAGCTACTTATTGTATCAACTGACTAGTTTTTTGAATTCTTTATATAAAGCGACAATTGCAACCAATTTCACTATTAATATCCATCTTGAATTTATAAATATAAGTTGTGAAATTTAAGCTATTTTCTAATGCGATAATGTTTTCTTCATCCTACGACTCCCTTCATAGAAATCTTAGATCGAGTGATGGTTAGTTCCCCTATTTTAGAGCTCGAGAAAGAACAAAATTGGTGGTGTTGTAGAAGATATGTACATGACTGAAAGGTTGTCAAAAGAGATATGGATACAAGGCACATGTAATTAATGAAACAATATTTTATTGTAGATAGAACTTACGAAACCAAGATCTCCTGAGGTCTTTTCTGCATGCGACGCTTGTTGTTCCTCTGTCGTTTTGAGGGATTCTCTTCTTACAAGGACTGTTATGTAAGGAAGAGAGACACACGAAAAAAAAATGGAGTATTTCTAGCATGTATAAAATGACTGCAACTCTTTGAATGCTCGCATACGGGTGCTCAACCAATTTAGTTGAAAAGAATGTCTAAATTTCAGATAATACTTTCATTGAGATGTTGAAGCGGTTTTGTGATGACGTGTACGTCGTGTATTGACTAAATACTTAACGACACCTATGACCTAGTATGTCCAACCATTGCTCGCAAAAGGGGAGAAATGGGGTTTCCCATGCATACTAGGTACCATAAAGATACCAAGTTGCTTGGCAGAGGACACGTCGAGGTCACCACAAAAGGATACAATTATAAAAACTCCCGTGATATATGGTTTTGGCACGCATTTTTGTATATGCCGGGGTCGAACAATGATTCAAACATTTTTTACTAGCCGGATATTTTTTAGGAGCTTATACACGACAAAGCCATTCAATGCAATTATGTTATCAACAAATGTCCGTATGACATGGGTTACTACCTCGTTGACGGAAGATACTCGAAATTGTCAACTTTTGCCCAAACAACTTCACGATCGCAGATTGCATAACATAAACACTTCTCATAGTGTCAGGAGGGTGTGAAGAAGGATATGGAACGATCTTTTGGTATATTACAACCTCGCGTTGTCATTGTCAAAGGATCAACTCATTTTTTATATGGTGACAATTTAGGGCGGACCATGATGGCTTTGTGTTATTCTTCACAACATGATCGTCGAAGATGAATGGGACAATGCAGATCTCGACCCATGACAACCTAATACTCGGGAAGGCGAGAGAAAACTTGTTGAACTGCTCAACTGCAATGACATAAAGATTGCAGCGCCAGCACTTTCACATTCTTGCCGTGACTTAATAACAATTTTAGCTTAGCACTTAAATTGACAAGATTTGTGAATTTTGCGCAGCGGCATGTAGTGCTTTTTTCCATATGTATTTCTTTAATTGTAATCGACATTGAGAAAATGACAAATATAAACTTGTATTACCCGTCGCTCTTATTAAATGAAGTTGGCCCTTCAAATTTGTTAATTTTAATCGCCTTTGGGGATTTGTAATTTTTTTTAAATGGCCATGTCACGACATTTCAACTACTGCAATATACCCTCTCACAATAGTTGCTATGTTGTGTGAAACTCGGCATTACTCTATCAACTCTTGCAAATTTGAGAGCATTTTGCTATTAAATTTATAAATTTTTCTAAAATATGGTTGATATTTTGCTCGATATCGTGGATATGGTTTGACAAACTATTACTTGACTTGTACTAAGTGGGAATTTGCTGAAATTTGATGATACTAATTAGACATGACTTTTGTGTTAAATTTTAATAAACCTTTGTTAACATTTGGAATGATACAAATCCATAAGTTCACAAGTTCTCATAAAAACTTGTATACACACACATTGTTAGACTCTAAAGCATACCATATATTTAAAATACTACATAAAAAAACAATCAAAAATGAATGATGATTTTGTTGGAGTGCTTCTTAAGTGGGAGATCATCAAATTACATCAAAAACTTCGAACTTTTTAGATAATCTCGTCACTATAAAAATGTTATATTGAAAAATTCATATTTTTTTATAATTTAGAAAAAAAAATGGGTCTGCTTTAGAGCATGACTACATATATACGGGTATCAAATTATTAATTGTGGGTGTGGTGTCATGTTTGAATCTTGTTATTTTGGATTTCTATCAATTATTAGCCTTAATTAGTGGCCTTTGCTCAAATTACTTCATTAGTCATGTTAAATAACATGATACTAACATGTTTGTTATTAAAAGTGGAGA
This sequence comes from Sambucus nigra, assembly GCA_949130495.1. NCBI lineage: Eukaryota > Viridiplantae > Streptophyta > Magnoliopsida > Dipsacales > Adoxaceae > Sambucus > Sambucus nigra. The sequence continues at coordinate 406,133,322 of OX422222.1, forward strand.
TCATGCTAACAAGTGAAACGTGTAAATCAAAAACTCGAAAATAGGTCATTTCGCACTGAACACACAGGCCATGAACTTAAAATAATATTATTATTACTATTATTATTATTGTTGTTATTATTATTTAGTTCTAGTTACTTGTAAACAAATTAGAATATACTCTTTCACCACAAAATTTAAACAATACCCCCCTCAAGAAATTGAAATAATCAATCACAAACACAAACATCATATCCTTCTTAGGGTGTCTTTGGGAAGCCCAATTTCATGCCTTCGGATTAGAAAAAAAATTCAGTTTAATTTTTACATTTTTTAACTAAAAATATTTTCCAATTCCAAGCTATGGTAATTCAATTCTCAAACACACCCTTGATCTTGAACAAATAAACTTAATCCACTCCACCTGGCAAACAGATGGTTATGCACAGGTCAACTGGATATGAATAAATCTGGACAGATCAGGGCAGGTCAGTGATAATGGGTTGGGCCGGGTTAAATCCAGGTTGGGCTGTTCGACCCCCCCCCCCCCCCCCCCCCCCCCCCCTTTTGTGCCTTTTTTCAACTCCGTGTTCTCATCCAGCAAATCCTAAATAAAAAAGGCATTCAAACTACTGGAAATCAAGAAGTTACTAATCCATTATATCTAAAATTAAAACCTTCGGTTAGTTATGAAAAATCCATTATATATAAAAACAAATCTACAAAATTTATACCCCAATCCAGCTCAACAACCCCTTTAAAACCATCCACAAAAATTTATTGAACCCATCAGATTACGAAGAGTAACCAACTAAAAGTTAAAAATAAAAAATTAATGGCACAACCATTGCAAAACTTGCTTGAAACACTTCTTTTGTATATTTAATCTTCAGATAATGTCAGATCACAGTCCGATGTTACCTCAACTTTAAATCAGAGTGGGGATTTGGGGAGAGACGGGCAAGAGAGATAGAAGAGAAGAGTAGTGAAAGTGAGGAGGCTGTGTTTGGAGTGTGGGTCTAACTTAGGTTATTATCATGACCCGCAACTGGCCCATAGGCCACCTGGAACCGAACCAAGCTGAACAAGCATTTAAACCATTTTTGACCCGCTATGGTACTAAACAAAAACATAACCGTTCTTTCTGGGCAAATTCTGGGAAAGTGTAACCGGTTTAGCCCATTTTGCCGGGCCTGCCGACCCCTACCTCATTATCTTCCACAATACGACTTTGATTTCCATATCTCACCTACACACATGAACAATGTTTATACATACTCTAGAACTTTTACATCGAGTAAATAAACAAGCAGCTTTTGCGTTTCATGGTTGGTCCACCCCTCGTATTTACATTGAAACACCAACTGTAAACTCACCAGAAATGTATTGTACATAATCGCATGATCGGTCGGAAAGGAAAACTAGGACGAAACAAATCATTTTTTTTTTACATAGAAGTCAAACATACAAGCAATTTTTGGCACACTTGACGTAATTCCGGCGAAGTATTTGATGTTGATATATGCAAAAGTAATGTTCTTGCTTCCAGTAACACCCCTGAAATACTTTCCACAACTGGATCTTCACTAGCCATAAGAGATGCCATTAACTTGGCACCTGCCATCCTCTCCTGGTTAACGATGAAAAGCTATAATAAACTAACACTTTTCCACGATATATTCGAGCAGTAATTGGAAGTTAATTTTTTTGATGGTAAGTAATACATTATTTGTATTTTGGAATTCAGCAGTTCTTCCTAATGCTTTTTAGGGTCCAAACTTTTCACTATTTGCTTTTTAGGGTCACCATTTTTACTGACATTTTTTCTTCACAAAAAGTGAAAAGGAACATAGCTCCATTTTTCTTTGGGGAAAATGAATACTTCTTATATGAAATTTGGTAGCTATGATATTCCCACTATGATGGGTGAGATGGTGATCCCAAGTTTCAACAGACAAAAATGCACACACACACACACATATATATATATGTATGTATGTATATATATATATATATATATATATATATATATATATATATATATATTTTGCATCTCATTCATTAAATGGTTAAAATTTTAATGGTGCATATGATCTTCATGATAAGGAGATCATCTCCACCAAATTTCATCAAAAATTGGAGGTCAGTTCCTTAGGTATGTTGAATGCAGTATGCTGGAGAGAAAAAATATTCCCTTGTGCAACCAAAAAATATGATAATTAGACATTTAAAAAACCAAGAAGATACAATTAATAACTAGAACGAGGATTATCTCCACCAAATTTCACCAATAATCGGAGGTCGGTTCCATAGGTATGTTAAATGCAATATGTTGGAAGGTATGTTAAATGCAGTATGTTGGAAAGAAAGAAAGAAAATATTTCCTTGTGCAACCAAAAAATATGATAATTTGGCATTTAAAAACCAAGAAGATACAATTAATAACTAGGAGGATTATCTTGTTTTTACACTACAACCAATAGTTTTGGGGTTTGTTTAATCTTAATTGTACTTGGGTGTGATAACAAAGTTAGAAAAGACATAAACGAAGCGGAAGATTCGCACAACATTCATAAAGATAGGATAATTTATTCCTCAATTTACATTGTCATTCATAAATACATGACAATTGGTTAAAAAGAGGAGGTCAACGGCCTTTATCTATAGGCAAATACTATCTAAAGACCTAATCCACCCATAATTAAACTTGGAAACCATATAATTAGGAAATAAGAGACGATTCATATCCTAAATCTTATTTCTGTAATATATCCTAAATAATAGCAACTACCTGCAATTTATCCTTAAAATCATCAAATAATAAAGCATACAAAATATCTCCTTCCATCCCCCAATCCAAAAGGCCAACTTCTCGACCTACCCAGAGATGCATCATAAAAAGATTGATATACAAATTCATTTTGGTAGAAAGTAGAGTGGAAAATGTTGGTCAGATGTTCTCTTTTCTGGTTTTCCATTTCTTTGGTAGTGGGTACAAATTAAATTCCCCTGAACGCAGAAATAAGATAACATCTCACCAAGTCTCGTACCATTACTTTTAATGCTTCTAAGCATTCAAACTTTGTTAGTTTATTCTCAGAAATCGACTTCTTTAATACAATGTTATTTCAATTTTCTTCCGTTTGTTTTAAGTTAACAATTAAATCTTTTGATTTTGTATTTTGATTAAGTATTCTTTTCTTTTTTTTTTATGTGCTTCAATACTTATCTCACCTTTAAAACATTAAAATTTACATTTTTATTCTAATATAGAAAATCATTACATTTAATATTTAGATGCATTCTATTGTTGCGTGATTCATATGGCGTGATACTTCATTTTTTAATTCAGAGAAAATTATTGCTAGGTTTAACAAGTCGACATGACACAAAAAATACATCTTACTTATAAATCTTTTAAAATTTCAACGGAAAAAGAAAGAATTTTATATATGATCGTAACATGATAATATATATATATTCCTTGGGTTGTTACTAGATTCTGTACCTTTTCTGATCCTTCTTTGAGAGATTTCACAGCAACTTTGAGAAGATCCGGACAATAAGATAGAACAGCAGACTTTAAATGATACACAGCCGAGAAAAGAACCTGAAGGCATGCAGCTCTAATCTCTGATTCATTCATCACCTGCTCACACCATTAAGATGAATGCAAAAAATTACCCCTAGGACAAGGTATCTGTTTGGTTCGGGGAGAAGTAAATTTCATCAACGTGAAAAGTATAAACGAAAGTATTTTCATTTATATGGAGCTCATTTTTGGGGTTTTATTATTACTTTTGCCCCTATATAATTGCATAATTAAACTTGCCCACTAGAAGTTCAAGAATTAGACTTACCTTTCCTGCATGTGCATCAACCCACTAGAACCTTATACATTATCTGTTGCATGCAGGGAGGACATTCTAATTTTTGAACTTTTAGGGGGTAAGTCTAATTATGCAATTATCTTAGGGAACAAAGCAAAAAAAAAACTTGTTTTCACTAGTTCGTCCAAATCACGTATTATACCGTGTTCACTTGCTTGCAAATTTATACGAACAAATATCTCAACTCTCAATAGGTGAGAATACTTGTCACCCCAAGTGAAACATATTCCACCCCAAACCAAATAGCGTCTGTTATTGGAAAATTCGTACAACTTGAACCCAAATATATATAGCTCGGCAAGGAAATTACCCCAGTGGAATGAATGAGTTGTGGTACAATTTTCTGGGCAAGGGGTACCCTGCCAGAGTCTGAGATCTTCTGACAAGCACTGATAAGAACATTAGCCATGCATAGCTGAAAAGAGAGAGGGATTGTTGCCTCATACATTTGATTCTCCATACACAATTTGGAGGAAACAAATTCTTTGTTGTCGCGTGTCAAGTGATGGAGCACATATGCGTGAAATGAACCTGCATTTGTGTCACAGCAGTAAGCATATTAATTAAATACTTTACAAAGTGAAAATCAACCGGAAAAAAGAAAAGGAAAAAGTTCACCGCCACCACCACCACCCCGGACTATGCAGTTTTTGCAAGGAAGCCCTCAACTTCTTTTAGTCAAATAAAACTCCCCTGAACAATCTATTTTGTGCAAAGACACCCCAAGAATCGCTAAAATGTCCAAAGATGGTACAACAATATGCATGGTTTAGGGGAGTTTTTGAGTTAAAAAATAGTTCAAGGAGGTTTATTGGAAAAAATGCATAGTTCAAAGGGAGTTTCTGCACTTTCCTCAATATGATAATAAGGTAGATACCAACCAGAACTAGTCTCTCCAATAACGCTCGTTTGGTCAAAGCTTGATTCTTTGAATGATTCTGGACCTTGTAGCTCACTACATAGCATTAATGCTAGACAATCAATGCACCCATGTTGCGCTTTAGAAACTATGAGAGAGAGAGAGAGAGAGAGAGACATCAGCATTAAGTAGCAGTAAGATACTCAGGAAGTTGAGGGAAGAAATTAGTTAATTACCTTCATCTCCATCAATAGAAGGCCAGGACAGAACAGTTTCTATTGCTTTTCTAATTTTCAGCATAGCGGGATACCGAACTAAACCGCCGCCTTGAACCTAGATCCCACATGAAAAAAGTAAATTAATTGCGGAAAATTTGATGAGGATAATGGAATATAGGACATGTGATCTACAACAAAATTAATGTTGATGGGGAACAAATTTTACCACAAGGGATGTGCAAATTGAAAACAGACAAGCTTTTATCTTGAGTACATCATGAGCATTTGCAGCATATTCCAATTCGGAGGAAATAATTGGAAAAAGTAGCTGCAGAAACGCAAGAGATAGGAGTGGTCAATACAAAATTGCAAAGGACGTGATTTCACTTTACCACCGCAAGAAATTAGAAAGCAACATATATGATATTATTAACTAGTCCCACAACCAGGATATAAAATAAAATAGATCACGTATTAGCTTATGCTATATTAATTGGGACTCGCCTTCAGACCAAATGGTTCCATTTTGACACTAAGAATGTAGGGTTGAACTGTACTCTTAAAGAACCATGTAACTTTTAAATTCATATAATAAAGCCTAGAAAAAAAATGTTTGTTTCAATGATTTATGTACCAAAATTTACTTAAATTATTAAGGTTTTGCAAAGAACAAAAACCTTGTCGGGAAGTAATATTATTTTAAATAAAAACATAATAATGAAACATGTCAGAAAGAGAAATATTCAGGAAATTATATGTTTCATTTGATATGTAACCTTGTAAAAAAAGCGAAAAAATCTTAAGAGGCATGGCTGTTCTTTCTATCAACAATAATTTGCATTGTAAGAGTCAGACATAATTGATGAACAATCTTGCCAACAAACTTGCATAGTGCAAGTTAAAAAACTTTTAAGACAAATATCAAAACAGATTTCAAATACCACAAAGAAAAATGCTTTACATGATCTCCTTCAAATTTCTGTAAGTTTTGTCTCTGGAAAAAAAAAATTAAAAAAAATATGTTATATACGAAAGGTCAAAGAAGTGGAACTGCTTCCTACATGAGGATGAATACGCCCACAGAGCTCAGCTGCAAGTCTTCGAACATCTTGAAATTCAAACTTACTAAATGCCCTGAATTAGATCAAAGTGGAATGAAATCAGATTTCACACTCTTAAAAAAAAGATGATCATTAGAACAATAGAAACTTGATGGTAGTTGTGCTTCTAGAACGACCTGTTCAGAAGGAGTGCCACAATACACTCAGTATCATCAAAGTCGAGGTGTTTATTATCTGGAAACACCATACAGAAAAGAAAAGGTGAGTTGTATTAATGTAGGGCAACTCGATCCAATTAAGCAATGTATTTCAAGAGCATAAGAACAGAATTTCTGACAATGCTTATACATATAAAATTGAATCGTAAAATGGGTATGAAATTTCATATGTGCCATATTTTGATATTAGTGGTCCCTAAAACTAGAACATATGAAGAGGGCTTGCAGCGATTTTAAAAGCTTTAGTTCTTCGGAAAAACGGTATATATACAAAATCATATATGCTGCGATATTAGTGTTTTGCAACAATGATTGTTCCTAAGCAATAATTTGCAGCACAAATGTGAAGAAGGATTGATGACCAGAGATTCAATATTTCACAGATTTTATGTTTTACAAATTGCTAGGATTCAACAATTGCTTCTACTCATATATATACATTCATATATATGCTGGGAATTTTTTAGCAATGGATGCAGCTATTTCCATGGTTGATCAAAGGTTGCATCAATTTCTGATGCAGGAGCATAGGGATATATAGTCATCTTTTTAGCATTATTCTATTTTTTTTCCTTTTATACCCTTTTAGTATTAATAACTATTGAGCCCCTCATTATATCATTTTTGCCATTTTGAGATTGAAAGACTAAAGAGAGAAATAAGAAATGCTCTTCTATTTTTCCATGTTGTTGTTGTGTGGATAACTTCTTTTTTTTACGCTTCCGCACCGTAGATTACATCAAATTAGTATCAGAGCCTCGTTTGATCTTGGATTGAGCAATGTTCATCGAAGATTGGGACCCGAATTGGATTCATCCAGATGAATCACGAAGCATCCCCAAATTTTTCAATGAAACCCTAACCCTAGAAATTCAAAATTCAAGAAACCCTAACATTACACCACCTAAAGTCCACAAAACCCCTTCCGAATCTACCCAAACCCTACCCGATTCACAACCACAACCCCAAAATACCCAAACCGCCCCACCCCAGAATAACTTTCGGCCCAGTTTGCAAACCCGGAGGTCGGGGAGCCTTAATGGCTGCCGACCAACACCGCAACCAGTCAAAACTCCAAGAAACCCACCCGGATCAAACCCTGATACCCAATCAGCCTCGCCGGATCTCAAAACCACTCCGATCAGTCCCATTCTGCCTTCGGTTCAAGCCAATAGCCCACCCCGATCCTTTGCAACACCTAATTCAACCTCAATTTCCTATCGTAACCCTGTAAACCCTCAATCAAACACCAAAGAACCAAAAAAACAACCCGACCCCATCTACAAAGGATGTTCATCCCTCATAATCCTTCCTATTCCATCCCATGAACCGCTTTCCTCTGCTCAATCTATTTGTCGACGACGGGAGTCATTTTGCCATGAACAAACGAAATGTGTTAGAGTTTCTACCGCTTATATGCACACTGTGATGGTAACCACGCCTGTAGAGCCACAAGCATCCTTGTATAATGATGACACTTGAATCCGATCGAGCATATTTTTTACCCAGTGCACCTCAAAAGGGAGGCTATGTACGGTGATAATTGATGGATGGGCTAGTGATAATTTGATTGCGCAAGAGATGGTAGACAAGCTCAACCTTCCCACCGTATCATTGTCTACTCCGTGTCGTATTGGGTGGTTGGGAAACGAAGCCACCCTAGCTCCTAGTCGACGGTGTCAAGTGACTTTTTTCATCGGAGACTATTGTGATGAGGTTCTATGTACCATGGTGGATATGCAAGTATGCCATCTTCTTTTGGGGAGGCCGTGGCAATTTGATCATCGTAGCATACATGATGGTCGGGACAATAATTATGCATTTACACATGAGGGGAGGAACTTTCTCCTCCGCCCCATGCGACCATTTCCGATGTCTCGACCTTCTGCTCTAGTAGTTTCACATGAGGAGTTCCGAGGCCGCAGAGACAGGATTGTGTTATACTCTTATTAGCCCCATCACCACACCGGAGATTTCTGTTCCATCGTGTGTTCAGAGTTTATTGGATTCTTTTAGTGATGTGTGCACCCCACCAGATGAGCTTCCTTCTCTCCGGGATATACAGCATGTTATAGATTTCATCCCTAGGGTGCAGCTCCCCAATCTTCCCCACTATCGCATGTCGCTGACGGAGCACGCCGAGTTAAAGAGATAACTCAGCGAGCTGTGTGACAAGGGGTATATTCGAGAAAGCATGTCTCCTTGTGCAATCCCCGCACTATTAGCACCCAAGAAGGACGGGAGTTGGCGCATGCGTGTGGACAGTCGCGCCATTAATAAAATCACGGTGAAATATCGATTCCCAATTCCCCAACTTGAGGATATATTGAACCAACTCCATGGGGCGACGATATTTTCCAAGCTAGACTTGAAGAGTGGTTATCACCATATACGTATGAGGCCGGGTGATGAATGGAAGACAACATTTAAAACCAAGGATAGACTTTACGAGTGGACAGTGATGCCTTTTGGTCTATCCAACGCCCCATCCACATTCATGAGGGTGATGACTAAGATTTTGCGTCCATTCTTGAGTAAGTTCATTGTGGTCTATTTTGATGATATCTTGATTTATAGCTGCCCGAGGAGGAACACTTACGACATGTGACTCTGGTTCTGGAGGCTTTACAAGCCGAACGCGTTTTCCTCACATTGAAAAAGTGTGCTTTTATGGTTCCATCGGTGAGTTTCTTGAGGTATGTAGTATCAGGAGATGGCGTTCGGGTGGACGACGCCAAGATTCAGGCGATAGTGGATATGCCTACCCCCACTTCGGGATATAGTCTTCTTTTTAGCATTTATTCTATTTTTTATACCATTTTAGTATAAATAGCTATTGAGCCCCTCATTGTATCACCTTTGCCATTTTGAGATTGAAAGGCTAGAGAGAGAAATAAGAAATCATCTTCCATTTTTCCATGTTGTTGTTGTGTAGATAACTTCTTTTTTTTACGTTTCCGCACCCTAGATTACATCAATTTCATTGTCTGCAACAATTGGTGTTCTTAAGCAATGATTTGCAACAACCGTGTGAAGAAGAATCGAGAAACCAAGATTCAATAGTTTACAGTTAAATGAATTACATTAATAGTTGACGGTTTCTTCTACTCATGTATACATATACACATTGGTTAGGAATCATTATCAATCCAGTCCATTTGGTGTTAAAGAAAGGCCTGTAATTCCTTGTCAAATTAGGGTCACAATTCGAAACATACGTGTCATTTATCCATGGAAAGCGGCCCTGCAAGGTCTTTGGCTAACCTTGGAAGACTTGTCAAATATCCAGTGTTGAATGTAATTTAAAGCATATACCAGTATACAGGTGTACATATATTTCTACAACATTAGAGGTTGCATAGAGAGGATTTGGTACGGTTATTTTGGGTAACAACGGAAGGAGAGCTTTATTTTTGTGTACATATTTCGAGGTTGCAAAGAGAGAGGGTTTGGTAGGGATGATTAATTTAAGTTTTTTTGACCGAGTGACAAAGGAATGAGATGGGGCTATTTTGTCAAGGACGTTATATTCAAAAGTACAATGTTGACACCATCCAAAAACAAGGGGTTAAGTCTAGTTTATAATCGTTATGGGGTTAAATCTAATATTGCATTACAAATAGTATCATAGGGGTAAACTTTACCTTAATAATTTGATCAAGGTGGGGAAAGTGAAGAAAGTTATCACCTTCCAACCCAAAGAAAATTTTCTATGCATCTTTTTAGGTGAACTGAATTATGACACCAGTCCACTGGTCCATTGCTGCACTCATTCTATAACAGCTTAATCTTTTGGAATTACAATTAGCTTGAAAATTCTCGTCACTGAGATAAGTAAATAAGTCACAAAATACATTAATAATACACAACAGTAATCTATGTTTCAAGGCCACAGTTCTTCACCATAACTACATTGTGTCCAACCACGGACCAATTTTTTCTTTTTTTTCTGAAGGAATTTCTATGCAACGATAACTTAGAATGAGGGATTGTTTTACAAAAGTCTATACCAACTCCCCACACTAATAAAGCATTACATCTTTATCAGTTAAATGCTTCACTGCGGTCATCAATAATAAAACCGTAAAAAATATTAAGCAGTTAAATGCAACAGTATGGAGGTTTTATTAATTTGTTTTTGTTTTTTTTTGGGTGGGGGAGGGTGGGTGGGTGGGAGAGGGGGAATTCCACAGCCATTATCAGAAAATCTCACCATTAACATAGTAAACCAATGTTAACCAGAACTTGGATTGTTTTGGTACAAGGAACAAGAACACAGTGCGCCATAGCCTCTAAAATGGGGTATGATGGAGGGTAGGCTTATTTACAAATTTTGTTGATACAAGTCGTTTCCGTCTAAATACTTGAGTGATTAAAACGTTACAATAATGAACACCTTATTGACCGTTGTGAATTTGTTTATGGGAATTGTGGATGTAAACATGTTGAATAAGCACATCCTAGACTTCGTTTCTTTAAGTTTCTTTTTGAAGTATCCTAATGGATTTGTTATTAGGTTGTAGTGCATTAGAAATAACACTACAGCCTTTTGTGAAAAAATACTCATAAAAACGAATTCGAAAGAAAAAAAAAAGTCTCGGATAATCGGATCGCCAATTCTTATGTATTGTAATGGAAGTGTACCATGTTTCGAAATAGTCACACCAATATGTGGACCACTAGCGTATTAACATTTTCTGGCAACGCTGATAAAACAAAAATGAAAAAGAAAAAGAACTCGTCATATGAAATAAACATACCATGAATTGTTTGTTGATTGAGAAGATCACCATAAACAAGTGAAGATTTGAGGTCATTGAAAACTCTCAGCGGAAGCATCCTAATTATTAGCAATGGGCAAAGGTGATCAAATAGAGAATGCTGCAGTTTTATAGAATCAATTTCTGTATAGGTTCCACTCTTCCATTCGGAAAGGGGGCTTTCATCAAGTCTGCTCAAGAAAAACAAAAACCATACAGTTCAACTCATAACATAACGGCTAATCCAATCGTCTAAGGTCACATAATGAGACATATCAAGCAAAACAATGACATTTGATGGAAACAGGAATCAAGGTTCTGTTCATGTTACGAAGGGAAGAACAAGATTCTGCACATTAACAATGGCAATCACTTCCTGCAAAGAAAGATACAAGAAGCGCAAAACTTTGAGAACCATGCAGATGCTCAATCACAAATTTGGTTCAACTGTTCGGGATGAACTTGAGAGAATGATCTGGATTGGACCCTTTGGATCCAAATCTTGCTTTTGTAGTGTTGCAGACCTAAGAAACACGAAAATGGATAGATTTGAAACTTCTTGTAAACACACTCTTACATTGTTTATAAGAATCTACGATCGAACTGAACATTAATTTGTATCAATTTAGGGTTAATAAGCTTTCGGACAGCTTTATTATAGTACAATTTTTTATAGTTAAGCCTATTTCGGTAATTTTCATGTTTACTACACATGCGTTGTAATCATGGTCCATGGATTGTCTTATGGGTCATTTTATTTCGATTATATTTGAAGTCCTAAGTAGTCCAGGATCATCCTTAGTAGTAAAGAGTTTCCTACTTTTGGATTCTAATCCTACTACAGTAGAATTAGAACAAGTCCAGCAGACTAGAAATATCTACATAATCATTTAATTTAATAGTAAATAGAATAGATGATTTTCAAACATTGTGTGAAGCTTTTAGGATGTTCATCTCCCTACTTTAATGGGGGATTCTTAAGGTGGCAATTTAGATTTTTCTTCTTCCTCCTTTTTTGAGTAACTAATTAAACCCCCTTCAACTTAATGCCCTGTATTTTTATGAGTATTAAATTAAAGTTATATTGATTTAATTGAAATTGTGAGAATTATTATTCGAATGAAACAATGGAATTTATCTTTAATTTGGCATAATGATTAAACAAGTATGTTTAATTATACGGAAGAATTTATGATAGAAGTGTATGATACTTCGTAAATGTGATACAGGTGTTGTGATTTTATGGTATGACGGTATATTGTGAATAATGGAGATAGTCACGAATAAATTGATGACTCGCTAATTTATTTAAACCGTATTGAGGATATGCGTATATGATAATGACGTGTTTAAAATTGGGCCTATGGGTTGGGTAGGACCTCGGGTAGAGTTTCGGGTCAAACCGGGCATGGATAGAGACATTTTTATGGGCCTTAGTCTTGGCCCATCTAGATACTCCGAATTTAGCCCAATTAAAATGATATTTAAAAGAGGTTAGATCAGCCCAAGGGTTCCATAATCACCCCCACACCACTTTTGGAGGCCACACCTTGGGAGAGAGGAAGAACCACCCTAGGAGGAAGAAAAGAGAGGCTCCTCTACTACTTTCAAGCAAGAATTCTTATGTCATTCTTATTCAAAATGTTCTACTCTTATATTAATGTTGAATCCATGATTAGAATAAGATTTAAATCTTAACGTAATGTAACCACATCTAGGGTTCTTGAGTTTTGATAGAACTTTGATGATATTCATGCATTATAATCCTAGATCCATGTTTCCTCCATGCAAAAATCTAAATGTAGATTGTTTAATTTCGAAATCCATTGTAGAACTCATGTGTAGGACTCTTTTACAATCTGGAATTATGTTCTTAAGGTTGAAGATGAGAGGAGACTTGTATACCCTAATGTTCTTGAAAATCTTTGATTTAATTCTTGATGTTTGAGGACGATTTAGATGAGAAATCTTGTTTAGAATGTTTCCATTACATGTTAGACCTCATTACTATATCATAAATTAGTTTGTTGAATCAGAAGAAGATGCATTTAGAATTGATTGGAAAAATCTCGTCTTGGAATAATACCTGTTCTCGGCTTACTGGAAAAACCGAATTGATTCGGCCTCCCTACCGAATCGATTCGGTACATCTGCTTGTAGATCTTTTTGTTACAATCGCGTGGGCGCCGACCTCGTATTTTTCTGATTTTTTTAATTAGTTATGATTTTTCTACGAAAAGGTATACGAGACCATTTTTGTTCTAAGTGAGGGATAGAGACTTATTTCACGATATTAATGATATTGTTATGAACTTATATATGCAGTTAAACCGGGTTGGGTTCGAGATATAGCGATGACAGTAGAAGTTAACTATATGAACAAGATGATTTACGTGGGATTCTTGAATAAAGCTATATGAAATAAATATATTAAAAGGTCGGGATGTACCTAGATGATTGGGTAATTTTGGTAGGAGCACATAGATGATAAGACCCTAAAAGATACGATGAAAATTTTACGATTTAAAAAGGGATAAGTTTAAATAAATGAATTACTTATTAGAATTACATCGAATGCTTGAGAATATAATTAATGGTTAGCTCCCTCAAATTATTACCGCATAAGGATAATAAGTAAAAATGTATTCTAGGCCTAGTGGGCTAAGTCATGATGGTTCGCATCGGTTGCAATAGTAGTTGGGGTGAAATTACTTGTTCAGATTAGTGAATTTCTTATATATATATACATATAAACCTTATTCACTTTAGTTGACTCCCTGTATATGTACATATAAACCTTAATGTAAAGGTAACAAAAAGTGCAATTGTTAATAATCTAGAAGGATTTAATTCTAAGCTAAGAGGGCAACATGCTGAAATCATTAAATATTTTAGGAAGGTTAGTTTGGGGATAACTATACCTATATATTATGGAGAAATAAATGATGAAGTGAATGTGATTATTAAGCCTAGGAGGCAAAATACAAGACTTAATATTCAATTGGTGTATATTCGTAGGTTAGCGACTTAATACGAGAGTTATATAATAACTGACTAATATGTTATGATTAAGCCGAGAAGGCTATATTAATATGGATGGAGTTTCTTGGGTGAAAGTGGTTATGGAGTAACTGCTTATACATATTGGATGATAGTATGTATTATATTATTGTGTGTGGACATACCTGAGTTCGTGGACCATCCTATCGATCGGGGTGCGCGCGTTCAGGACCGGAGCACACGTCGGCACAGGTGGGCTAGGCGTAGGGTTAGGTCATATTATAGGTACCACATAGCAGCGTCACTTACGAACACGGTTCAAAGTCAAGGCCGATACCGCGACGATACAGCCGAGTTGACTAGGTATCGGTGCCCACCGATCCGATTCCGAGTTACGTGTTGAGTTTTCAATTATTGATGTGAATCGGCCCTATATCGGTAATTTCTCGGTAGTATCGGTGATATAGCGGTATAATCGGCCCATATCGGCGATATCGCAGTAGAATCGGCCCATATCGGCGATATCGCAATAGAATCGACCCATATCAGTGATATATCGGCCAAGATGGTATAAGTTATTAAGCATCTCTCTCTCTCTCTCTCTCCAGTGTTTGTTGGTAAGCGTGATTTTTTGGGGGGTTACGAAATGCTAATTGTTTTTTTTAATTTAGTGTGTTGTATATGTGCCAGTTTTTTTTTTTAAGAATGCAAATGATACAAATGTTATTTGTTATTATTTTTTATAATAATGTTCCCAACGTTATTTTTTAATATGTTAAACATAAATGTTATTCTTTTACAAACAAATATATAACTGTAATTATTGTAAAAATAATATTTGTATCCTCTAAACATTTGTAAAAATAATATTTGCATTGTTTATGTAAAAATAACATTTGCAACACAAGAAAAAAAAATATTTGCATCCTCTTTGTAAAAAAATAACATTTCCATCAATTTAAAAAAAACATTTGCAACCCAACAACAAAAAAAAAATATTTACATTCCTTTTATAAAAAATAACATTTGCATCATTGTTTGTAAGAAAATAACATTTGCATTCTTTTTGTAAAAAACAATTGTAAAAAAAATGTAGTGTTTTGTCAAAATTACTATTTGTATCCTCTTACTAAAAAAGAAACATTTCTATCCTCTTTAGAAAAATATAACATACTTAAAAAACACATTTGTATCCTCTTACTAAAAATAATACTCTAAGAATATAATAGTTGTATCCTCTTTGTAAAAAAAAAAAATTATCCTCTTACTAAAAAAGTAGCATTTGTTTTTCTTTGTAAAAACATAATATTTGTATCCTCTGTGAAAAAAAAAACATTGACTTATTATGGAAAATTGAATCTGACAAGTTCGCAGCACGTCAATATAATCAATTGTACAATGTTATACATATTAAAGGATAGTTTTAAACTTATCTGATTGGTCCACATTGTTAATCGTATTTTTTTTAAATTTTCTAGATTTTTTCAGAATTTTTGCGCTCTCTAAATAGTGTATCTTTGCGTATAGCCCGATACCGTGACCGATACCGCGACCGAGTTGAAAATCGAGTGGCCGATACCGAGACTTTGAGCCATGCTTACGAGAGGTAGGTGTAGATGCTGGGATCCTTTGTCACCGCTGGGTATGGGTCGTGAATTTGTGTACTGCGTAGGTATCGCCCCACTTGCTTGTGTTACGTTGTTACCCATTTTGGGATGAGGAACTCCTCCGGGTATTACCGATTGAGCACGAACGGGACGCCGACGATAGATGTCTTCGTGTGTCATACATATACATGCGGACATATGTATTTATCTATATACACATTGTGGGGTTCCTTGTATGAGAATGCGTTTCACAGTCTATGGATGTAGACTATACTTAATAATTACAAAGTTGGATTAACATAGCAATGTGAATAATTGGTAACGAAAATAAGTTTTAATGATCTAATGTGGTAGATAATTATTAATGAGAATAATAATTGGGAAGTCTAAGAATGTAGACGGTAATCAAAGAGAATGAAACTTATAGTCTAATAATGTAGACAATAATTGGTGTGAATTAAAATAAAATAGTCTGATGGGGTAGACTAAGGTTAAGGAACATTATATGACGTAAAAATATGCACTAGATTTATACGAAATTTAGTGGACCGCATTATGAAGTTAATCCAGGGACTGGAGCGTTAGGTGTAAACACTCACTTTTCGTTGACGCATAGTTAGATGGCTTTATCATTACATGTCAGATTAGACAATGAAATTCATAATTGGTATTTATTTGAGGTTACGAGTAGGATTGCTTCTAGATGAGAGGTGAGATACGAGATACATGCGAGCGTCAATGAAGAGACGTGAAGTATGAATTAGTTAGATTTTGCATATTTATTGATGAAGAATCCTTGCAACTTTTGGGCTCTGACACAAAATTATAAATGTAAAATGTTCCCCACCCTCAGGTTTTCTCATAAACAGGGACAGCAAGACTGACGATGGATCAGAGTTACAGTTTCTTTGAATGTAGCGGATTATATTCCATTGATTCTAGTATAGGTTGTACTTATTCATTTGATTATTTTATTCCATATGGAAATTGTATGGGCATAACCCCGAGAGTTTATTTATATCAGTTTGTACTTATCTTTACATAATGGTAGCCTCTTGCGATATTGATGATACACCTGAGAATAGAGAAGCATGGCATCGTGCAAAAGCTTTTTTTAACAAGAAGTTGCAACTCGAGGAAATCTTTTGGAGGCAAAAAGCTAGAGTTAAATGGGCTACTCATGGAGATTTTAATTCAAAAAAATTTCACTCTATGGTTAAGAAGAAGAAGAATAAACTCTTCATTCAAAAGCTCAAACATGTTGATGGTCATTTGGTGTCGGATCCAAAGGATATTGAGGATTGTGTTATTTCTCATTTTCAAAATCTTCTTGTGGAAAAATCTACTTGTGATGATAACTCTAGTATCTTCCAATATATATCCCTAAATTGGTTGGCTCTTGTGACAATCAATCACTTACTAAGATTCCTTCAATTGAAGAAATCAAGAAGGTTGTTTTTTCTTTGGATAAGGATAGTGTGGCGGGTCCGGATGGCTTCAATGGGTTCTTTTTTCAAAAAGTGTTGGGAGATCATCAAAGAAGATTTAACTCTTGCTATTCAATCATTTTTCCTTGGGCATGATATTCCTAAAAGTTGGTCTTCTACAAATATTGTGCTTATTCCCAAGGTGGAGTCCCGTCTAACTTGTTCGGAGTTTAGGCCCATTAGTCTTTGTAACTTTACAAATAAAATCATCTCAAAAATTTTATCCAACCGCTTTGGTAATGAGTTTCCCAAGATTATTTCTCCATCTCAAGCGGGCTTTATTCAAGGGCGTCTCATCACGGACAATATTCTTCTCGCTCAGGAATTAATTTCTAACCTCGACAAAAAGATTCATGGTTCTAATGTTGTCATCAAGGTTGATATGGCTAGGGCTTATGACAAGATCTCTTGGTTTTTTATAATTAAGGTGCTTCGTGCTTTTGAATTTTCAGAAACGTGTATTGATTTAGTTTGGAGGCTGCTTTCTAATTGTTGGTATTCCATCCTTATCAATGGCAAATCATGTGGGTTTTTTAAATCCGAACGTGGAGTTCGACAAGGTGATCCTCTTTCCCCTGCATTATTTGTGATTGCAGCTGAGGTTTTGAATAGAGGTGTCCACAATTTGATGTTGGCTGGCTCCATTAAAAATTACTCCATACCGAGTAACTGTCCGTTGGTTTCATCTCTTTTTTTTGCCGACAATATCATATTTTTTCTGAATAATAAAATGCGGTCTGTGAAGAACTTCATGAGGGTTTTTTTCTGAATACCAAGTCCATTCCGGACAGAGTTGTAACCCAGCTAAGAGTTGCATCATCACAGCCCCGAACTGCTCGTCGTTACAGCGCAGAAAATTAGAAGCTCTTACAGGTTTTTGCTCTAAAATTCTGCCGACTAATTACCTTGGTGTTCCGCTGTATCATGGTCGGAAAAAAAACATCATCTTCGCTCCTATCATTGACAAAGCAGTGGATCGAATTAAGCAGTGGCAGTCCGTTTTTTAACAATGGCAGGTCGGTTGGTTTTAATTCAATGCGTTCTCATGATGTTGGGCTCTCATGTATTTTTGGTTATTTTTCCAACGAAAGCGTTTATTCAAGATTTCAATCGTATTTGCGCGATTTTTTTCTGGGGTAGTTCGGTAGACAAATTCAAGCACCACTGGGTTTCTTGGGATATTATTTGTAGACCTAAATTTGAAGGTGGCCTTGGTATTCGTGAACTTTTTTATGTGAGTTTTGCGTTCTCTGGTAAACTTTGGTTCCGTTTTCTTCAAAACAATTCATTATGGGCTAATTTTAAGAATTCAAAATACAAAAAATTAGCTCACTTGAATTTTAGAGGTACCCCATCATTTGCTAGTGTTTCGTGGAAAAGGATAGAGGCGGTTTATGAGATTGTTGAATATAATTTTTTGGAAGCTCCTAATCAAGGTTGGCTCTCGTATGGCTTTTCTTTCAAAAATACTTGGGATTTGGTGAGATGTAAACATGGAATTCAATTCTCATTCATTGACCATGATTTGGGATCCCAGACTTCCTCCGAAAGTGTCTACGTTCATGTGGCGTATTCTTCATGATGCTATTCCTCTTGTAGGAGAATTAACAGATTATCAACATCCTTTTGTTTCGAGATGCCGTTGTTTACATCCTAGTGTGGAGAATTTCCAACATTTATTTGGTTCGAGTGATTTGGTTGATTCAGTTGGGGTTTATTTTGAAAAACTTATGGGTCTCAATTTTCAGAATACGAGGTTTAGATCCCGACTTTTGCTTTGGTGGTTTAATTCTAATGGGCGTAATATCCGGGCTATTCTTTGTAAATTGCTTCCAAGTCTCATTTGTTGGAAAATTTGGTGCGCCAGGAACAAAGCTACTTTTGAAGGAATTGATATGAATGCCAAATCAATTATTGGTGCAATCCATGAGGAGATTAGTTGTCTTTCAAAGCTAGGCCTTATAAAGGTCCCATGTCTAGATTTATGATGTCTTTTCTTTCAGATTTTTCAATTTCTTGCTCTTTGATGTAAGCCCCCGGAGAAAGGCTATTTTTCTCTGTTCTATGTTATTTGGGGTATAATCCTCTTTTAAAAAAAATAAAAAATAAAAGAAAAATACATTATGGACGTTGTATGATGATTCAGTTTTACATTCATATATTAATTAAGTTTTGGTTCATATGTTTTTATTTATTATGAATTTTGATAAAGAACAAAGGCTATTTCTATTTTTCAGTGTTGAGAATGGTATAAATTGTTGATAAGCCCCATCTTCGGCGTATTGTGTCTGACCAACCTTTACGTGAAAAAATGGGAGTTGTTACAGTTTACGGGTCGCGTCCTAGAAAAAAGTAACTTTGTAGATTTTTAACTTCCCAAGTCGTGCTTGTATTTGTATCAAACTTCTTAGCCCGCATTAAATAAACAAGGTGGAGCATCAGCTAATCAATTCTAAAAGGGCAAACCCGGTGCACGAGGGGGGGGGGGGGGGGGGGGGGGGTAGATGTACGCAGTTGTACCCCTGCATACAGAGAGGCTGTTTCCACGACTTGAACCTATAACCTCCAGGTCACAATGGGGTAACCTTACCGTTGCTCCAGGCAGCTAATCAATTCTAATGGATTTTAATTGGAAATTATTTACGTCTATGGGAAATTGACAAGATTCGAGATTGCAGTTAATTATATGTACTGTACTCACTCTTTCTGCTTTCTTGTATGCAATAGAAGTTGCTTGAAGACTTCGCCAGCAGCTTCTGCTAAGTGTTCACTTATATAACTAAGAAACCTGACAATAGTTGCATTTGATGGCTCCGCAAACATCTTGTCAATCAATGGTGGGACCAATAAGTTCCAATCTTCAACCTATAATATTCCAGAAGAAATTTACAACAAACTACAAACTGATGGAAAATCCAACCAGAATAAGATAAAAATAACAACGCTGAGGGGGTACGTGATACTCCTTATTTGCCACGGCAAGCAAAATGTGGCAAATTGTTGCAAATGGTTGATTTGTCCACTATTTTGTGTGTTTGATTGCCCCTTATTTGCCATGGAAAATTTTGCATGGTTACTCATGTCCACATGCAAATTTGCCATCCGTTTCCTACTTTTGTGGGCAAAATTTGCCATCCTAATTAAAACTGATTTTTTTGTTATAAACTTTTTTTTCATTAAAACTGCTTTTATTTTGTAAAAAGCAGTGTTCTAAGGGGCGCACTTTTTTTAAAACAAAAACGCTTTAGTGAAACGATATCGCATTTTAAAGACTTTTTTTTAAAACCGCGGGGCCAATATCTCATTCAAAACAATCAAAAGACAAAATGGTGTCCCAAACCTCTCTACCTCTCGTCCAAAACAACGCACGTTTTTTGTTTTTTTCTTAGTATTTAAAAAAAATAGTATTTTAGTTTGCATATATTCAGACATATTTTAAGGTATGTACCATTTTAGTATTTGTAATAGCCTTGTTATAGTTAAAAATGTTAAAATACATTAAAAAAAAAGCCTAAACTCCTTTTTACGCATAAGGCACGCCTAGGGTTCTAAGGCTTAAGGCTTGGCCTCCACGCCTCGGTCAAGCCCCGCGTTTTTTAGAACCTTAGTAAAAAGTGTTGTTTGAAAAACTCTCTTTAAAAACTGTTTTTTTTTTGCAAAAAACTGTATTTTTTGTTAAAACTGTTTTTCTTGAAAACTTTTTTTTTCCGTTAAAACTATTTTTATTATCCTAAAAACTGTTTTTATTTGGTTAAAAAGTGTTTTTTGTGTTAAAAATTGTTTTTTTGTTGTTAAAACTGTTTTTCTTTAAAAAAAAATCGTTATAAACATTTTTATTTTTTTTTAAACTGTTTTGTTTTGTTTAAAAATCTTCTTTTGTTATAAACTGTTTTTATTTTGTTAAAAAATGTTTCTTTTAAACTGAATTTTTTTAAAACGGTTTTTCTTCGTTATAAACTTTTTTAGGGGTTAAAAATTGTTTATTTTTGTAGATCAAACAGTTCTATCAAACATTTAAAGCCATGATTTGTCACCTGAAAAATAAATGCTATCCAACAGCCCCACTTGGAATAGGAGTTGCCATGGAAAATTGACATGGCAAAATTTGCCACCCAAACCATTTGCCTAACTTTTGTATTAAACACCCTAAGACAAATCAAGAATCCTAAAAGGTCATTCAAAAGAAATTTAAAGACTAATTGACAAGTAGAAAAGATAATGGGAATAACTGCATATCAATCCACCAACTTGATATAACGCAAAGGGTGACTTTTACTTTAACCCCCAATTTCAGGGTCAATTTTAAGTTTCCTCCAAAAATAAAAAATAAAATATTTGAGTTACATCTCCAAAGGTAGTGCAAAAGTTTGCAAAGGGTGTCTCAAAGGATCCTCGTTTAAGTGTCACTAAAACCATGAGTAGGGTAGTTATTCACTCACATCTTTTAATTTGGGGGATAACTCAAAAAGTGACCTTAGAGTGGGGGGTCAAAGTCAAAATAATCCAGATAAGCCGGGTGAAAATAAGTAGGTTAAATCTACTAACTTCCGTTGCCAGAACATAAACTTAATTCTTTTTGGTATTATACATAACTTAATTTTGCATCATAATAGAAGAAAGATATATAAATCTTTTGTGTCATTGAACCCCTTGAAGACTAGAGTTAGAGTCAGTTAACCCTAATACTGTCATGTCTATTTAAAGTAGATATCAAACAGGCGGATTAGGTTGGGTTTGGGCTGAATGTAGACGGCTTAGTAACAGGTTCAGTTGGAGATTGAGCTGACCCTCTGCTGAGACTATGTTTGCAAGAAAAAGGTCCAGCCAAGAAAAAAGAGGAGATTGCCAGTACTGAAATTCCATATAAACTTATATAATACCATAGTAAAAAAGAAGAAAACAAATAAATACAGACGCATTGGAATGTCCGAGACTCGACTTTTATTTTCTTTTGAGAATTCTAGACTAGGATATTAAAATAATGCGAAGTTGTGAGGTGTATAGATGTGTGTGCATATTACTATCTATATATATACATACATACATATATATATATATATATATATATATGGAGGGAGGATCTCAAAAGGCGCCCATAAATTATCTATATAACAGACCACCCGGATTCTCCAAAGCCCGACTATTGTTCTTTGTTCCCAACGGTAACAATTACATAAAATTCAAATTAAGATGCTAGATGCGTACAAGAACCACATGACCACGCATGTATGGGCAATGAAAGTAATCACACGCAAGGATAACCTATATTCACTAGAGTGGACAGGTTTAACTATCTTATATTATCAAATGGGGCCAACATTCAACCACATCTTTTAAACTTAATCTTATCTTGAATTGAAACTACTGTGATGCTTTATCATTTAACAAAGCCTTTCCAGTTTCTTTTGAACCGGAACTTTGGTCCATTGAATAACAAAAGATGGGCGTCCGTCTTTGAGCCGTTCTTTGTGTGTGCATATGTGTGTGTGTGTGTGTGAAACTATATATATACGTACACAAACATTTTTTCACAAAAAAAAAGTCTCACGAGGGTAGCGAACGCGCCAGATATACAACCCGCTGGCCACCCACTTCCCGCCCATTAAAAGGCTTGTTCAGACTACTGTTATATATTGCGAACCATTTGAGTGGAATTGCGATTACAGTTCCTATTTGCCTATTTGCCAGGAATAATTTAAATTGTCAAGAATCAAGATCAATATGTAGTCATGCTGATTGAAAAGAAAATGATGAAGGCACAGGATAGCTTATACATATACATACGTGCAGTATCTACATAAAGGTCTACGTATATAAAAAAACTCATAGCACAATACACATGTCCACATACACAAAATAAATTGCTAAAATGTTATAACTAAGGGAATAACAAGACGAAAAAATTGTTGGGGAAGTAAATCAGATTTGACATTATAACACGGACCAAGGGCAAGTAATATAACGCTTATCAGCATTTGAGGGTTTTAGCAGAGCAGAGACGGCAAAAGAAGACAACAAACAAGACCTCGTGTTGGTGTCCAACTTAGACACAGAAAACAAAATCTTACTAAGAAACATCAAACACGTATTGTACAAAACACTTCAAACAAATTAAAGCATAACAAAGCTTACATGTTTTGACCACTCTGGGATCAACTTGAGCACTCTGTCGATGTCCAACTTTGGTCCAGCTACAGTGTACAAAAATAGCATACATCAGATAAATAGAAGGAGCTTATCCAAAGACAATCGGTGAATACAAAATAAGTTAAAACCATATCACCACAATGCTCAAGATAAACTACAGTGTAACAAAAGTAGCATGAATTAGCGTGCAATATTAATTCAATACGTTCTCTCATATTTTCTCTCATAAAAAACAAGGTAGAAATAGGAAAATATTTCTCAGATTGCTAAAATTAGAGTATTGGAATGGAAGTATGTCATATTTCGGAACATGAGTACCAATATGTAAATAGTAAAATATTACGGTCTGTCGATTTAGTCTAAATAACTTTTCTTTCCCATCAAGAAATAGACCAAAAGCTTTAAGAAGTTAATAAATGTCATAAAAAGAGTATATGACCAAGGATTGATAGATTTGTGTGTTGCAACGGACAGAAGAAGTCGTTTTTAGGGTTTTTGTGATAATTTTTTTCTAAATTAATACATTAAACAAGTATATGAGCAAGGATGTGGTAGCATGTCAGATGCAATTCAAACTTGAAAACAGTTAAAGAGGCACACCTTCTCCATCAACTGTAGCTTTCGGAAGATTTTGTTTTTCACAGAGGTTGCTGCAAAAAAGGATTACGAAAGAAAGAACACTTTTTTATTAATAAAAGAAGAAAGAAAGAAAGAAAGAAAGAAAGAAAAGACCAACGATGATGCTATTCCCGTAATAATATGACGGATTCAAAGGTGCATGAGTCGAACTGCTCTCTAATGTACAAAAAAAAAACAAAAAAAAAAAAAAAAAAAAACTTTGAAGTTTTGTTCAATAACATGACTCAATGTTTAGAAAGGCGTCAAGGCTTACATGAGATGAGCATGAAAAACTGCCTCTTCATGTTACTTGAAGTTTCCGCCTCAAGGCTCACGAGGTTTAAGCCTTGAGCTTTCTTCTCTCTCACTCTCCCTTTCCTCATTGTTTCCGTCTTCTCTTCAACTCTTTCCTTTCTTTTGTTCCATTAAGTACATGTATATATACCATGTTCGATTGACCACATATATACTCTATCCACAAACACATATATCTATATTAATATTATTCTATCACTTATCTTTAACTTATACATACTTGAAGGATCCCAAAATACTCGAAATATTCACTTGTTTCGCACGGACACTTTTCTACGCGTGTATACTTCTCTCTTTCTCTCTCTCTGGGTTCGTTGTGAATCTTGTGATGATACTCAACTCAACAAAGCATTTTTCCAATTATTTGAGGACGGCTGCATGAATACTATCTTTCCATTTTGTTATGTTCACCGGGATATGCTAAATTAAACCACATGATATTATGTCAACTTTTACAATATCCCACCAAGTCCATTTAAGTGTACCTCTACCCCTAGTGTTACCATCAATATTAACTTTAGGTTATTTGAACATAAGCATCCATTA
Source organism: Sambucus nigra (assembly GCA_949130495.1). Classification (NCBI taxonomy): domain Eukaryota; kingdom Viridiplantae; phylum Streptophyta; class Magnoliopsida; order Dipsacales; family Adoxaceae; genus Sambucus; species Sambucus nigra. The sequence continues at coordinate 406,158,027 of OX422222.1, forward strand.
GTTATTGCCGTTTGCAGATTAACCCCAAAAAAATTAGTTATCGTTGACACCCAATTTAAACATATTCCGTCAGTTGACTTATTTTTACTGCTAATTATAATGTCAGTTACAAAATAACGTTACTAAAAGATTAAAAAAAATAAAGAAAAAAATAAAACAAAACTAACCCCTACTTCTATCCACCCTCCCAAAGACGTTCTCTATCTAACCCTCTGTTCTCTCTTCCTCTCACCCTTCCATGGCAACCCGCTCTCTCTATCCCCCATCATCTCTCACATCCCCACCCCACCTCCACCCGAACCAGCACCGCCCCAACAGCCTCACCCACCCACGTCGTCCCAACAACCTCCATCATCTCTCTTTATCTATTGCTCATCTGACCTGCTTTATCATTTATTTTCTTTTTGCATCTTCAGATCTTAAGGGAAAAAAAAAACACGGGTTGCATATATATATTTCAATTTTCAGATCCGATTTCTCATTTTTTCCACATTTTAGATCGAGTATTGGTAAATCTCGATCTGTTTTTTTTTCAGATCTATAAATATATAACTAAGGGGCGCCTAGGTCCAAATTACTCTTAACTAAATCACTATTCCTTAACAGAGAGAGGAGGGGCATATTGGCTATGATCTGTTTTTTGGGGGGGTGACATTGATTATAGATGTGTTGCAACACTATTTATTGTGTTAGCAATATTGACTATGGATATTTTTCTAAATTTATTTAATATTTTGGTGATTTTCTTCCAAGTTGAGGTTTACGTCTTGCCTCATCCGAGCACAACACCTCAAATCTACCTCGCGTCATTTTAAACATTGACGTTAACTGAAACATGAGATTCTGAAAAAGAAAATATGAAGTAAAAAAAATGAAATACCAAGGTACCTGAGACAGTCGATCAGCTTGCTTATAACATCAAATTCGCGGCTGTGATATTTGAGCACTGCAATAAATGTATTACTAGCAGGCAACTGTACTCTTTCATCTGATGAGTAAACAAGACAAACTAATGCAGGAAGAACTAATGAAGCATCTACAGAAAAAGAAGAAAAAAACATCATCACAAAGCAGCAATATCAAGGGCATCAAACAATTAAGATAATAATTATTTTCACCAATTGAGATAATAAAATGATACCTAAATTCTTTATGTATGTTAGGGTGTGTATGTGTAATACCCCGTATTTTTATGCATTAAATTAATTATGAGATTATCATATTTGCCTGTCACGACATGTGATGTCACTATTTATATGTATTATATAAATTATATTTGAAATCGAACCGAATACATGTTAAAACATTAATTCAATATTTTAATTTACTATGTATTATGGGCGGCTATCGAATGGTCAAGGATTTGGCATTAAGGGTTTCCTTATTTGGATTATCCCCTCGATATCGGATTCCACCGATCGTAAAGTAGTTTCCTGTAATGCCGTGTCGCACTAAATTAATAAATTATTTTAAGTTACCGAGTTAAATTAGTAATTGATTTATGGCACATTTCGGATTGATTTCGGAATGCATATAATGTTCGTTTTTGGCTCAAAATTACGGGTTTTACGCTTACTGGATTAATATAGGACTTGGGTTGTGTTTTAGGCCTATTAGAGGTGTTTTGGGGTTCATTTATACGAGGCCCATATATGACCTAAGCCTGATTTCGGGATTAAGGGGTTTAGAGAGTCATTTGGGTTCTCACTATTCACACTCTACAATTTGGAGAGACTCCCTAAGGCGAGAGAGAGAATTTCAAGAGAAGAAGAGGAATTGGGAGATTCTTGGCTCACCTTCTCCACAAATTTGATTGAGACAAGTTTATTATTTAGAATTTGATTATGGTTGTTTTTATGTTAGAATATCTCTCCTCATTGAATTCTAGACCTAATCTAATTATAATCTGATTTACATGTTTAATTAGTTAAATTCATAATAAACTTAATTAAGATGAATAATAAGTTAATTGCACAATTTAAAATTGATGATTTCTTCATGAATTCGAGTTGGAATGGTTATATAATTGTTGAGGCTTGATTATATATTGTTAATCCATTAAAAGCCCCATGTTAATTGAACCATTCCATGTAAATAATAATCTAATTTAAGAGATTTTATAAAACTAGGGTTCTTGATATTAAATTTGAAATTTCCTTTCAAATCATGACAAAATCGTATAAAAAAGTTAGACTTAGGTTATGATCATATATCGGTAGTGAAGTTAACGTTTGGTAGTAGTTTATTGTTGGAATGAAGTGTAGGGAAACCACTAATGGAGTTTTGGAAAGAGAAATGGTGGTTTGGAGGGGTCAAAATCCATAACAAGGAAGAATGGGTGACCTACACGTCTGAAGCCGATCGATCAATTGGCCCCTGAGGTTGGGCTGAAGGTTGGTTTGGATGGATTTTGGGGCGTAGTGATCATTTGGACTTGTCTCTAGGTCACTTTTACATGAAAAAGTAAGGGTAAGTTACTACTTACAGATTTTGAATATGGTAATGGAGTTAAATGTCTAACTTTATGAGACTTAGTAAATTAAGTAATTTGGTTCAGACTTAGTAACCTGTGTGGTGTACTTAGGTTTACTATTCTTCTATCTTATGTTCAACATACCTTGCGTGAGTGCTCGTGGGTAACGTACTAGAGGGGGTATTCTTTATGGAGCGCGTACTATGTCGACCGCGCTGGTACCCCAGTGATAGAGGCGGGCTTTACTTTTGTCATTTTACCCCATATATTACGAGTTGATGCACTCGTGCTATCCAGTGGTGATGAAACGGGGGGATCCTTTCATTGAGCTTAGTTATGAGGCCATATGATTAATGTGAATGCGTAGTGATTATCCTTTGTTGATGCTTTGGGGTCATAGGTGTGGGACAACTACAACTCTACCTAGTACATGAGAGAGAGATCCAAAGGCATTAGGGTAAGCCATCATTATGTGTGGGCTTTAGTGGTGCCCATTTATTTATGTACGTGACTGGGACCGTATATATGGGTATTAGACTTTGTGACTGCCCTTACTTATTTATCTATGCTTGAGATATTTAGTGTAGCATTATTATGGATCCATTAGTTATATTCAACTGTGTAGAATATTACTTAATCATGGATTCACTTAGGCTTGGGTTTTAGATGCATGTGATAGTTAGGGTTGTTTGGGTTGGGATATACTTAAAAACAACTAAAATACGAGAGGAAGATGCATAGTTATGTTGTGGCCCAAATTCAATTATATCTTATTCTACGTAAACTTGTTAACATTGTTGTTGGCTTTACTTTTTAGGACCTAGGCCGGTTTGCATCTTCATCAGTTGCTGCCTATCTACGATGTAGGTGTCGGGCCTGCGTCCCCACTCTTTATCACCCTTTAAATTTAGTCGAGACGGATTTATGTAGTTTTATTTTAAGTGAGTTGGATTATTGAGACAGTTTTGGTTTTGGTTGGGTTAGACTTTATTAGTGTTAGTATTGGTATCAGATGTGATTGGGCTTATACTTATGTTCAGTTATTTACTTTACGCTTTTTAATTATTGTCGGTCGTGCTTAGAACGGTATTTAATTGTATAGACTCCCGTATTATTTATTTTAGAATTGATTAACCTATTATTAAATTTTACGGGATGTCACGGTTGGCATCAGAGCATTCCAAAATCTAATGTCCTGGGGTCTTGAGTGCATCCATCGTTTTTCCACGTTGCATTCTTTGATACTTTATAGAGTTTTCTTATTTAGGTTATTATGCTTTATTTCTCAAACGTTTACCGATACGCTTTTGTTTACTATCATTCAGATGGTGAGCACCCGTAAATGCCAGGGACGACAGAGACCGGACGCGAGTGTCAAATATGAGGCAGCTGCACCTCAGCCGCGGTAGTAGCAGCCACCAGCAATAGCACCGACAGACTTGCTAGCTATCATCTCCCAGACAATGGTTGCGACTATGGAAGCCATACAGCAGCAACAACCACCACCACCTCTCATGGCTGCAGCTATACCTTTCCCTCATGTCGATTCTCCCTGAGAGCGTGTCGAGAGTGCTTTCCGGAAGGACCACCCACCAGAGTTCTCGGGATCTACAGACTCTATCGTAGTGCTACAATGGAGGTGCGATATTGAGCGGCACTTGCGGCTAGTGGAGTGGAGTGAACAAATGTACAGATAGATGCCCGTGAGTTTCAGATTGGTTGGAGATGCTTTGTATTGATGGGAGTTTGTTACCACCGCGAAGGATAAGTCGCAGTTGGCCATATCACAGTTTTGGGAGATGTTCGAGAGAAAGGACTTACATTCATCACAGCAGAAGTGGTTGAGAGCCCAATATGATAAGGTGAAGTAGGATGATCATACAGTTGTCGGGTATGTGCGAGAGTTCATTCGCCTTTTGCACTTTGCTCCAGAGATTGAGCGTTTCTGAGGAGAAAAAGATGGAACGTCTTATTTAAGGCTTGACATGGAGGATCAAGCACGTACTGATGGGCAACTCGGCGTTCACTACGTATATAAAAGTAGTGGATGGTGCATAACTCCAATCCATTGTGACCTGTTTTCTATTCGCAATATCATAATCGTGTTTTTTCGACCTGTTCAACATCGTTTTGTATTGTTCGTCACTCGGGCATACTTCATGTTATGATCCAAGTATTTGCTATTATTCATCGCAGTATTTTGTACTTGTGTTCTTGAACTGGTCTGAACTCGAATATCGAGCTCCCAAAAGGTTAAGCATCCAGTTCGTACCGAAGAATTTACTCAATTAAGGGGATCAAATTCACCTTGGACTCTTTTATCTCTTGGGTCGCTTTTAGTTTCAAGAAAAGAAAAAGATGGATAGAAGTTGACTTTCGTACCTATAAACTGTTTGAAAAAATATCTAAAGTAAATTCTCGAGGAGGTGTCTCTTCTGTTGGTGTGAATCCAATGATGCGAAGTAGTAATGACCTTCATTCCGGCATGTGTATCACCACTGTTAGGCTAGACGAACTCAACTATATGCTGTGGTCTCAATCTGCTAGTATGTATATTACTGGTCGTCGAATGATTTTTCATTTTTATGGGATTATTAAGTACTATTTCCTAGAAAATCCTAAGCGGGCGGCTGAAAATGCACTAGTTATGTCATGGTTATTACAATCCATGCAACCACAAATTTGTAAAGTCTTTTATTTTTTAAGACAATCAAGGACCTGTGGAATGCTGCCAAAAAGAGATTTACTCTTAAGTGGGTAATTTTACAAAGTTGTATGAGCTTCAATAAGAGGTTATAAATTTCAAACAGTACGACTTTTTTCTCGCTACATACTATCATAATCCTCGTAGAAAGTGGAAAGAGTACAATCATAATCAAGATTATGTCCCTCTTTGTGCAGCTAATGTTAAAGCCTTACAGTCTAGTCAGAGAGGTTTTTTCATATATTTAGGCTGAAAGAAGGTTATGTATTTAAAGTCTGAGTTGGAAGTGCTAGTGTCTGAAAAGGCTGCTCTTGTTAGTCAGTAGTGGAATAAGAACACCCCGTATAAAGGAAGAAGCAAGATAATAAAAGTCACTTGAAATGTAACCATTGTGGTCAGACCCTTCACACTCGGAAAACTTTTCGAAATCTTCATGAGAAACTAGGAGCTAATGCTAGACAGCAACCGCCTTCATTTAAGGGGGCACCTTATGCACCTTCTCCATTTAGGGGGGCACATATGGCTCACACAGTTGCGAATGACCCACCTAGCAATTTGTCCGTTCAAGATGCCAATGCCCTTCGCCACGAAATGTGACATAAACTACACATCAAAAAGCTCCTAAAAATATCTAATACACACTTTTAGAAAGAGAGAAATACTCTTTTCTAATTCAAAATTCAAGTCTACCTCAAAAGAGGATACAAGGGGATATTTAAAGGGAAGAAGTAGCTTAGGCTCCAAGCTAAGGTCCTAATTACAAAAATGTCATTACTACTACTTACTTTTAAATACTAAAATCAAACAAAAGAAAATACTATAACAAAAATAAAGAAAAATAATAAAAAGAAAACAAAACTACTAATATGCCCAAAAATAACACTTTTGCCCTCGATTCACATCAATCTATCCTCTTTGAAAAGAATTCGTCCTCGAACTCAAAGGGGAAGACCAACTCAATCACCCTCCAAGACAGTAATCAAGGCATGCTAGGAGAGCTCCTCGGAGGCGTCCAAATAGTCAGGTGGATGATCGATCGTCAATAATGCGTGGCGTCGCGGGAGAGAGCAATCAAAAGCTCGGTGCCAAACATTGCCACAATTGTAGCAACGGAAGGTAGGAGGTTCTGGATGTGGAGCAACAGGAGTAGCGGAAATAGGAACTGAAGCTGGCACTGGAAGAGGAGCTGGGGCAGAAACCGATGTAAGCGAAGTCTGTGACGCCAGGAGATTTGCGGGCGCTGTGTGGTAAGCCTCAACCTTGGTCACATATTCGGCCACCAACAGAAAGTTCGGTATCTCCCTCAGGCCAGATCGTGCTGAATGTACAGCTGCAATCCCAATATATAGCGGTTGATCCGCTGATCCTCCGTCTCGGGGAGGCGGGCTCTAGTGCACAGAAGCTGAAACTACTCTATATACTCCACTACCGATAAGGCGTCCTGCCTGGGAGATTGAACGCGAGCAAAGAGGTCACGCTCGTAGGTAGGTGGGATAAAAGACGTCTCGAGAGCGGCCTTCAGCTCAGGTCAAGTCTGAAGAGGGGGTAATCCGACCGTCGTTCGGCGGTAACAGAGGTCGTTCCACCAAACCCGGGCAAATCCCTATAATTTGGTGGCTGCGAGGAGAGCGCAGGAACAGCCTTGAACTCACTTGTACTCAAAAACTATTTCCATCGAAGCTAACCAGTCGACCATGGCATCTGGAGAGAATCACCCGTCAAACATGGGCCCGTCTATGCGGATCTCCCCGCGGAGGCTGCGGGAAAGCAACTGAAGAGCCATAGATGGTGGACCCTCATCATGATAAGCATCTAGGCCCATCACATCACCCGACATAGGCGAAACATCAGCGAGGTGGGGCGGTAGCTGTGCAAGTGGTGGATAAGGAAGGTGGATATGTTGGGGCACGGGAGGAGCGGGAAGGAACAATGTTGGTCCCGTAGAGGGGGGGGGTATATACTCCAAGACACTGGGGTGGCTATTCCCAAATTCGGAGGAGGACGAGGAGGAACTTGAATGGAGTGTCGAGAGGGTGTGGTGAGAAGGTGTATGGTAAGAAAGCGGGGGTAAGGGTTGATCAGGAGCTCGGCCAGGATGGTTGGGTGTTCCGGGGTGTTCGAAGAACCCATAGGGGTTGGGATAGGCATTTGAACGATCAAAAAATTTGATCGAGTCGGGGTATGGGGCTGGTCTGTGACTCATTGGGCGAGGGGCGTTAAATTTTGGGTCGGTTGGGTTGGCAGCGGCAGATGGTGGCTAGGTGGGGTCAATCGGGCAAGAGGGTGGTAGCAGTACTCTTCGGCACTGGCTGGGGTTGGGGTAAGGGCGAGACTAGGGTTTGGGTTTCCTCTTGAGTTGGGGCAGTAGGAATATGGGGACTAGGGTTTAGGCCAATGGGGTGGAAGTGGGTGGAGGGTGGGGTTGCCTGGGCCACCAAGAGTTTGGGCACTTGTTGCCTTAACTCCGTCACTTGTTGCTTTAGCTCGAGATTCTCATCTTGTAGTTGTTTGGATTTCCGGGGAGCCATTGAAGAGTAGTGTACGATTTTTTTTATACAAATACACCGATACACCAAACACCAATGTGGAGCGACACCCGTTCTGATAATAATTTAACTAAACTACACGTCAAAAGGCTCATAAAAATATCTAACACGCATTTTTAGAGAGAGAAATACTCTTTTGTAATTTAAAATTCAAGTCTACCTCAAAAGAGGTTACAAAGGGATATTTAAAGAGAAGGAGTAGCTTAAGCTCCAAGCTAAGGCCCTAATTACAAAAATGTCATTACTACTCCTTACCTTCAAATACTAAAACAAAACAAAGGAAAATACTATAACAAAAATAAAGAAAAATAATAAAAAGAAAATAAAACTACTAGTATGCCCAAAAATGACACTAATGCCCTCGATTCACATCAAAATGTCTTGTCTCCTGGATATGATATCTCAACTTGATCCACACCGCACTTCCCATACACCCTCCGCCTCCAACTTTGTTGGGTATCTATCATTCGGCACACTATGTTTCCACAAATTCTAATGGTGCTACCTTGGATCATTAATTCAATAGCCACTGATCATATGCCTGATATAGCCTCTAATTTTTCTTCCTATAGTGTCTATTCGGGTAAGGATAAGATTAGAATAGTTGATGGGACGTTTTCCTTTATTGCGAGAAAAGGCACTATTGCAGCCTCCCCTAATATCACCCTTCTCTTCGCCCTTCATGTTCCAATACTAATAAGTATTCTTCTCTTTGTCAGTGATATTACATAAAAAATTGAATTGTAGTGACATTCATTCCCTCTCAATGTGTTTTCAGAACCTGGACACAAGGGAGGCGATTGAGGGTGGACGTGAAGACAATGGCTTATACTTGTTGGATGTCAAACCCCTTTGTTTTCTTGTCCCAAATCAACATAGTATTAGGACCAGTAGTGTGAATAAATATTTGTTGATGCGACGGCATAATAGAATAGATCATATTTCTATTTTTGTTTTAAAGTGTATGATACTAGAGTTTGCTTCTATTGAACCTTTTAAATTAAATTGTGAACCTTGTGTACTTGCAAAACAATGACGTGTTCCTTATCCTATCAATTTTAATGCAACCACTACTCTTTTACAACTTGTTCATTCTAATGTTTGGAATTCTGAATTTACAACTTCCTTACTTGGTTTTCAATATTATGTGGTGTTTGTTGATGATTGTAGTTGTTATACTTGGCATTATCTTCTAAAAAATAAAAGTGAGGTGCACTCGCCAAAACAAATTAGTTTAGCTAAACGAAAACATCGTCATATTATAAAAGTGAGTTGTTCTCTTCTCATAGGTATGGGAGACCTAAACTTTATTAGGTTAATGCCACCCTAACCGTTACTTATCATATCAATCGCAAACCCTCTAAAATTTTAGGATATAAAACTCTGTTATCTATCCTTCATAATAATTTTTCACTATTTATCATTCCTTCCAAAGTATTTGGTTGTGTCCGTTATGTTCATATTCATCACTGGACGGATAAAATGGCTCTAAAGCAGTTCAGTGTGTGTTTTTTGATTATTCAGTGACTCAAAAAGGGTATCGTTGTTATAACCCTATCACTCGTCGTTGCTTTGTATCAATGGATGTGACAGTCTTTGAGACGGTTCCTTTTTTTCCGCTGCTCGGGATTCTCTACAGGGGGAGACTCCACTTAGTGTAGAGAATCCATCATCGTCCTTTAAAGCTGAATTTCCTCTTCCATTGTCACTTTTTACTCAGAGAGAGTCTATGCCTAAGTCTGCTACTATTAACACTAATGAATTGCAAGAGAAAAAAATGGGCATTCTTGTGTATATAAGAAAAGAAAAACAAATCATTGTCTCATCCCAGGACCAAGAAGTTTCTCGTGATTCAGGTAATCTCTCAGTTAATATTGATATTGATATTCTTATTGCCCTACGTAAGGGTGTTTGTATTTGTACAAAATATCTTATATCTCAATTTGTCTCCTATAATACCTTATCTTCAACATATCGTGCTTTCACTTCCTTTATATCGTCTAATTTTGTTCCTTTTAACCTTTCAGATGCCTTAAAGCAAACTCAATGGAAGAGAGCTATGATTGAGGAAATGGAGGCCCTTGAAAAGAATAGGACATGGGATGTTCTATTACCTAAAGGTAAAAAATGAGTAGGCTGCAAGTGGATTTATATAATAAACTACTAGGCTGATGGAAATATTAAAAGATATAAAGTTTGATTAGTGCAAAAGGCTTCACTCAAACATAAGGGAAATTTGTCTTGGCCTTTACACGAGTTAGATATAAAGAATGTCTTCCGTTGTGTTGATTTGGAGGAAGAAGTGTACATGATAATGCCTCCAGAATTCAAGCTTGGTGATAATCGGGAATTGGTGTGCAAAATGAATAAAGCCTTGTATGGGTTGAAACAGTCACCACGTGCGTGGTTTGAGAGATTTAGCACTACTGTAAAAATGGTAGAATACACATAGAGTCAGGCAGACCGTACTCTCTTCATTAAACGGTATCAGGATCGCACCACTGGCCTCATTGTGTATGTTGATGATATTGTTATTGTTGGAGATGATCCAGAAGAGATACAACGGATGAAGTCAAGAGATGCAACGGATGAAGTCGTTTGGGGGGACAGAGTTCGAGGTTAAAGACCTTTGATTATTGAGATACTTTATCGGCATCGAAGTGTGTAGATTCAAGGAAGAAGTGTTCATTTCATAACAGAATTATATGGTAGATATATTAACTGAAACGGGAAAACTTGGAGTTAGACCTGTTGATACTTTATTGAGCAAAATCATAGGCTGAATGATATGGATGGTGAGTTGTTAGATGATGTGGGGAGATCTCAGCGTTTGGTTGGGAAACTAATATAGCTTTCTCTTACGCAGCCAGATATTGCTTATGTTGTAAGCGTGATTAGTCAGTTTATGCATGCTCCACGTACGTCTCACCTTGAGGCATCGCATCACTCTCCGTTACCTTAAAGGTTCTCCTAATAAAGGGATATTTCTTGGTCGGCATGGCCACTTGCGGGTTGAAGCATAAACAGATGAAGATTGGGCAGGGTCCGTGAGGAACTAAAGATCCACTTCAGGCTATTGCACATTTATTGGGGGTGATCTTGTTTCTTGGCGCAGTAAGAAACATGTAGTAGCGAGATCTAGATCAGAAGCTAGAGGCTAAATTCAAATCCATAGCACATGGAGTATGTGAGTTGTTATGGCTACGCATTACGTTATCCGAGTTGGATCATCCTATTTGTGAGCCAATGAATTTGTATTGTGACAACAAAGCTGACATTAGTATTACTCACAATCCAGCATGTGGAAATTGATCGACATTTCATTAAGGAAAAGCTTTGTCTTGGAGTGATTTGTACTTCGTATGTCAGCACGGATGAACAAGTAGCCAATGTGCTGACTAAGGATGTAAACACTACTTTGCAATATATATTAGTCAAGTTGGGCGTGATAGATATTTTTGCACCAGCTTGGGGGATGTTGTAATGGCTTATTTGGAAGTTTATTTATGTTACTTTTATTCAGTAGGATAACTATGTGCAATTAGTGACACCTTATGTTATCATAATATAAGATGGGAGAATGGATAATTTAATTCATTTCATTCTTTCTCCTCTCTTCCCATATCAGGTTTCTCTCCTCTGTCTCTTCTCCCTCTTTCTCTTTTATTTATTAATCTCTCATAAATATAATTTAGAGTTTAGTTACTTCATAACTCAACAGGTCAATGATCATAAGTTAAGTCTAACCTTTTTATACGATTTTTTCATGATATGAAAGGAAATTTCAGATTTTATATCAAGAACCCTAGTTTTATAAAATCTCTTCAATTAGATTAATATGTACATCAGTGTTCTAAAAGGCGCGCCTAGGCGGCGCCAAGGCGCGCCTAGGCGTGAGGCTTTTTACAAACGCCCCGCATAAGGCTTATGCGTTGGAAAAGGCGTGGTCAACGCGCGTGAAGGATGGTCAACGGAACGGGCGCGCCTAGGCGCGTAAGGTGCGCCTTTTTTTAAAAAAAAATTGTTTTTTTTTATGAAACGACGTCGTTTTTCATTGTTTTTTTTTCCTTTTAATATCTTATTTTATTTGCATCAGAAGTTGTGGACTTAACTTAAAACAAACAACTAATTAAATTTTGACTCCATACGATTGTAAACCCTCGTTTCTCTCTCCATACGATTGTAAACCCTAAACTCACTCCCCGACATCTCTCCTTCACCCCGTTTCCCTCTCCGACTGCTCTCCTACCCCTCGTTTCTGTGTCCGGCAGCTCTCGTTCACCTCGTTACCCTCTCCGACAGCAAACCCACCCCGCGGAGTTCTCCTACCCCATTTTCCCTCTCCGGCAGCAATCAAAAAACAGGTTATCCTCTTCAAACTTCTTTTTTTTCTTTTTTGTTTAATGTTAACACACAAATACTTACACGTTCAGACATGTTAATCAAATAACATGTTCTTTGATTAACTTTTGACTTCAAACCTCTTTACTGCTATGTCAGATTTTTTGTCAAAGTTTTTGGTATAACATCTTTTGGAGTTAAATTTATTTATAAAATCTTTTTTTAAGTTAGGATTTTTCAATACCCTCTTACTTGATTACTGAAATTCGTATGTTTAAAATTTTTCAACACAAATCAGTATGTTTTTCAACACAAATCAGTAGGTCAAACCTTTTTTAAGTTGAGATTTTTCAACACAAATCAGTATGTTTAAAATTTTAGGTTATTTTTTTTTCCTTATTACTGCAATTCGTGGCATTATGTTTGTTTAATACAATCATTTCCTATTAAAATTTAGGCAGAAGCAGTTAAATTTAGGCAGAAGCAGTTAGGCAGAAGCAGTTAAGCAGTTAATTTCCTGATTAAAGTTTATGTTTGGCAGTTAGGCATAAGCCTATTATGTTTGTTTATTTTTGTAGGACAAAATGTCTACGGACCCAAATGAGTCCTCATCCATGGCATCGAATGCGACATCAAAAGAATCCAATGACGTTGGATGGGAAACTGCAATTCGTGCGAATGTCAACAACAACAATGATATTCAATGTCTTTTGTGTGGGAAAGTTACAAAGGCTGGAATTAATAGGCACAAAATCCATATAGCTGGAATCAAAGGGATGGGTGTTGCCCCATGTATTAAAGCAAGTGAGGAGCAAAGAGTCAAGTGTCGTGAGGCGCTTGAAGGGAATAAATCAAAGAAGATAGAGAAGCTTTTGGTCCATGCGAAGTTGAGGGATGAAGTAATTCTAACACGTGAGGAGGAAGAGGATGAAATTGAAAGTATTGAATTAGGGAGTCGGAAAAGGCCCAGTACTTTTGGTCCTATTGATCAATTTGCAAAGTCAATTAGGGTGGATGATGCTTCTATGGGTGCGAGCAAGAGAAAAAGGCAACTAAATATTAATGATTTAGTTGCCAAGAGAAGGTTACAAGAGGTTCATCAATATCTGGCAAGATGGATATATGAAGCAGGCATTCCTTTCAATGCAATCGACAATGATAGTTTCAAGAAATTTTGCGAGGCGCTTGGTTTATATGGCCCTGGTTACACACCTCCCTCCCAATACCAACTTAGGGAGCCACTTTTGAAGGGGGAGATGGAGAAAACAAAAGAAGATCTTAAAAAGCAAGAAGAAGAGTGGAAAAACAACGGGTGTTCCATCATGACCGATGCTTGGAGCGATAGAAAAAGAAGAAGCATTATGAATTTGTGTGTGAATTGTAAACTAGGAACCACCTTTCTTTCTTCAAAGGAAGCATCGAATGATGCTCACACCGGTCAATACATATTTGAGTATGTCAATGATTGTATTAAGGAGGTAGGGGCCGAACATGTGGTTCAAGTGGTGACGGACAACGCTTCTAATAATATGGCGGCGGCGAATTTGTTAGCTTTAGAAAGACCTAACATCTTTTGGACATCGTGTGCCACTCACACCTTAAACCTCATGCTTGAAGGTATCTCTAAACTTTCTACTTTTAAGGGTGTGATTAAAAAGGCAAAATCCTTCACTATTTTCATGTATGCCCATCACAAGACTTTGGCATTGATGAGAAAATTTACAAAAAAGGAGATAGTTAGGCCGGGAGTCACTAGGTTTGCAACTTCTTTCCTAACATTGCAAAGTTTGCTTGATAAGAAACAAGAATTGAGAAATATGATGACTAGCAATGAATGGGATAAAACTAAATGGTCGAAGAGCAAGAAGGGAAAAGAGGCATTTGCTATTGTTGTTCCCAATGAGTTTTGGAACTTGATAGAGTTGTGTTTGAGGGTGTTTACTCCATTGGTGAAAGTTCTTAAACTTGTGGATGGTGAGGATAAGCCATCAATGGGGTTTGTTTATGGTGAACTACTAAAGGCAAAGGATGACATAAAAAATGCATTGAAGAAGGAGCGTGATTATATGCCTATCCTAATCATTATTGATGTAAAAAGTAAGGGTCGCCTTGATAGTCCACTTCATACAACGGCTTATTTGTTGAATCCGTTTTATTTTTTTAAGAATCCAACTATCAAAGACGATCCATTGATAACGAATAATGTGATTCTTTGTGTTGAGAAGTTCTTTCCCGATGATCAAATGCAACATCATGTGATAAATACGGAGTTGCAAAAGTACACTCAAAAAGAAGGTGGATTTGGAAAAAAACTCGCAATTAGTGGATGTGAGAAGAATGATGGAAGTTATAATCCAGGTATATTACCATTCCTCTTTTATTTATTTCATTTACATAACACTACTATCTTTACACCCCACCCCCACCCCCACCCCCACCCCCAAATTTACATTGCATAACATTACTATCTCGCTTTCTTTCATAATAATTAGTTGGTTGGTGGGACTTTTATGGAAATGAAACTCCAAATTTGAAGAAAATGGCAAAGAGGATCCTTGGTTTGACTACTAGTTCATCGGGGTGTGAAAGAAATTGGAGTGCCTTTGAAGGAGTAAGTAATTTACTTTTGGTAGTAGTTACTAGTTTTGTAATTCTCTTTCTTTCATATTAACTAGTTTTGTATTTTAGTTGTTACTTATTTTTGTAATTATTTTCTCTTATGTAGATACACACCAAAAAGAGGAATAGACTAGATACTACGAGAATGAATAATTTAGTCTACATCCAATTTAATGCAAGGTTGATGAACAAGAATAAAAAGAGTAAGGATAAATTACTAGCAAATGATGCTAGTAGTGCACAATCATGGATTGTTGATGGTTGTGACGATGATGATGGTGATGATAGTGAGGTGGAGGCGGGTTCCGGACTTACATGGGACGCAGTGGGAGAAGCATCTGGAGCGAACGAGATCTTACAAACTAGAAGAAGTGGTAGAAATGCTCGTGATGAAAATGAAATAAGGGAACCCGATGAAGATGATTTTGTATCAGATGAAACGGAAGATGAGTTAGAAGAAGAAGCTGAAGTTGAATTGGAGTCGGACAAGGAGTTAGATGAGAGTTAGAGTAGAGGGCTATCAAATATATGGATATATTTTCAAATTTCAAGGTATGCATTATTTTACTTTGAATTTTGATTGCATGTTTATGCTTATGTTTTTTTATGTGAGTTATGCTTATATTTCTGCTTATAAATTTGTTTTTATTGTTTTTCTAGCCTTGGTATAATTAAAAATATATTAAAAAAAAGGAAAAACGCCTTTTCACGCCTAGGCTCCTAAGGCTTGAGGCTTGACCTCTACGCCTCGACCACGCCTCACGCCTTTTAGAACCTTGATGTACATGGAATGGTACAATAAACATATGGCCTTTAATGGATTAACAATGTATAATCAAGTTCTAACAATTATATAACCACTTTAACTCGAATTCATGAATAAATCAATCAATTTCAGATTATATAATTAACATGTTTTTATCATAATTAAGTTAATTACGAATTTAATTAATTGAACTTCTAAATCAGATTATAATTAGATTAGGTCTAGATTTCAATGAGTAGAGATATTCTAACACAGGCGATTAGAATCAAACTCTAAATAAACATGCCTCAATCAAATTTGTGACGAAAGTAAGCCAAGGATCTCACAATTCCCCTTCTCCTCTAGAAATTCCTTCTCTATAGTCTTAGGGAGCCTCTCCAAATTGTAAAATGTGAATAATGAAAATCCTAATAACTCTCTAAATGCCTTAATTCTGAAATTAGGCTTAGGCTATATATGGGCCTCATCTAAATGAGCCCAAAAATACCTTCAATAGGCCTAAAACACTACCCAAGTCCTATATTAACCCAATAGGCCTAAAACTCGTAATTTTTAGCTAAAAAGGGGCATTATACGCGTCCCAAAACCAATCTGAAATATGTCATAAATCAAATTACTAATTTAACGCGTTGGATTAAAATAATTTAATTATTTATTAATTTAGTGCGACGCGGCATTATAGAAAACTATTTTACGATCGGTGGAACCCAACACTGAAGGGATAATCCAAATGAGAAAACCCTTGATACCAAATCCCTGACCATTCCATAGTGGCCCATAATACACGATCAAGTTAAAATATTTAATTAATATTTAACGTGTACTAGGTCTACGTCTGATTTCAAATATAATTTATATAACACATATAAACATATAAATAGTGGCTTTACATGTCATGGCAAGCAAATATGATAATTTCACAATTAATTTAATACATAAAAATACAGGATATTATAGTATGCGTCTCTGTATGTGTGTCTGTTTGTCTGTGTATGTGATGTGTAAGGAAAAATGGAGCACATGAAGTCAAGCCAAGAATTGAAAAATATTTATTTTGTAATTTTTATGTCATTGTTATTAATAAAATAAGGGAATATTCCTATAAAGAATATTCCGATAATTATTTAGGGTTATTAGAGTAATTAGTACGGACATTGAGAGGGTATTTTAGGGTCACTTGTAAACAAGAATATTCTACTTTATAAGATGTCATGGGGGGCACCTTTAGTGATATCATCCATGACATGAGTGCTAAAATATTCCCCAATTAGATAGTCTAGAACCTTCCTCCCTCCCTATATATATGGTGTGCTCCACTGGGGAGAGCATTCCGCATTCAATGACGGCTTGAGATAGATAATCGGAGTTTGATTGTTTCTTATTAATTGGTTGTTATTATTGTGTAGTGTAATTAATCGTTCCGCTACCCACTAGTGTGTGTGTGCGCGCATGTGTCAGTGTATAATATATATATATATATATATATATATATATATATAGAGAGAGAGAGAGAGAGAGAGAGAGAGAAGAACTAAGGTGTTGAAACAAAACAAGTCATAGCCAGTTGCCACGGATAACTATCCAATTAATATGGGAACCAATGCTACTAAAATGGAAAATGGAATATATATATGTGTTCTAAAAGGCGCGCCTAGGCTTGAGGCTTGAGAGAAACGCACCATTTAAAGACTTTTTTTTTACAAATCGGACCGGTATCTCATCCTAAACAATCAAAACACAATTTATATATTGATTATGGAGCATGAATATGAGAAAGATGGCTACTAAACAAACCGATATATTTTCAAAATTCAAGGTATGTATTATTTTACTATATTATTAGCCTTAGAATAATTAAAATAATAAAAAAAAAGGAAAAACGCCTTTTTACGCCTAGGCTCCTAAGGCTTGAGGTTTGACCTCTACGCCTCGACCTCGCCTCGCGCCTTTTAGAACCTTGATATATATATATATAATACAAGGTGAAAGGATCTTGTCAACTTGTTCCTAATTGACTGAACAATGACAAATTGAATTTTAAAAGACACTGGAGTTTCATGGTATGTGGTCTTAAAGCATCATATCGTACTTATATATGTGACCAGTCCGCCTTGCATCTGCATGTAAAATAGCTGAAAAGGGAATATATATCAGGGTTTTACCACAGGATAGGTTATCTCAACTGACCAAGAGTTTGCTTTGGAGCATCATCAAAATAGCTTAAATTTAGGTAATATTCGAAATGCAAGGGCACATTCCAAGCAACTTTGACATCTAAAGGAGTATACTGACAAGTATATTTATGTTATCTTCCGTTCTGATAACCGTTATCAAATTCTCAAGTAAACTATTGCAAGACAAATTTTACACGTATTTAAGCTACAACTTGGCATAATAAATTTTACAATTCAACTAACCAATCATTGGAATAAGCTTGGATACTTGTGCAGCAATAACAGAATCTTCATCTCCAAGGTGCTCCAGCAAGTGTTTTGCTATATCTTGCCTGCAATATTTATATAACAAAAGATCCTAACACTGGCCAAAAAGGCAATAAACTACCAAAGAAGCTATTAACCCTCGGATGTAGTATCATACCACATTGAATGCGAAAGTGCAGTTTCTGAATTTACTGATATATGGATGAGTTCCGAAATAACATCAACAGCATTTCTCTTCTGTAAATCATTTCCAGAAGCAAGTCGCTTTAAAACCTCTTCAAGGCACCGGCTGTCTGAGCTTCTGGAGTAATGATTATCCATGTCAGGTTTGAAATAAAAGATGGCACAATTATAATCAATACATGTACTAACAAATAAAAGAATGGTGAATTTGACTTGGGTACCTCGCTAATTGAAGTATTTATACTAAGGTTCCTAATTTTTTTTATTAGACCTAACCCATTTTTCATCCGAGTTCCATCAAAGTGAACAGTGACAAACTGTGACAAAACCAATAATCGACACTAAATGTGACATTCGGCTAACAGACCAATTTTTCCACCAAAGTTGTCATTTACCGGAAAAAAACTTGTGTCATCACCAAATATTTGCCACTAAAACTTACTTCACCTTTAACAGAAAAGGGGTCCAGTCTAATAAAAACTAACCACATTCGTCTTAATAAGACAATTACCGACATACCCAAGTCAAAATCATTCTAAGAAGCATAAGATTACATGGAGCAGTATTCCGCCATTAGCATAACCGCAGCCCTGGCCGTGCCATCCCTCTCATCTAAAAGATTTAGTAGCAATGGTAATACAGCAACCATCTGCGCAGTGTCAGTGAGACTGCTCCCAGACAAAAAATGATTTGACCTAAACATAGTTGCCTTAAAGATGCAAACAGCATCATCAATCACATCCTCATCAGCAGACCGAAGCTTCAAAAAAGACAAGAAATTGGTATGTTTAAAATAATATTTCAAAGGTATATCACCCTCAAACTTGATACTAGTGACTATCATAGAAAATAACTAAAAGATACAAATAAAAAATATATTAAAAAAACAAATAAATCCCCGGGCCCTTCATACACATCACTATAGCTAGCTTATATTCGTAAAACAAATTCATTCACTATTACTACACTACTTTATATGATATTGGTAGGTTGGCAAACGACAACATAAGATGCAACTCTAGCAATTTCCTTAGGAAATTTAAGTCTCTGGAAAGGACTAAAGAAGAAGCTCTTTCTCACATTTTTCGGAATACCCTTGTACCTCTTTGAACAAAAAACTGCTTTAGCATATGCAAGCTGATGGAAAAAGAAAACCATTTGATACATGTTGCTACAATTGTTATTTATTTTTACTTCCTTTTTACAGAAAAGGCAATTGGTCTGGAAAGATATATAATATGGATGAGAAGTCATTTTAAAAAGCAAGAGAAAACCAAGAGAAGAAGTAATCAAATCTTATCAAGAAAGAGTAAATACCTATCAGACAGAATCGCACCTACACTACTATGATAATTTCCATTCCCATATAGATCAACCAAAAGTGGAATTCCTTTATCTTCAATTATCTTTTGTTATTCAAAATAAAGGATTACCCAATTCTGCATTCAACTGCAATTTCACATAGATGTCAACCGCAGTCACCACTCACCATCCCTCAAATATCTTGTCGAGGGTAAAAAATAATATTAACAATGTCAAACAACTTTTCAATCTCGTAGATTCGAAACAATTTTCCGAGACATATAACCATATGGTTTTAACTGCTCTACTAACAAAATAGTTGCCACAAATATTATTATTAACCTAAAACACAGCAACCAGCTACCTGTGATATAAGAACACGAGATATCTGCATCCCATATTCTGACATTGCACTTACAAATTGCTTGCTATCAAAACGTCCCAACAGAAGCAATAGGCAATTCAGGAAAAACTTAATGGTCTCTATTCCACTGTCTTTATTCTTTGTAGTTTCTTCAGAATAGTTGTCAGCATAAAACTGTATATTAAGTTCATCAGAAACAGAACTCGATCAAAGAGGAATAAAATGATAGTATATAAGAGACCGAGCAAATATAAAGCAACATGACTGCCCAATCTAGTCTATCTAGTCAGAGCTCGTGAAACATGAAATGGTAATCTCTTTCAGATCACAACTCAGAAGTTCAGATCATATTTAATTCTTCAGTGCAAAGTTTTTTTTTGTTTGCCATTATATTCCACTTATTAAGCAATAAATCGATTAATGACAAGAAAACTAGAAGTTAAAGCCAATGATTCTAGACAATTCATTATATTCATGTTACAACAGATTAACTGAATCATTGGTAAGTAGCATTCAGAATATCATGCATATTAAGACTGAAGTTGTATAGATGTAATACAGTGATTAATGCCCTCACATCATATATATATATATTGGGGTATCCACACCTCTTAGAGAACCTGACTAATCCCAAAAAGGATACCTTTAGAACCTCTGATCGACACGCATAAAGGACAGAGATTGAGCGACTCCAAGAGGATTTGAGCTCTTGACCTCAGGTAAGAGCCCAGGGCACTAAGCTATCCCCTTGAGATTCGTAGAAACATATTTTCAACACTTCATAATGTAAAAGCACAAGAAAGCCTTTTCAGAACATGATCATATTTTACATACATTTTTTAGGGCTGATTTTTTTTTTTTTTTTTTTTTGGGGGGGGGGGGGGGGGGGGGGGGGGGAGTGGGGGGATATTACAAATGCAGTAGTTTAGGGAGCATATCGCCTTCAACAAAGTGGCTCGTACCCTTCCTTGGATCTAAAACAAACAATTATAGATAAAATTTCTTATTTGACATTTATAATAGCCTATCACCTTTCATCTGTGCGGGCTCATCTAATGAAGCTCTCAGTGAGGAAAGATATCATGATGTTCAGACTTGACTGCTTGATATTTTCGATACATATACAAGGTGTAGCATATACATATTTATAATAATCGAACATATGTAGCATATATTTGAGTACGGGGAACCAACATTTTCATGTTTCAAGATTATTTTAGTAGAACAATTTTAAATACGGCAGTACATCAGAAAGATATATAGAATAATTCATGATGAATCAGTATTGACTTGGAGTAAGAAAAAACAATGACGTGAGTTGATAAATATACATATATGCTTGTTGATCGTGTTGCACCCCTTTAATTAAAGAAAAAAAAAGGAAAAAAGGACTAGTCATATATGCTTGCTAAGAAGAGCAAATTATGACACTACACCACATGATAAAACTACAAGCAGCAGTAACATTAGCAACTTGAGGGCCTTCCATTTTGATAAGATACTGTAAATTTCACATATAGTAGAATTAGTATCCTTCTAATTTTCAGAAATAGTTTAACTTAATAAATCCCTTGCCATAACTAGAAATATATAACATAACAGATACCTTTATACAACGTATCAAATACTCAAGCATTTGCCTGATCAATTGTAGGATCGTTGTTTCAACTATCCAATGTCTTCTGAGTGATATATTCTATGCAGCCCAATTGTATCCAGGATTCTATCCTCTTTCATGAA
The DNA here is from genome assembly GCA_949130495.1 of Sambucus nigra. Taxonomy (NCBI): domain Eukaryota; kingdom Viridiplantae; phylum Streptophyta; class Magnoliopsida; order Dipsacales; family Adoxaceae; genus Sambucus; species Sambucus nigra. The sequence continues at coordinate 406,179,506 of OX422222.1, forward strand.
TACACTTAAAGATTTATCAGATTTTCAGACTTGGATCCCTCGCTAATTACCTTAATTGAACTTAAGTACCCGAGTCTAGGTAATTATTTGTCCAAGAGTCGTTTAACTACACAGTGATATGTGACATTTAAGGATGGCACAAGTTTTCGTCACTGCAAGTGACATTCAACTATAAAAAAATAAACCTTTATCCCCAAAAGTCATATCCAAATGCCTTGTCGTAGCTAAAATAAAGGATCAGATGCCAAAAAGTTCCTCAAACATTTTTTAATACACATTTAGTCCAAGCATTTTATTTTGTACAAAAAAGTCCCTTATTCTTTTATCTTTAAAGGTTCGCGCCAGCGGCATGGTAAAGACTTTTTGACATGGTGAAAGGACTTTTTGGTGCAAAATAAAAAAGCTTGGACTAAACGTGTATTAAAAAAAGTTTGAGGGAGTATTTGGTATAAGCCCCTAAAATAAATCCACTAAAACCTCTTACATCATTTACTTGATAATTACGGTTCTTGTATGAAAATGAAACTTAAGGGCCTGTTTGGTTATCAATTATAATTCTGTTTTATGTGTTTAAATACAATTCTGATAAGAATTTGTGTTTGGCACACCTGTTTTTAAACACTGATTTATAATATTTTTGTGTTATAATCAAGTTGTTCAGAAAACAGCAAAAGGGTGTTTTCTAAATTCCTTTTTTATTTTTCAACTCAGAGTTATTCATTCTTAATATTTTTATGCGTTTATACCTTAATATATAATATTTTTATGCGTTTATACCTTAATATATAATATAATAGGCATACATAATACATCAATATGTGTGTAATTCTAGTAAATAAAAAATATATATGTACATGTACACAAAATTACATATATGTATATTTTATTAAATTATATAATAGACTAAGATCCATATGTTAAACAATATTATCAATATATACATGATACTTATATATAGTTTTACACATGTATTATTAATGTATGGAATAATATAAAGTATACATATAGTACATATGTATTAAATTATATTATCAACTCATGTATGTATATAATTTTATTATGGATTATACAAGTAATATCATAATATAGACATATATATACATATACATATATATACATACATATGTAAGTGTGCATGTGTGTATTTATATATTTATGTATGTATGTATGTACGTATACATTTGTATTATGTATTGTGTATATAGAGTCACTCCCCAACATACCTCATTAAATATACACAAAGAACACATCATATATTTATGCATAATTTATGTTGTATGCATGTATATATGTATACATTCATGTATCCTGTATGTATGGAAGTTTTATGTATGTGTTAATATATATATACACGTATATGTATAATATAAATATAAATGTTTACCAATCTTGTCAAATTTTCAGAAAACAGTAATTAAAAACAAGTTTACCAAATGCACACCAACATTTATAAACAGTGTTTAAATCAAGTTTTCTGAATACATAACCAAACGGGCCCTAAGTCTTAAAAACAAAGCATGTAGCTATGTCTAATAAGGCCATTAGCGATCTATGTAAGTCTATGAAACCCAAGATTATCACATCTTACTATACCATACACACGCGCGCACACATATATATACATATATTGGGAATTTCTATTTCAGGAAAGGAGGAGAATAAATCAAAAAGTATGTATTCAGGAAACATCAACCTCTGATATCATGCTCCCTCAATAATCAGACTCGAGATTCCTGCATATTAACGATCTCAAAGCTAGTACAAGTAGTATTTCAAATAAATTTAACCTGAATGCCGGACAAGTACTGGTTCAAAAGTTCTTTATAATGCTTAGGATTTTTGTGATCTTCCAAGTGCAACAGGATGCTGTAGTGTTTCCAACAAGAAGAAAGAAGCAATATACCAGTCTTGTCCGCTTGTGAACCTGCAGTCCATGTAGCAAAAATTTGCGATCATGAATGATAGAAAATTAAAGAGCAAGCGATTGATAAAAGGGTTATCTGAGTTGACCTCCACTTTAAGCGCGGTGCGAGTCATTTTATGTTTGTTTTTTTTGTTTCTTTTTTTTTTTTTTTTTGGGGGGGGGGGGACTCAAAATCCGCATTAAAAGTTGGGTTAAAGTCAAAATAACCCTTTATAAAATGCTAATAGCATGTAATGGGAATAACACCTGCCTCATCTTGAAAGGAACCATAACATTGTTTTGTCTCTTGCAACCATGTAAGAATCTTGACCAATCCTTTTGCATGCAAAGATCTGCTTTTCCTGCTCCACTGTAATGCACAGATACACTTAAAAAGTCATTTCATTTGAACAAGTTAAAAATATTAGGGACTCACTATAATTTGTGTTATATATAATATCCTGTGCGTATTTATTCTATTCTACTACAAAGTGTAATTATTTTCTGCCTAACAAATACTACTTGCAAACAGTTAAAATTATATACGGATGCAAATAAACAAATTAATGTTCACTATTTATTTGAAGATAAAACAGAAACAAATTGAGAAAAGTTAAAAGACTATGTGGCAGTAAAGTTGCGTTAAAAAGGCATAGCATCCTATCCTTCTCAAACACATAATTGGAAAGACACGAGCACGCACATGGAGGGACACAGAAGATAAAGGCACCTACTCCCTCCATCCCAAATTAAGAGTTCATATTTGAAAATGACAATTTTAAGGATACAATCAATTAACTGCCAACATCAAGAGTTGCTCACTATGTGTACTATGGTTCATTGATTACGTCTAAAAAGAACAATGGACTCTGAATGTGTGACATCCAAAAAAATAAAGTACGACTCTTAATTTGTGGCACAATGAAAACCACACAAAATATTGAAATCAGAATTATTCATTGAAAGGCGTGCCTTTTAAAATGAAAAGAGTAACTTATTAATAGGCTACTAAGCTAGAGAAATAGAATTAAAATGATAAGAGATAATAAAGAAACAGATAAAAATATCATTCTAAAGATATATAAGGAGATAATAACCAACCTTTCCCGTTCCCCTCCCCTCTTTGTGGTTATCAGGTCAATTTGGGGGACGCAGGGAGTATAATCTAGTAGTCCAACTTATCAAGAGTCTTCAACCAAAGGTTAGGGAAGTTACAAGATTATCAAAAATCTTTACTCCATCAAAAAGGGAGTATTTTTTTCCTAATACGTAATGCGGAAGAAAAAAAATTTATGGACACTACTAAAACCACATTATAAGCATATTCCCCTGCGGATTAATTGAGGGTTCAATAAGACAGAGGGAACATATTCTGCCTAAATAAGAGGGGAGGTAGAGTTTTAGATTCTGTAATAAAAACAAATAAATAAAGGCTAGTAAAAAACACTAATCGACAAAGACTAGTCAGTCGAATCCAAGATATGGATGCAAAGCCTAATTATCACCACCTTAATGCTAGTTTAAGATTGACTTTAGCCCCAAGCCGTAAGCAATCTATAGTTGTTTAAGGATCCAGAATTCAAGATACAAATTTTACCAAGAAAACCCAAACGGGAAAATTAGGACCTTATGGAACAATCCACTGTGGCTGTTAAAAAGATAAATTAAGTGATCATAGGTAGAACACAAATTACCAGGAAAACCCAAACAGAATCAAAACATAATTAAGCTATCCGCTGTGAAGAATAATAGAATTATACTCGACTCTGTACCAACAACTCTTCTTTATATAAGAAACTAAATTTATTACCATAAATCACAAATACAAGATGGAGGGACAAGAGGTCCATGCAGAGAAAGATCTGATATTCATATATTGCTGATGTGTTCTCTTTTCCCTAAAGTCTAAATATGTTACTGAAGCTTGGAAACGATCTTCAACATACTCTTCCCGGTCTTCACACCGACATTTTGGGATTCAAAAGGACATGATCTTGGACTGACCAAAACTCATTACAACAATGTGTCCATCCAATGGAATTGGCTGACTCGTACGTAACATTTTGACCTAACAACGCACAGCAGATATTTCATTCGCATAAAAGAAATTTCTAATTTGAACAAAACTACAGGCACGAGCTCATGTAGGGGTGGGAATCGGAACCTGCCAACCCGAAGAAGGTTTGGTTTTCTCCATCATTGGGTAGGTTTTGCTTGCTGAAATTATAAAACCGATAAGACAGGTTTGGTTTATAGTGTTATGTCTACACCAACCCAAACTGAACCGAAACACATCGATCTAGAACTGATATGAAACTGAAACTAAACCTAATCTATATAGATGCGATGTAAAACCAAAGCCATATATGTAGAGTTACATGCTATTTAAGTAATAAATGAACTTCTACAAGTGTATTTCTTTTTTAAACTAGTTGCATGGTATTTGTAAGGCACGGTTGCTTATTTGCTTAGTACGCTTTTGATGTTTTGAATTAATATTAATCAATTTATTAGCTACGCTTGAGAATTTATAGATTGGAATGTACTCTTTTCATATTTAAACAACTTTTTTATTAGTTATGGTTGAAATTTGAAACTTCGAATTAATGTTATATCTATCGTATTTATACAATTGTGTTTGAAGTTGGAATAATAATGTTGCTTTGCTGTTATTATTTTTTGTATAAAAATAGCTAGATCTGGTAACCAACCCAATGGAGCTAAAAATGATCTAAACGAAACCAAGATGGTTTGGATTCGTTAGATGATTGGTTTGGTTCTCGTTCCAAAATCAAGGAACTGAACTACATAGATTTGGGTGCTACTTTCAGTGTTGAACTGAACCAAAACTACCATACCAACGAAACTCACGCCTAAGTTCATGCATTCTTTATATAGGGTTCAACTTCCTCCCCACATAATGTTATATCATTGAAAATGCAAGGGACGTAAACCCAGGTCAACATTTTTCATGTTTGCTTGTTCAGTTATTTCCTTTTCATGCTTCGCATATAGTTTCACAAATTAAGGAATATAGAGGGAGAAACATGAAGTCATACAGCAGATGACGAACCTCGAATCAAGGCCCCAGAGATTTCATTGCAACTGCAAAGATTCTTCAAACAAAATCCAAACAGGAGTTCAAAAAGTAAAAAATCAGTTGAGAACATACAGCAATGAGTCTCTGCATAAGAATAATGAGTTCATCTACATGATGCCAAAGCAAAAATCTCATTTCCATGCTGCTTGAAAGTTCAGGAGATATACTGGTCGGTTTCACCTTCTTATCACTAGTAGCAGCAGGTACCAAAGCACTTGTCAGGTTTGATGCATTATACTTTGACGATTTTGTCCTGTCATCTGAAATATTAGATTTTGTATCCGATTTTGCTAATGCTACAGTGAGAGCGATAACACAATCAGCAGAAGCCATTGAAAGGCGAGTTGGCAACTCAAATCCACCCTGTAAAATGCTACAGATACAAGTAATGATATATTAGAGTAACAACAATTAAAATAGATACATATCAGAAGTAAAATTAAAGAGAAGAACATAGAATAAAGTCATGTTTCCAAATAAATCATATAAATTGAATGAAATTCTAATCATACCTTAGGCTACTGCATGTATATGTTTGGAAAGAAAAATATTTCCTTAAAGCTTGTGAATTTAAGATAGGGAAACTGAGTATGAAGGATGCTCAGAGTGTCAACTCTTCTCACTTCTCACCCTTCTTTTTTCTTTTGGGTGGGCATCTTGTTATTTTCCATTTCTTTTTTTTTTCTTTTACTCTTTCTCTAGAACATACAATAAGGGGCAAGTTATGAAACTTGTGCAGAAGTGAAAACCAACTTTGTGCCTCTTTATGACTACGAAAAATTATAACATGCAGTCAAAAAATTGTTAAAATTCTAACCTACAAATTCTGGAACTAGCTGAGTCATCTCCAAAAACTGATTTAATGCTAGTCAATATGCAAGGAAGGTCCAACAATTCGTTCCATCTGAGGCTAAGACACCTCCTGATCCCTAACTTATGTACGCACAAAATTATGCTTGTGAACTCTTTCAAGTACAAATTTTCCTCTGATCCAAGGATAAGAAGACCAGTGACAGTGGTCGTGGAACCCTATAGCAGAGAAAGAGAGCTGCTAACATGATTTGAAGGCGGTGCTCTATGGTGTATATATAGAGCGGTGTTCTAAAAGGCGCGCCTAAGCTTGAGGCTTGGGAGAAACGTCCCACCTTAGCCTTTTACGCTTTATTCTTAGTAAAAGGCTTAAGGCGCACTTTTTTTTTTAAAACAAAAACGCTTTAGTGAAACGATATCGCTTTTTAAAGACTTCTTTTAAAAAACCGGACCAATATCTCATTCAAAACAATCAACATCTCATTCAAAACAATCAACAGACAAATGATATCCCAAACCTCTCTGCCTCTTGTCCAAAAACCGCGACTTTTTTTTTCTTAGTATTTAAAACAAAAAGTATTTTAGTTTGCATATATTCTGACATATTTTAAGGTATGTACCATTTTAATATTTTTAATAGCCTTGTTATAGTTAAAAATGTTATAATATATTAAAAAATGCCTAAACGCCTTTTTACACCTAAGGCCCACCTAGGCTTCTAAGGTTTAAGGCTTGGCCTCCACGCCTCAGTCACGCCCCGCGTTTTTTAAAACCTTGATATAGAGCGAGGCGAAAGGGAATAAGATTTCCAATGACTTCAATGTTGGAGCGCACGAAACTTTAATCTTTTTGTTTCCGATTACATTTTCATCCTAGACTTGCCGCTGAAGTTACACAGTGGAGAAATTTGGCTGTGTGTGTGTATGCGCGCGCGTGAGAGAGAGAGAGAGAGAGAGAGAGAGAGAGAGAGAGAGAGAGAGAGAATGTGTGTTTTTAATATTTTTGCAGTCTGAGGGTATTTTCGTAATTGATCCTCATTTAATATATTTTAACGGATCCGTTTAAAATCGGGGGTCAATTTCAAGTTTTTTTTTTTTTTTTTTTGGGGGGGGTGGGGGATCAAGAGCAAACAACACTAAAAAAAAACCTGATAAGTCTCAAGTCATTAAAGAGAGAATCTCATAATCTGATCAAAAAAACTATGAAACTACTGCACCAAGGGAATCCGTCACCAATCACTCAATTCTGCCTCATCAGTAATAATATATGAAAACATGACTGGCTGGTTAACATGGTTCCTGATTTACTGGTAAAAAAGACGCTCCGGTATCATGCCTAACTAAGTACCAATGTACACACAGATGACACCTACAATCTTTTAGCTTCAACGATCTTATGTTCATAAATATTAGAAGGTGTAACCAACTACCAAGGAAACATAAACACTTCTAAAAGTCAACATATTCTTGTCAGATGTCACCGACTACTTTGCAGACACTCTCGGATATGTGTCCAACACTTCAATGTCTGTAATTTATATGTATGAACATGTGTGCTCAACATTTCAATATGTCTGTAATTGAAAAATAAGAACATGTGCAAGTTATAGCCAACTAACTGAACCCTAGGAAAAACGAACACTTCTAAAAGGCAACATATCTTTGTCAGACAAGAACGACACTTCGCGAACAGTTTTTATTTTGGGTACATAGCCAATACTTCTGAGACATTCGTCAAAACGAGACCAAAAAACCTTGGATGTTGAGATAAGACTTTCTCGTTGTATTCAAAAGAAGTATAATTGTTAAAGACAGAAAATAGAAGTTTATTATTGAGAGGAGACTAGAACCAATTTTACTTAAAAGAGTGACTATAACACATTCCATACACTTACATGCACTTGCACACTACAGATATATTCCTTCATTGCGTATTCGACAATAGAATATTTTATTTAAAGAGGATCATCAAAATTGCATTTATAGAATACGCGTATACATTATCACATGTCCATATACTTCCACCCACTTTCACATATCGTCATTGCTATGTCTTTGTTCATCTAAAATTTAAATGACATAGATTCTGATGATTCATAAGTTACAAGTTTCATGTTGCAGTCATATAGTAAAACATTTATTGTTCGTATGATATTCATTCCTATCTATACTTTAATATAGCTCTTCTAGTATTTAGGATTTTTCAAGCCCCTGGCAAGAAGTATTCATTGTCATGTATCCTTGTCCATGTTTCATATACCCTTGTCACATGATATCAATCCCTAACAACATGAATGAATCTCTCAATCAACAAATGATACAACTAAGGAATAATAGTGTAAAAGAACCCACAATTTTGATACTGGCACAAAAACAGGCATACAAGTGATAACGGGATCATCCATAAATTAATAAAATAAAAAAGAACCCCAAAGTTAGTAGCATTTCCCAAAACGCAAACACATGATTGTCTATAAAGATACACACACTTACAAGTGTAAATTTTACCCAGAACAAAAAAAAAGGTATTTTTAGATCAGTAGATGAAATATCAGTTAGCTAAATATTATGCCTACATAATATAATAATCCATCCTGATAAATATGATCCTTCTTATTAGATTGTTGGCTCCACTCTCTGTCTACAAAGTGGTATGTCTTTTATTACCTTGTAAACATTGATGCCCTTTATTACCTTGTAAACACTGATGCCCTTTATTAGATGTCCTATGCTTATGGGACACTGATGCCCAGAATCTGGACTTTTCCGCACAAGCATAATACATCCTTGCAATTATTTTGCATGTCTACAAAGTTCAAACAGTTTAGTATTTCACTTTGCCACTTTATTGCATGTCCACAAAGTTCAAACAGTTTAGTCTTTCACTTTAATGTCCCATTCCTAGTAGAGTATAGGTCACTTTAACAGTTTACAGCAAATCCCAACTATAAACTAAGATGCTCTATCAGGGGGGGTGTAGAAATAGCTTCAATTCATGCTGTGTTTTAGTCACTCCACCCTACACACACACATATAGGATAGCAAAAGGGCAAAAAAGAATAATGAAGAGGTACATGTAATCTAACATAGCAGTCATTCACCAGATTGGAATCATGACTACAAGGAAAGATAATAAATACATAAAATCCAAGATCGCGTGTAAAAACTGAATCTCCGCTGAAGGCCATAGCATCATGGATCCATAGAGTTCAGCATGCCATACATATAAATCAATTATTGTGACGCGTCCGAGAAAAAATTTAAAAACAAGAAAACATGAATATATACTAAACTAAACACTAAAAGATTGAGATATGACACACAAGGGCGAGGGGATGCATTCTTACGAAATGAACCAGGATATAATCAAGATTTATACCTTCCATTGCATACAATAGATAAAAGATGTGTAATGCACGAGCAAAGAATCTTTAATAGCGCATTGTACTTCTCACTTATTCCTGCATTAAGAAAAGAAAATTTAAAACTCAACTGCATTCAATGGTGGCATGTTGAACGAGTACTACAGGAATACCCAAAAGACCTAATGGGAACAAGGAGGCATATCTATCGGTCTCCCACGGATCAACCAAAAGTACATATCCAAAAGCCAAAAAGATTCATGTTATTTTTATTTTTTTTGCAGAATAAGAACCGACGCCAACCAGATAAGAAACACCCCTTAATTAACCTTTTTGTTAGTCCCAAAAAGCCAATACTTCTCTTCAAAAAATTTGTAACATCTGAAGCACAAACAAAAGAATTGTCAACTACATCGATTGCTGTACCCTTTTTAGGATGAACGGATGCCAAAATTATGATTGTGTATACAATGTTGAAAGAAGAAACTTTTGATTGGAAGGCCAGAAAATTATTATTGTTACCAAAAGTACGTTCCATTAATCACAAAGTGTTGAGTAAATTTGAAAATCTGTGTATTTGAAATTTGAATGATCCATCCCATTTAAAAAGCAAAGTCAGATAATTCATATGGAAATAGTACAAGGAAACTGTCATGTTACCATTTGTTAAGAGCTGGTTCATAGTAATCTCATATTCTACTAGACCACGTGCAAGAAAACACCAGCCAAGAGCAATGTAATGGTCATCTTTGCTCATTAAAATGCTAGTGAGATTTGTGGCTAGAGTTCGGAAAAGAAGTTCATCTTGAAAGAGCCAATTAAGAAGTATCATTGCCCTGTTGTTGTTCTTTGACTCATTGCATTTCAACGACTGGCAAAAGAAAAAAAGAATTATTATAAATTAAAGAGTTAAGGCCCCACTTGTTTTTGTGCTTCACAGAAAAGCCCCTCAGTAAAGAGAAACAAAGGAATGCAGTCTAGATACTTAGGAAATTCTCATATACTTTAACAAAAAATATGATAAGCAAACATAGCTAATTAAAAATTAGAAGATATTCTTATGAATTTCACACAGATTACTAGTAGAAGTGGCACATACTTAATGAAATTCTCACAAATAACTTGTAAAATCCACAGATACCTGACGAAATTTGCGAATACTTTGGCAGAATTCACAGATAATTTGTTGTGAAGGTACTATAGTCGGTAGGAGCATAATTAAAACAGGTAAAGGGGATTGGGCTTTTTGTGATTGGAGCAGTTCACAACCCATCTTACTGCTAAACTCCATAAGAAAGATAAGAATAGTTGCCTCCAGGGCATATAGCTGAACAAGTAAATTAATTTGTGGGGTACAAAAGACATAAGATGAGATGTAAAGGAAAAAATAAAATATCATATGTCAAGGACTAGACGTTTCAAATGCCATGATAGTAGAAGATGCAGGACAGCTTAATGTTCAACATAAGGTGCTCTATAAAGATCATTTAAAAGCCACTTCTGGTTAAGATCATCTTCTTCCTAAACAATCAAATTTTCTTTATCGCTACTTTTTTAAGGAAGAAAGCTCTACCAGTTTTCAAACAACATTTACCTCCTCCCCCCACCCCCCTCTCCCCTCACCAAGCCCAAAGCTCTTAATCCTTGTCAACAAAGACTTGCCACCCCAACAATTTTTTCTCACTTGCCCTTCTCCCTCTGCTTTGTCTCTCCTCTCAAAAATCAAAATATATATATGCATTTAAGTTAACATGCTATGTATAGCTGTATTTTAAGCATTTCTGAGGTATCAGGTAATAGATAAAAAACAACAAAGTAGATATTACGGACATCTTCATAGCTCCAATATCAGCATTCCTAGCATGTTAATAAATATTTTTTTCTTCAAACCAGAGCTAAAAAAAATAAGGAGGGAATGTGATCATTGTTGGCACAAACTTAAGTTCCCATTTTTTAGATCGATGAACCAAAAAGTTCATAATTGAAATTTCAAATAAGGATGTAAGTTTCGAATTGTTCTTACATGCTCAATCATGGGAACAAGAATTTGGTCCAAAGGCTCATCCTTCTCTGCTGCGTCTCTAATGTACTTGTGAAGAATCCATAGTGAATCTTCCAAAGAAACTATCCAAAATAAATTAAAATATTAGTTTAGCAGACAAAAAAAAAGAGTGATATACATAGGTGTACATATATATAGCGAGAGAGACCCCCTCCTTTAAGGACTCCTTATTGTGCAAACTTCGGCACATACCATTTTTTTATAATAGTAAAAAAATGAATTTTTTGATGAAGCTTCATGGATATGATATCCACGGTGAGAAGATCATCTCCAATTTCTTTCATCACAAAATTCAATAAAAAAAACGTTGAGATGATGGTATAAATATGCATTTTCAACCGTTGAAATGTTGGCGATCATCTCACCCACTTATTGATTGAATTTTTTGATGAAACTTCATGGATATGATCTCGACAGTGAAAAGATCATCACCATGAAGTTCCATAAAAAAATTCAATCAATAAATTGGCTGGCGCCGACCCAACATTTCAACGGTTGAAAATGAATATGTATACCATTTTTTTACATATCATCTCATCTCAATGGTTTTTCTAATGAACTTTTTGATGCAAAAAAATTTGAGATGATCTTCTAACCGTGGACATCATATCCATGAAATTTCATCAAAAAATTCATTTTTTTACTATTTAAAAAAAATAGTATGTACTGGGTCTGCACCATAAGGAGTCCTTAGGGGAGACTTTCTGTGTGTGTGTGTGTATATATATATATGAAGTTTTGTGAGAATTGACACTAAATGCAATGTTCGAAATTGCTTTTAAGGCTATAGCCTCAAGGCCCGCCTCGTAGCGAGGCTATGGATTGCCAAGGCGAGGCTTTAGCCTCAAGGGTATTTTCCAAAACCATAGCCTCAAATGGTTGTTGCTATAGCCTCAAGGCGTTGCACCTTAAGGCAATGTAAGGCGCAAGCCTCATTTTTTTAAGTGAAAAACTTTTTTTTCGTTTTTTGAAAGGTAAAGATCAAACCCTATTTGTCACATTTCAAAACCTTGCCATGCTACTAAGCCCTAGCCTTTGCCTTCTACTTCTAAATCAAGTGTACCTCTGAAGCCATATTCCCTTATCATTTGTGTTCCAAACCCTCGTGTCTTTTTGCTTGTTTTTAAGAATTGTTTTCGTCTTTGGAGCTTTTGCACGAAAGTGTGTTCAATTTTTTGTTTTTAAAAAAATTTTGTATTCGATTTTTAATTTTTTATGCAAAAAATTGTGTTTGTTTTAATGAAGAATTTGTGTTTAGTTTTGATTTTGATGCAAGGAAATGTGTTCTTTTTAAATTGTGTTTTGTTTTTTATTTTAATTCAAGATATTGTGTTAGTGTTTTATTAATGAAAGTATTTGTGTTAGTTTTTGCTTTCAAGCTTGGGCATTTGTTTCTGTTTTGTAGTTTTTTACTTTATCGTTATTGTTTTATTAGTGTTTTTTTAAAAAAATCTTTTTCAAATGGAGGCTATAGCCTCACCTCATCCGGGGACAACGTCTAGAAGCCGCAATTAGCTTTTTCGAACATTTACTGAATGTACCAAAGAAACTATCAAAATAAACAATTTTAGTTTCACACAGAAAAAATATAACAGATCCATAACTATAGGGGTCTCTCTCTCTCTCTCTCTCTCTCTCTCTCTCTCTCTCTCTATATATATATATATATATATATATATATATATATATATATATATATATATATATATATATATATAATATGGGAGAGGGTGTTTTCACTGTTCATTATTTTGTATTATTTATATGTTCTGTTGATTCCTTGGTTGTTTTCACAGGCTCTTGCGAGGAATGGATGAAATTATGTCATGATTTTTGCAACCTCCAGTAGATTCCACCACAAGGTCTCTATGTGAACTACTCATTCAGGGTATATTCAACTCCTATCTAAACTTATCTCTCACTCACTTTTTTACAGATTTTAACTTAGGGTTGCTAAAATTTTAACTTATTGTGCTTATGAAAAACTAGATTCAAGTGTGGATCTCTCTCGCCCTATGTATCTCTTTATATCTTATCAATCACTCTAATTTACTTTTAAATATATTTTTATCCGTAGTATGCAAATTGAATTGTGTTGGAGTTTGGAATTGTGTTGGAATTTGGAATTTTTATTTGTAATATGCAATTTTATTTTTTTGCTTTTTATCTAAATCGTTTTTGGGTTATTTTGAGTTCCAGCTAAGAGTTTCAAAAACATATCTCTCTCTCTCTCTTTTAACTTATTTTGAGTTCAACCTTCTTTCTGTAGTTTGTATTCCAACCAATCTAAAGAGTTGGTAGAATCTTGAAGCTTTTATAGGTGACGCATCTCCTTTCTTTTGTGAAGCATTATTTATGTGGTTGGTTGGGATAGTCTTTAGATTTAGTTAGCTTGGTATTTTCAATTTTAATCTGCTGTTGTGGTTTGATTACATGGTGGTTTGATGTACAAGTTTTGTTCGTTTAACTTGACTAACATGTTGCGACAATTCACTGTATAGCTTTTTTAAATTGATTCTACCTTTAATTAATGTTTATTTTCATTTGGAGATGGGTTAGTTATTTATAGTTTATGAGTTAAATATATTTCGATAATTTTTTCATTTGAATTGGAGTTTGTTGTAAAACTTAACTGGTTTCTTGTAAACATCTCTTTTTTTTTAGTATGTTATAACTTAGTTTATATTGGTATATAAAAATTATAGATTTTGGGTGTTATGACTTTACGATGTATTTGGAGGGTATAAAATCTGTATAGGAATTTAACTTAAATAATGGGATTATAATATGTGAGTCCTATTTGAAGAGTATTTTCTTATTTAAGTCCTACTGATTAGTCAACCATTAATTAAATCCTATTTTTTTAATTTACGAATCTTTTCCTTACTAATATACCCCTACCCCTATACTCCCTCCAAATTTAAATTGGTAGTTACTTTTATTTTCCTTTCAAACTTTCAATATACAAATCCAAAATTTATGAAGTTTGCTATTTTTGAAATCTACTAATCAAGCCCTATTAAATAAGATACATATTCAATAGAAAATAGTAAATAGTAAAAAAAAATAAAAAAATAAAAAAATAAAAAATGATGCTTTTCCTTCGTTTTTTATGCAGACAATAAATGTTTATTGTCGGTGTAATATAAGCACTGTGAACAGTGTGGAAAAATGTCCCAAATATAAAATAATTTTATTTTCTAGTGCACACTGTAAATATATATTGTCTATGTAATTTTTTTTAATCAGAATTTTATAGTATTCATGGATCTTGTTTGATAGATCTCGATGAGTTAAGTTTCAAAAATAATAATTTTGCGGAAAATGGATTTGTAAATCAAAAGTATGGTCATTTGAAGTTTAAAAAATAGGAAAAAACAAAGTTCAACAACTTGAGTAACTTCCCCCCAATAGTTACTGATGATTGGTTTAAAATGGGTAAATTTGTGAAATAAGATTCCCAAAAAATGGGAATAAGGCTTATTTGATGGTTGGCGAGTCAATAGGACTTATTTATGAAAACTACCTTCAAATGGAACCTATATGTAAGAACCCCTTAAATAATCGAGACTTTCTCTACCATTAACCTCCATATTTGCTTTTAATTACTTTTGTTATTTGTAGCATTTGGATGGTACGTGCATGTCACCTCCATATAGCACAGTTAGTTTTCAAGGTAGTAGTTGGTGTTTGTGTGTTAAGTTGGATGAGAAAAATAGACTTATTTGATGTTGATCCGCAATCTTCCGATATGACTAGAATCCTTTTTATTAATTTTTTATTTCAGGTATACCTGTGACAACATAATTTGGTTCCGAAACACATAATCAAAATGTTATTCTAAAAGGTAGTTCTTAGTTTCACTTACCCTTGAACTATAGTTTCTCAGTTTGTTGCTATTTCTCATTTAAAATATTTTGTGGTTATTTATATGTGCTTATTCTTTTTGTTTGTTTAGCTTTTCTTTAATTTAAAGAGTTAACAACAGAGTCAAACAGACTCTGGATTCTTAGTTGGTTTTAAACAAATATGTCCTCCATTTTATTATAATTTTACATTATTTTTTCAGCTTTGTTTGTTTGGTAAATTTGGGAACTTTGTTTCTATGCGTTTGTTATTGACCTTAATCAAAATATTTATTTATTTTTTTTTTTTTATAAATGACCTTAATCAAAATATTACTAATGACAACAACGACACTACGAATTTTACTAAATCCATTTTCCACAACTCAGTTGATTATTCTGTAAGTGGCGAGGGACACCACGGTTACATATTTTTAACGATTTTTGTTAATTATTGCTATCTTTTTTCTAATCTCCACGCAATCCATTGTACAAGTGAGAAGGTGAGGTTATTAAAAAGTAATTTGATCGTGTTATGCTTATAATTAAATATTTTCCAATGCTTACTTGTTTTGCACCATGATGTGAATCTAAAAAATTACACATTATTGTACCTAAATGTAGTAGCTCATATTGGTACAAAAGTTCCTCCCTCTTACTTCTTTAGAGAGTAGCTCCATTGCTAATGCAACCATCAAGGTAACATTTATTTGCTCTTGTATACTTTCATAAGCTCTTATTTAATTCATGTGTCTCTTATCATGCCAAATAATTTGATTATATATTGCAAAATCTAATATAGATGCCTTGTCTTGTGAGTCAAGATCAATTTATTGAGGTATAGGAAGTGATAGCTTCTATTTTCGTTTAATGAATCATTTGTTGATAGAGTATTTGTACTAATTGTTTATGTTTACCTATGAAGCACGGACACTCTCTCGGAAGCCACGAGTCAGTTTTGACACGAGTCTGACACGTTGTCAACACATTGCCGACACGTAAAAGGACACGCTGAGGCACGTAAAAAGGATACGTCTTTTATTTTTTTTTCTTAATTTTTAATTTTATTTTTTCTTATATGATGGTGATTCTGCTTTATTTATGATTTTTAATGTTTAAGTATGTTTGAATTTTGTTCTGTATGGTCCATTTTCTTAATTTCATGTTAAAAATGCTCTAATAATGTATTTTATGGGAAAAGTATGTTTGATTTCATTAATGCATATATTTAAATATATATTATATATTATACGTATCCTAGCGTGTCGTATAATCACGTGTCGCGTGTCATGTGTCGTGTCAAAACATGTATTAACATGTCGAGTTCATGCTTCATAGATGTTTATACCCCCCCGCCAACAAAGTTTAGTTAGGAAAGAAATTTACTAAGTTAATTGGATCAGATAGAGAATGTTACTGACGTGCGCGTGGAATTAGCCCCACGTAGGCCCATTTAATTTCAGCACATCTTTATTTTTATTTTAGTATTTTATTATTAGTAGATAAATATTAGTTACTATTTAAATTATTATTAGTATTATCATTTGCGATGATTATTAGGGTTTCAGTTATTTATTTTAATTAGTTTATTAGTTCCCTTTTTAACTAGGAGACTTGCTCCCCAAGTTTAGGATTATCTATAAATAAAGCCCTTAGCCTCTCTTATAATCTGATTATTAATATTATTATTGAAATGAATGAGATTTGAGAGAGGGATTTATTTAATTATTATTGCATGCTAAACAGTCTCTCTGCATATGCACGGGTAAGGCTGTGTACATCTAACTCCCCCCCCTCCCGGTACCCCGCAGGGGCGGGAACCTCGTGCACTGAGTTTGCCCTTTCTAATTCCGTTGCGTTCACATTAAAGTGGTATCCGTGTTTTTAAAAGGCGCTATTGCGAACGCAATAGCGCGCTTGCGAATCAAAAAAGCAACGCAATCTGGCTGCTATTTGGGATGCTGGAATAGCGTGCGCAATCGAGCGCTATTTGGCCCAAATGTGCGCAATTGTGCGCAATCGGACGCTACAGGTCCGCTATTGGAGCTTTTTTTTTAAACCTTATGTCTTACCAAAACGACGTCGTTTTTCCGTTTTGGTAAAGTACACAGGTTTAAAAAAAAAAAAAAAATCCTCTCATTTCAACAGCTATCGAGGCTCTCTCTTACCCGATCTCTAAAAAAAAAAAAACTAACTCTTCACATAAAACAGCTCCGACCCAGCTATTTGAGTCTCCGGCAGCTACGCAGCTTGTTTTTCCCCTACTTTCTTTCCCCGGAATCATTTCAGCTTGTGTTTCCCCACTTCGACAGGTCCGACCCGGCTTGTTTTTGCCCACTTCGACCCATTTCAGCTTGTTTGGGTTCACTAATTTACTCATTTACTTTGGTAAGTATTATTTTTTATGTTAGACATAATTGCTTTACTGATTTACTTATTTTTTATGTTAGACATGATTGCTTTACTCATTTACTTTGGGTTCACTGATTTACTCATTTACTTTGCTTTACTCATTTACTTTGGTAAGTATTATTTTTTTATGTTGTAGTAGTACTTTTGATCTTTGATTGTCCTATGTTTGGAACAATTTGGTCCTATTAGTGTGTTTAATTTCGAATGTTGTAGTACTTTATGTCTTCATAACTATATTTGAAATGATTTGGAGTTACTCTTTGAGCTTATTTATTTATTTATATTTTTTTATATGTTTTTCAAATTAAAAATCTGGAATGCACGAATTGCTTGCGCGATGCGCGACGCGATTTCGGAACCACAACGCGATACCCTACGCGACTGCGATTTAAAACATTGAGTGGTAACAGAGCCGCGAATGCTCTTGGAGAATATAGTTGGTGATAATGGTGGACACGCGAAATAAGCAAATGAACAAGCGTGTTGAACACTTAGAAGGACTTAGATATCAAAGGGATGCTCCAAACCCTCCCCACCATATCTGCGCCCGTGATGGCTAACGGTGACATTGGTGCATCAACTTTACAACAAACCCTCGCCTTGTAACAATCCAACAACCAAACCCTAGCCGATTTCCCGCCCAGATTCCCACTCGATTTCCCGCCCAAATTCCAACTGCCAAAAATCCTAGCGGCCAAAATCGCTCCACAACCAGCCACCACAAGTGGAGTATCGTTCTTCCACAAACGATCATTCACTTCTCGATTCTCAAACAGTTCATCATCGTCAATGGATCCTCAAGATCGTCTCCTACTGGACAACATGCCAATCGTACCAAAAAAAATTCTTCATTCATCGCCACCACGCCTCAGGCGAGTGGTCCCCCAAAAGCAACTCCATCACAGCCCTCCCCTCCGCCCTGATATCCAACCCGACGCTCGAGACCCTCTTTCCCGCCACCAGTGCTCCTTTCTAGTGTCGATCTATCGCCGGAATATAGTCGGCACCGTTATTGGGGTCTATTATTGCTAGGGTTTTTAAAGATAAATAGGAAGCTAGGGTTTACTTTGATAAGTTGGGGTGTTTAAATGATAAGTTGAACTTGAAGACTTTTAAAGAGAATGGGCAACCCATGTGGACTTTATTCGACTTTGAGCCATTTTTAAGTAACAACCCACTATGTTGAAGTTTAATGGTCCAAAAATTGATTTTTTTGGTGTGGAAAAATTTAGACAGTCTCCAATTTTAAAATGATGACAAGTATTTTATTTGGACCCTAGTTTCAGAAAAATTCTTTTCCACCCCAATAAAAGAAAAAAAGGGGGCTGAATTATTCAAAATGTTTACGGATGCGGCGTGAACTATTACAAATCTCCCCAACAGTTCGTGGTTCGCTTTTCGAATTAGGGGAGGACATTACTTATCTGACGACGTCTTTGGTGCTCGAGACGAGCTTTTCGAAGAAGGGGAGAGTAACATGTGCGTGGAATTCGCCCCACGTGGGCCCATTAATTTCAGCACGTGTTTATTTTTATTTTAGTATTTTATTATGAGTAGATATATATTAGTTATTATATAAATTATTATTAGTATTATTATTAGAGATATTTATTAGGGTATTAGTTATTTATTTTAATTAGGTTATTTAGTTCCCTTTTTAGTTAGGAGACTTGCTCCCCAAGTTTAGGATTATCAATAAATAAGGCCCTTGGCCCTCTCTTGTAATCAGATTATTAAGAATATTATTGAAACGAACGAGATTTGAGAGAGAGTTTGAGAGAGAGATTTATTTGATTATTATTGTGTGTTAATTACGATGCGTTCACATCAGTTACTTTAACATATACAGCACTGAATATATGGTAAATCCCAAACAACCATAATAGATCCCAAACAAAATCCTCACCCAAAAAAATTCACTAATCAGCAAGGATTACTGCATTCTCAAACTCTAGCTTCCATTGATTTGGTAATTTTAAAGGTACATACTTGAAAGTTAGAATTGGTAGATACTTGGATATGGTTTGTTTGGTGGAGTAATACTTGGATCACATATGGAGCATAAGAAATTAATTGGAATATACATTTCTTTGTTGATTGACATACTCAACTGATCGACATATTCTTATTCATTTCTTTGGAAGTAAAATGAATGTAAATCCAAAAAAAAAAGAACAATCCAGCTTGTTACAGTGCTACGCTGGCAAGGTTTGTGAGTATATATCATGGAAATTGAAATCAACAAGACATGTATATATGACACGGTTTTGCATAGGCACAAAGCGTGTCATAAATACTAATACACTGACCAAAAAATTATCATCGTGCCATCGGTGCGGGCAACACTCTAGTATATATATATATAGCCAAAATCTTGTGCGGACGTAAAAACAGACTTCCCCATTTTATGATCAAAAGAAATAAGAGTTAGGATTAGAAGAAAGATAGAGAGAGGAAACTATAATTTTATTTCAATCTCGAGTGAATTACATTTGAGTTACAAAGCTGGAATTATAATCCCACCACTAACAGCTCACATAGCTAACTAACCAAACCTAGTTATAACAACCAGCGAACCGATTATGTTGCAACAACTAATTGACTAGAAATCAAGTACATCGTTACTAATTAACTAACTGAAA